>OX016540.1:148334535-148934535 GCA_943590905.1 Sphaerophoria taeniata | reverse complement strand
CATGATTTTCAAATTAATGTCGCAATATTTTGTAGCGTTGTTCAAGCGTAGATATACACAACCATATTCGTTCAGCGGAAGGATAAAACTAATTATCTGTCAAATCAGACATGATCTATGTGTTACCGTTCACGAAATAAGCACTAGTTGAAAATAAAAAAACGTTAGATGGCGGACCCTTTAGATAAATTACATGTTGCTTTCAGCAGTTGTTGTAAGAAAGAAATAAAAAACATAAAATTATATTTTATTAAAGCAAATAGAGAATAGTTTGGATGAAAATTTACAAGTTCACTGTTCAAATTTTAAAATGTTAGTAATCACGCACTAAACGAAAACTTGCCAAGTGAACTTGTAAATTTTCTTCCAAACTATTTTCTAATTTCTTTTAATATTGTTGTATTATTTTCTATGATTTAAAATATTCAATGCAACACTTTTACATTTAAGAACTTGGCGTTCTTTTAGATTTCATTACATTTGGTGGCTAACTTTTTACACAGTGTTGTTCGCACACAAGAGAACTTGGTTCTTTTTTTACATTTTATATTTTTGTTCTGATTTCACATCTTTTTGCAAAGTTTTTTTTTTTTTATATGGAAGCATGAACCTCGAAATACACTAAATAAGCTAGCAATTCGCAAACTTAAACAATATTATTGCTCTGCCAATTTATAAACAAATAATAGGTAGGTTAGGTTAGGTTAGAGTGGCTGTCTAGATGTTTTTAACTCATTTAGACCCCAAGGGTCCATTGTGAAACCACTAAAGAAAGTTACTCTTGGAAGTGTTATGAACTTAAACAAACCAGAATTCTAAATTTCAACATCCTATGACCATTTGAAGAAAATGGGCTGCAACCAACCCCCTTTAATGAAACTACAATGTAATACTTATATTTTCTTATGAAGTGAGCGGCTACCACGCCCCTAAATGGAAATAGATTTTTATTCTAATTTTTTTCACGTCAAAACCTTACAAGAATTCCGAATTTCAACATCCTACGACCGTTTTAAGAAAGTGGGCGGAAAGTACGTCCCTAAATGAAACTAAAAAATATTTTACTTATATTTTTCCTTATATTTAACCAAAACCTATTAGAATTCCGAATTTCAACATCCTACAATTTTTTCCTTTGTACACACCCGCAAACCTACCGTTGTACCAAGCTTCAAGATTCTGCTGTTGTTAGAAGGCTTCACAATTTTGATGATTAGTCAGTCAGTCATTTTGAAATTTTTACTGTTCAAAATATCTCAGGAAGTAGTGTTTCTACAAAATAATTTTTTTTACAGGGCCTTTGTCTTCAGAAAGTTAATACGTAATTCAAATTTGAAGCTTCTAACTCTATAGGATGAGAGCCCCTAGGCCGGTTTGAGAGAAAAATTCTACGGAAGATCTATGGTCCTGTCTGCATAAACGGTGAATGGAGGAGAAGATTTAACCACGAACTGCACGGGCTAGCTAAAAGAGTGATGGTCCAAAGACTCAGATGGCTTGGTCAAGTGGGCAGGATGGGCACCAATACTCCGGCCCGTAAAGTCTACGAATCCACCCCAGACGAACGGCGCAGTAGAGGAAGACCAAGGCTCAGGTGGGGCGCGCAAGTTGAAGATGACCTCAACCAACTCGGCGTGCGAAACTAGATACAGCTAGCTAGGGACCGAGCTGGCTGGAGTGGTTTGTTGTTTGAGGCCCAAGTCCAACCCAGACAGTAGCGCCAACTTATGAAAGTGAGTAAGTAACTCTATGGGTTTAAAAGTTATGGGAGGTTAAAAATATGCTTGAGTTTGATCCTGTAAAAAGGGAGTAGTGCTAGAACTTGGCTGGGCACTACCCTGCCCTCTGATCCTGATTTCTTGCACATTATAAATTCTAACTAATTACTCCAATCTACATTTCAGTTACCTTCTGTTTTTATTATCTGTTGAAAGATGTGAATGGGTTTGAATCAGGCATAAATAATATATAAATTAAAAACACATAAAGATAACTTCCCCAAAGTATAAAAGATAATAATGTTGAGAAGAAACAGTTCTCAAACTTAATCTTTTTACAATTTTTTTCTTTTTTAAGAAAACTTTGAAGGATCAAAATTATTTCGAAATGGATCTTTTACGAAGCCTCTGTTATTTTTTAGATTTTCATCTTTCACGGGTATCAGATGTTAGGTATGAAAAAATGTGTTTCGGCTGAGTAAATATGTGATTTTTTGTTATATTACTGACCTCGTCTGTTTTGATTCTTAGTTTTTATCAGTTTTCTTTAATTGTGATTATCAGGATATATCACTTTCTGAGTCATGTTTAATAAAAGAAAAACGCCAAGTTTAAGAAAAAAAATGTGCACGACTGGGTCGTACGAACTTGCTCCTGTATTCCAAATTATAATTCGTAAGAAACGTTAAAAGAAAAAAATAATAAGAAATAAAATTCATAAATTAAAATTTAAATTGAAATATGTACCTCAAAAATAGATTCCATCTGAAAAAATTGATGTCATATTGTAATATTCGGCTTGGTCCGACAATTAAAACTTATTCACTTTTTAAATAAAACACAAATTCACTTTATTCAAATCACTCACAAACTTATGTATTCAACACTTTCAAATATAACTTTGCAAACACAGTGTCTTTACTTTATCGCAGTTCACAATTAACTATCCGCTTCGCCGCCAAACGAGCTATTTATATAACACAAATAATGGGTTCTAGAAACTACTATATTGGTTCTTGGAGAAGCTGAATTTTCTGGATGTTTTAACGAGAAGTTCTCCTCTTAACCACTAGATGTTACTACTACAAATAAAAATACTGGGATTTTGTAGGAGCTGAATGTTCTTAATGCTTAACAAAAAGTTCTCCTCTTAATCACTAGGTGTTGCCCCTCATTTTAACTGTCCTACACAAGTGTTTACTACTACAATTAAACTTATTGCTACATACTTATTTCACTATAAAACGATGTTAGAGTAATAAAGACAAAGAGTGTATGTATGTACATTAACTATAGACAAAGATACAGAGATACAGAGAGATAAAGATAGTGATAGAGATAAATAAAGTGTATACACATTACAATATGAATTCGCTCAAACCTCTAATTTTCAAGTTTGAAGTCAATCGGACCGGTGATTAAGGTTGTAGGTGCGTTTACAGACAGACATACAGACAGACAGACGGACGGATTCGTCGGACCCACTTTTTTCGACTTCTCTATCTTCGTAATGTCATATCTCATCAAAATCTTAACTTTTATTTTACGAATTCAATACGTGCCCGTGTCGCAAGTAAAAATAATAAAGTTTTTCTAATGTTTTATGAAAACGAATACACGCTCATTTTAATTGGACTTTGTTACTTGGTTGTTCAAGTCAGTCTCGAAGGTGGGTTGTTCGAATTAAAACTCGTTCACAGAATTGCTTTTCAAATCTTGATTTATAAAAATTTAATAGTTACTTGTTTGATACAATTTATACTTTCTTGTTGGTTACTTTCGCAGTGACTTTATTTGTCATTCAAAAATTCGGTTTGATAAACCAATGTAATTGAATAACGAAAATTGCCATAACGTTAGTTTTCAGAGAAAAAGAAAAGGTTAGAAAGCGGTATGTAATACCACTGAAACTAGACCCTTTCAGTTTCTTGATCCAGTTGTAAGTGATCTTAGAAATAAATTTCTTCGCCTTTTATAGCAAAATTATAAACAAGTATTTCATTCTTCAAAAAAAAAGTCAAATTCCGTCTGTCCGTTAAAGTACTTGCAGCCTTATCCACTGGTCCAATTGACTTCTAACTTGAAATAATTAAGAAGTTTGAGTTAATTCGAGTGGGCCGTTTTTTGTTTTTATTTTTAAAATCAAAACTATAGCTAAAAATCAAGCGGAATCCTAGTAAAATTGGGTATCGACATTTCAAAATGCTTATTTCTTATCTCTTAAATGTTGTTTAAAAATAAGAACTTTTTAACATAGGTTTTCAAAAAACTCCATATAGCAACCAAATTAAGTGATTGACTCTTAAATGATGTTGCCTTCAGCAGCATCCTATTTTTAGTCCGCATTGGCAACCAAATTCACTGAAGGCTTTAATACCCCTATTTAAAGAATTCAGCATTGTCACCATGAAAATAAACGAACAAGTTCCAAGGGGAAAAAAGTATGAAAATAATTGCCATAGCATAACGCAATGGCAGAAGCAACAAATGGCCAGTCGTTTATCTCTAAATATGTAAATACGGGTGTTGTAGACGAACAAAATATCTTTTTTTCTTTTTATATTCCATGGAATTCGCCAACCATCCATTTCTAGTCATCATATTACCATCTCACTCCCATTCCAATTGCGCTCTTGTGCTCGAGAGGCCACTTGTAATCTAAGATAAATATCACATTCTACCCTTTTATGTTGCTGCTGCCAATGCTTCCCATCATCTCTCATCTCTGTGTATATGTAGAATCCTTGAACTTTTAACGACATTGGACTTTGCCTGTTTTGCTTTTCTCGTGAACTGAAATTATGTTTTTTTTTTCTTCTTTTTCAGCATGAGTGTATATTCTATATTTATTTTTGCTTTTGCTATTTTTGTTGTTGTTTTTTTTTTACATTTTGTATCTCATTTTCAGTCGTAGCAGACTGATCTTGAAGTAGGTGTACGAGTTCTTGCGTGCCTGTTTATAAAAAGGCTGTGCACTTGTGAGAGCAACTTTGAACCTGGCATTAAAGACCAGCCAGCCATTCAGCCGACATTACCCTGGGTTACCTTTAAATGAGACAAAATATGAAAGGCAAACGGGACCGAACGTAGAAAGAGTCAGGATTTAACAGAAGACAGAACGGACGTGGACAGAACACGGACACTGCCTAGTTTTTGAGGAAGGTTGAGATGAACGAGTAAAGGAAGTCTAAATTGGACGAAAAATAATAATAATAAAACACAAACATTACTTAAGGAGGTCTTAGCTCAGCAGTGCGATGTTAAAGTGAAGAGGATGTCAAAAAGGATAAGTATCTGGGTATTGTTTGCGAACAAACATTACACACAAATAAATGTAACGTCAAGGATGGATAGTCAGTAGAGAGAGACACAAGGGTTGAAGACCATTTAAGCGTTGTTATGGAGAAAAAACGTAAGTCATTACTGTACCCATTATATTTTAAGAAGTTGTTGTCAATACTGATCCCTCGCTGGGCGGAAGTATTTAGAGAAACAACAATACGAGTTGGTTTCATTCGAACAATGAAGAGTGAGCTTTAAGTGTTTTGCACTTATTATACTGTAATCACCTGGTTGGTACTTTTAAATAGAACGGAAGACAGCAAATAGAAAAATGGAAATCAAAATAAAGAGGAAATGTTGAAATTTTGTTAGCGAAATATCATAGTAATTTTGACATTAAATTAGTCATATAATAAATAGCTTCAGTAAATTCTTGACAAGCATTTTTGTCTTATAATTGATTGATCTATATGAAACACATTTTCGAATTTATTCAGAAAAGGGATTGAGGTTGAAAGATCGAAAGCCATATAACCGCAAACTTATTTTCCCGCACTATTTTCGAGATGCACCGGAGCAAATTTCCTACACTTTCGTGTTAACATATGAAGTGAGTTTATAGCAAGGTCGTTTTTACGAAACATGGTTTGCCAACATAAAAAGCAAGGTAAAACGGTATTAGTTGTAAGTTGGCAAACAATTAACATACAAGCACCCACAGAAATGAAACAAATATAATTGTATTTACAAAAATATATTTAAAATCATTACTACCTAAAACATATAACATTTAAGAACGTGAAACACTGGCTTTAAGTATCCACTGTTTTCAATTCAATCTATATATATATAAATGTTATGTTGGTTTGTGTACGCTACAAAAACTCAAAAAGTTCTGCACCGATTAGCTGAAATTTTAACATGATATAATATCGGTATAAAGGATTTTTTTTATTTATTTTTTGCATCAGTCACTAATCACAAACAGTGCCAATAATGTTAAAAAATAATGCTTTTAATGGATCAATTTACAAATACTCAATTTTGAATTGAAATTATTGTCAAACATATTTTTTCATTGTGAGAACAAATACGTGTGTCAAATCAGCAAGAAAATACTTATCTACATATATGTATTTAACCCTGCTACCCGTACTGTGTTTTATAAAACGGTAAGCTATTTGGGGTTCTTTGACATCGAAGCTGCCGGTGTAGTCGTTACCGACTTTACTGGAGCAGCGTGAGTTCTCCATTGTCATTATGCTCGGATGAATGTGTTTTGTGGGGATGCCAAAACTGGACATGGCATTATACAGTTCTTCTCTATATATGCTATCATACGCGGCCTTTGAATCGATAAAATGATGGTAAGTGTTGATTTGTTTTTTCCCGGACCTGCCGTAATGTGAATGTTTGATCGATGGTGGACTTTCCTGGTCTAAAGCTACACTGATATGGACCTATCAGTTTGTTGACAAACAGCTTGAGGCCATCACATGGCACTGCCGAAAAGATCTTATAGGCAGTATTAAGGAGGCATCTATAGTTGGTGCAGTTTAGAGGGTCTCCTTTCTTCAGGATCAGGCAAACAGTCCTGAAGTTCCATTCATCGGGCATGCTCTCTTCCGAACATATTCTGCGGATGAGTTGGTGCATGCATGCTCCTTTCGTATTCATATATTCATATTCTTTTATTAAAAATAAGCCTTGAGACGAGGTCTCATTTATGGCTTAAAAATACATTATAAAAATTACAAAGTTTTATGTTATAAAAATAACAGATTTTTAAAGATATTAAAAAAAAAAAAAACATTATAAGACAAAAATTTTATGAGAACGAGAACGAAAATCGATTAAGAAGAAAAAAATAACTAATTTATAAATAATGAAAGAAAATATGAGGCTGTTTCTGGGTTCCGTAAGTTAAAAGTTAAACAACAAATAAAATTATTAAGGGAGGTTAAGATTTTTAATTGATTAGGTAAACTGTTTCATATTCTGGGACCCAACACGAAGAAAGATCGTCGTGTCTGCAAGGTTGTAAATCTTGGGACATTTGAATTATGCGTGCGCGTGGATATCGAGAATTGGAGATATTCAGGCTTTTCAAAACGTATAAATAGAAAAATGTTTTTACAAATGTCAATAACAAAATGGGACGGGACATAAGAGAAACACCGAAAACACAATTTGATAGATGTGATACATGATCGAATCTTCGCAACGAATTTACAAAACGGATGCAAGAGTTAATTGCTACATTAAGTTTTTGTTTGCTATTTGAATCCATACCACAAAATAAAGGAGAACCATATGTTATAATAATGAGCAAACGGGGTTTTAACAAGAATAAGCCGAGATGCTTTGGGTATAAAAAACGAAAATCTCCATAAACGCCTAAGACCCCCATATACTCCACTTATGTATAACTTTATTTATGTGGTCATTCCAAGTGAGCGTTTTGTTAAATACAAATCCCAAGTTGTTAACAGTAGGACTATATTCAATAGCATGGCCATTCAGAAACAATCTAGGGAATAATGTATCATCTGTGACTTTGAAGGGTTCAAAACTAAGCCATTCCTGACAGTCCAGACATGAATGTTTATCAAATCATCATTGATGTTGGAAATAGCATCTGCTGCAAGATTAATCGAAAATGGTAAGTAAACTTGCAAGTCGACAGCATAAAGATGATAGTTACAATGTCTAATAACTTCAACAATGTCATTAATAAATAAGCTGAAAAGAATAGGGCCTAATGACGACCCGTGTGGTACACCTGAACTAAGATTAAAAAATTCTGATAGTAAAGAACCAATACAAACTGCTTGCTTTCTATCCGATAAATAACTATGTATGAGTTTTAAGGCACTTGAAGAAAAGTCAAAGTTATGTTTTAATTTATGAATAATGATTGCATGATTAACAGATCCAAAAGCGTTTGAAAAATCAAGCAAACACAAAATGGAAGCTTTATTTGCGTTCATTGAAACTCTGAGATCATCTTGAATTTTCAAAATAGCAGAAACACAACTATGCATTTTCCGAAAACCAGATTGTAATGGTGATACAAAATTATTTGAATCAATATGTTCGGAAATTTGTTTAAACATAATTTTTTCAAGATAAATCTTTCGAATTTCCTTTCTTTCGTAAAGGCAGTACTTAAGCAATCTTCCAAGATGGTGGAAACACTGATTTAGTCAAGCAGTCATTATATATTTCAACAATGCGGGGAAGGAGAGCTGGAAGTAATAGCCTAACAAATTTAGGTGAAATATTCTAAGGCTATTGCATTGGATCCAATTGAGCAGAGAGAGTTAAACCATTCTATAGATGAAACACAATTGAAATAAAAAGATCCATCACTAGTGCTTAAAATCGGAGTTGCATTAGTTCGCTGGTTAAAATTAACAGTTGCTGGAGAGATAAAAAAATTATTCAAATTATTTGATTCTAAATTGGGTTTACCAGTGGCACCCAAGTTTTTTAAATTGTTCCATAACATTTTTGTTGAATTCCTTGACGGATTCAATTTTTCAAAATAGAAATTTTTTTTTTGAATCTCGAATACATTTAGACCCGTTTGCTGATTCGGAGCATAAATTTATGTTCAACTTAAAGTTTTCATTTTTATATGGGACGTTCCGGAATTCGATAAGTTCTACTTAAAAACCCCATACAAAAGGTGAACTTTATGTAGAACATAAATTTTGCTAAGCCGAACGCTACGGGTTCAAACCCCAGCTTCAGCAGCATTCTCTTTCTACAAAAATCGCCAGCTTATCTGAGGCCACCTGTGCGATAACATGAGACAATACAAATCTAAGTCTCCTCCTCTGAGCCACGTAGGTTTCTGTTATGTGTGCTTTCTTTCTATGTGTCTATCTGTCTCTCTCTGTTGTATGTCTTGTTCTGTCCCAGCCGATGGTCTCAGTCACCAGTGCTGCTATGTGTCTGTAGTTCGTTACATTTATGTGCGAAGTACTGTGAAATGTAATGTAATGTAAATATAATGTTCCGAATCAGCAAATTGGCCTTAACGACTTTGTTTCTCCAATCGTCAATTAATCTAGTTTCTCTCAGAAATTAAGTTTCTTATTTCCATTGTAAGCTAGGGACAGTTGTTATTTGAGAATTTCCTTTTGACTGGAACTTTCCAAGTCACCGCCGGCTGCTTTGAAGAGTTCGGCAGTGATGCTGTCAGCTCCCGCTGTTTTTGGTTCGGTACATCATTTTTCATATTTCACTCCGATATCGTAAAATCTGTTGGACAATATTAATCGATCTCATGTAAACTTAGTCTCTTTTTCCTTGGTCCCCATTTCAACGTGTTTTCGTAAGGCGCGGTACAGGAGTTTCGGTCACACTATAGTTAGATATTTCTAATACTACAGGGGCGCGATGTACATGTATAAAAACGCATTGTCTAAGACCTTTCATTATTTTTGAGGTATTAAGTTCGACTCGTTACTTTTGTATCAGTGGAGTATTTGCCACCGAATATTGAGGGAATGTTCGGGTAGTGGCGTACATGGGTTTTAAGTAATTTGAACAAGAATTTTGAACAAGGTAGTGGAGTAGCGGGGTAGTGAATAGTGGGGTAGTGGACAGCGGGTGACTGGTAGTTGGTGTAGGGTAGCGGGGGTGAGTAGTGAGTAGCGGAGTAACAGGTCAGCTGGGTAACGGGTAACATGTAGAAGTAGCGGGTAGCAGGCAGAGGGTAGGGGTAAGCGTGTAAAAGTAGTGGGTAGTGGTTTGCGGGGTAGTTTGGTAACGTGTAGAGTAGTGGGTAGCAGGTAGAAATAGTTGGTTGTGGGAAACAGGTAGAGGGTAGTGGGGTAGTGGATAGAAGGTAGCGGGGGTGTTGTTGCGATGTTTACAAAAGTTAAGGTATTTTATTTATCGATTGAGGCATTTGCAATCAGAATCAATAAAGCTCAAGGTCAATCTTTAGAATTGTGTGGCTTAGATGTAGATGCGGATTGCTTTTCATATGGCCAACTGTATGTTGCGTGTTCCCGAATCGGCAAACCAGATAGTCCTTATATCTAAGCAGTCAGCGGAAAAAAAATATTGTATATCCACAAGTATTGCAAAATTAACCTTAGGTATATGAAATGTATTCTTTGTTTTGTTTCTCATTTTTCAACCATTCAATCACAATGTGCCCCTGCAAAGCATGGCAGGGTACAGCTAGTAAATTATAATAATTCTCAACTTAAATTTGTGGACATCAAGAACATCTTGATATCACCACAGGTTCCGTATGACCCATCACTTCCATTTCTCTTAGTCACTAATGCAAGTAAAACGATTGTGGAGGCCGTCCTATTAAATGATTAGGTGATGGTCAAGAAGGAGAAGAAGTAGTGTTCGTGGCTTAGTGGCAGCGCCGGATTTAGCTTTTTTGGGCCCTAGGCCTAAAGAGAAAATGGTGCCCCCTTTGCATATATTCTCTCATATTGTATGGTTTACTTCATACAAAATTAAATACCTACTTAAGAAAACAAATTACAACGAATTCCATAAAACTAAAATTAATTTTATTTATAATGGTAGTTACAAGAATATGTACATATGTATACGACTTTTTTTTACAGATTTTTACTTAATTTTTGAAATATTGTTTTCTCGTTTTTTTAGCAGCGAAGTCTTTTATAAGTTCATCGAAATCTATTTCATGAAGCAAATCACTCTCAATACAGAGCAAAGATAGTGCATCAAGTCTTTCCTGCGTTATCATTGTTCGACAAGGACTTTTTAAGCGTTTTAATTGACTAAATGATCTTTCCGCAAAACAAATTGTCACCATCAGACTTAAAAATAAACGTAATGCCGTGTCTACGTTCGGAAACGCTGATGTAATTTTATCTTCCCACATAATCTTGCATAAATAAGCTTGATTAAAAAATTTAAAATTATTGCCATTTTTATGCATCACATAACGATGGAATTGTATTAACTCGTCAGCAAGTTCTGAATTTAAATCTTCCGGATAATTTGACACCAAACGCTGGGCACAGGCTAAAACGTTGACTTTCTCATTGCTTGTGCAAAGAAAATCAAATCGTTCAGAAATTTCTTTATATATTTGACCTCTGGAATCCATTTGTATTCTTAACTTATCGATAATAATATAAAAAGCGTTTATTCGAATCTTATCCTTCGGGCTTAAATCTACATGGGGAGCATTACCATCGTTAGGAATTTTTTGTATTATTGTAGCTGCCATCAGGTAGAAGTTCCTTAGAGCGCATTTCAATAGTGTCGAAATTATCACGCATTTTCTCCAGTTGATCGGACAATTATCTATACAAATTCGCGCATGTCAGTAGTGTTACGTCTTCACTTTGCAAAACCTTACTGCCTTTTTGAAAACTTTGTAAAATATCGTTCCAAATCACAAGCATTAAGGCAAGTTCTAGTTTATTCATTTTGTTTAGTAGATCACCAGCTTCCCTCCTAGCATCTCCTTTTAATGTTTTATCTTCAGAAATGTCGTTTAAAGTATCTAATAATTTATTATATGATTTAATGATGGCAAAAGTAGCTGCAGCATGAGCTTCCCACCGTGTATCTGAGAGTGATTTTATCACATTATCATTTCGAAGAGCAGATTTTAACATTTGCCATCTACTAGTTGATGCAGAAAAATTTTTTTAAAGCGATTGTACGACAGAAAAAAAATCAACTGCGATAGGACAGCAATCCACAGCACAGCGACCAACAAGATTTAACGAGTGTTATGCACAAGGTACATAGACTGCATATGGATTTGTCAGAAGAATTTGCTGTTGCATACCTTTATACTGACCGGACATATTTGGAGCATTGTCGTATGTTTGCCCTCTGCATTTCAAAATTGAAATGTTATGTTCACTCAGATACTTTAATGCTTGATTAGCATTTAGCAATACCGGATCCAGTATGAGAATGCATCTCCAAAAACGTTAAGAAGCGTTCAATAGGCTGGCCATCTTTAACATATTCGCGTAGAATCTACAGACAAGCTAAAATACCCAGAAATATTTTTATTTGCTTAATGATTTCCTCGCGAACTCTTTGGGCCATTATTTCAATCAATTCTTCATATATAGTTTTAGACAGATATGAAGTTGCTCCTGAACCAGGATGTCCGAATTTTGAAATATGAGTGGACAAGTATATCTATTTAGATATACTTTGTCTTTGGGTATGGGCCCTTAAAAGGATGAAACACTTGCAACTAGCCAGTGGTTTCAAATGAACAAACAGCTACTATGAAATTACAGTTTTAAAAAATCTACCCTTTATTAGTGTATATATGGTATGATGTATGAAGCATAGCCGCATACAATATATGCGTGTTGTACTTGTATAGTAAGACAACCAAAAGAGAAACAACGAAAACTGCAAGCAAGTAATGAAAAGTAAAAGCAGATTATGTTATTTAAGAAAACAAATACATGTGGTGCTATGTATATTGTTTGCTTGAAAATGAAATGTATTTATTTGTAGGTACATATATGAAAATAATTGAGCGTTGCCGTTTGCCGAATTTGAAGATTTTTGCAAATCTATTATCCATTTTGTTCGTATGAGCAATAAAGATTCAGTTGTTTCTACTTACTTTTGTGGCCCCTTTTTTCGTGATGCCCTAGGCCTGGGCCTAGTTGGCCTAAGGGTAAATCCTGGGCTGCTTAGTGGTTAGGTGCGTTGCCTGCTAAGCAGAACGTCCGTCGTGGGTTCGAGTCCTATTCGTGCCCATAGTTTTTATTTCATCTTTCACGGGTACTGCCTTGCCTCTTGCGAAGAAGTGACAAAACTTCCAAGAGTATCAATCTGTCATGAAAAAGTGCTTCTCAATTTGCCGTTCAGAATCGGCGTTAAATTGTAGGTCCCCTCAATTCTTCACACGCTCCCAGGGAATTGTTGATGAGAGTAAGCCATTTAGGCCTTGAATCTTCAAAAGCTGTCGTGCTACTCTACTTATTTATTTTTTTGATGGTCAAGAAAGACCAATAGTCGAACAAGTCGAACCATGAACGCAACGGAACAACGATACATTCAAATTGACAAGGAAGCATTGGCCATCGTTTTGGCGTTTGGAAATTGACGCTCGGCACTGGACCCTTATAACTTTATAACTGATCAGTGATCATAAGCTGCTATCTCCAGAAAAATCTTTGTCTCTTCTATGTATCAGCCGAATGGTGAATTATGCTGAATTTCTAACCGACTACTATATCAAATTTAAAACAACCAAAGAAAACACCAATGCTGTTGAGTGTTGATTTTTCACGTGCTCCCTTATCAACGCATCTTAATAAAATTCATTACGTCCAAAAGCTTGAAGAAGAGTATGATACATTTGTCGTTTCGGCAAACTCAGCATCTACCACTCAATGCAAAACGAATCCCCCAAGAAACCAGAAGGGACCTTCATTTGGGCAGAATGTGTTCTTTATTCGAATGTGGTCGATGTCCGTTCGGGGTTAAATGCCTCAGAGAGTTAGCTGCTAACTGCCGTTTATTTGAACACTGCACTAAGTACTAATTCCTCAAACCTTACACGAGACAGTTCTAGCAGATTTTCACTTAGATCAACTGGGTTGGTGAAGATGGCCGGAAATTGGCACGGACATCGAACGTGTGCAAGGATGTTCATCAACTGCTACAAAAACGCTAATTCCCCTCGTTAGTTTCCAGAGCATATTGGGAGTACCCGCGAAAGGATAGATCTTGGGAACGAATCCGACTAGACTATGCGGGGACATAATGTGGGTTGATGTTGCTGGTAGTATTTGATGCATACTGTAAATGGCTTGATGTTATACCGCAACCACCTCAATGACTACCACAACACATTGTTTGGTTGCTGTTTTAAAATTATATCGTTTCTCTTAGAAAACTTACCCGTCCTCATATTGTCACATATCCTGGAAATAAAACAAAAATTGAACATTGTGTAGAGTTTTTTGTACTTCCCAACATAAGATGGCTCTGAATCTTTATAATAGGTAGCTTAAAGTATCTAAAAGAAAGGAAATGAACTTCAACCTTTATGATAACATAAAATAAAATGAAAATTTTATTTAACTTATTGCAGAGCATACCTTCTAAAATGTCATATAGGTACTTGTTGTTAAACAGGTCATATTATGGAACAACAACAGAGGAAATGTATATAGGTACTACACCTTTTCTTTTAAGGGATCCGCTTTGTATACAAAAGATCAACACAAAACAAAAATGGCTTAAAAGTATCAAAGTACATCAGGCGTTTTTCTAAAATCATTGAATTTCATATTGTTCAAAAGTAATACTCAACGTTAATCCTAACCTTCAGACATTTTGGCAACACACACAAGAAACCATGAACAACACATTTTCCCAAAATGGAATTTCAATCTTCTTAAAATAATCCCTCGTAGTGTGACTTCAACACGTCCAATCGAAGAACAAGAAAAAAAACATATGAACCATGGATTTTTCCTTGAATCGAACTGAGCGAAAAAAAAACTAAAAAAAAAACATATTTTTTCCTCTTTAGTTCTCGGAGGACTTTCAATCAAATGCATCCAAGTGTGATAACTCAAGCACATACGGTGTACGATGTGTGCTTATTTACCCACTCAAACGCAAATAGATCGTATACTCTCCACCTTCAGGTTCCAAACTCGTTGTAAGCCTTGCAGAAAATCCCTGACACATTTTTTGACTTCATTTCTACAAATCCCAAGTCAGAGCATGGAGCTAGTGAAGCCAGTTACAGCAGCACCGTGATTTTGAAAAAAAAGAGATGAAAAGAAAAACGAATAATCGAGAAAACCCCAAAAAGAAAAAGGAGAAAAAAAATCCCAAATTCGAATGCGAGCAAACAAGTTTTCTCTGGCTAAACACTCGTCATTCAGCTACTAATCGACCCTTAGTTATACCGTGTGGAATTTCGCATCTCTCACATTGCCAATACTCATGACTCATGAGTGTATGCATAGCATGGCCTTGAAATTTCAACTTCAATATTATAGACTATACCCACCCCATTAAAATCACCTTGCTGAGACTCAGAAATGCGCTCCACTGGTGAACCAATATTATGTGAAGGTAGGTTCCAATCCTCGAGTAAATCAATAAGACAAATATAAAGTTCCCTGGCATGAGAAGCCTTGCCATTTGCCACCCATGGAAAAGCATTAACCCAATCCCCATGCCTCAATTCCGACCGGAACCCATGCCTCATAACCATAATTCTCTTGAGAGTCTTGGAGTCAAGAAGAGGGATTATGGATTCGCACACCGGAATCGAGCATCAATGAACCGCTACCAACCAAGAAGAGTGTATATACCTTTACCGGTTGGAAGTGAACTAAGTTGTATCAGGATCAGGATTGTTGGGTTAACCTTTTCAAAACAACATTTGTTGGAATTAGAAATCTATATAAAAGGTGATGCTATGGGCTTGAGCTTGACTATATTGAGTCTAAGGAAGTGTGGTGGTGTATAAGTTGGCATAATATCAAATGAAATTCGAAACTAACACGAAAATATTTGTTCTCAATAAAAAGAGAGAATTTCAAATGGGTTTATTTGGGCGGATACCTAAATCTTTGGCTTTGGCTGTCAGACCTTTGAATTTAAAAAGAATCTTTAAGAGGCCAGTTGAAACGACTATCCGTAGGTTAATACATACGCCCGCTCTGGCTTCAATTTCATTTGATTGTTGGGGTAATGCATTGAACTTGTTGCTCTTGTTAGTCGTAATTTGTCAAAAAGGAGAAAAAAACAAAGCAAATCATTTGGGATAAGTCATAAAAATGGGCTAAGGGATAACACCTCCAAGGAACCTATAGAATATTGCGTTCCAAACCCACAAGGAGGCGTTAGAGTCAACTGCCAAATCTGACCCACCCACCTTGTGGCCGTTTTGTTATAGGAAGAAACTGGTCTATAGTTGCCTAACTTTCTATCATGGTCATTTGTGTTGGGGCATGGTTGAGATGGCCATAATGACGTGATGACAAAGGAAAGCAATTTCAATTTGCAAAAGGCCATTCTGGTCCTGGCATAATAGTTGGAATTGGAATATATGGTCACAAAGTGTCCAAGGGAAGAACTTTTGTGTATGTTTGTTTTTTTCTTTTTTCTTCAACAGGTTCGTCTTTTATTTGGATATTTCATTTAATAAAGATTTGGTAGAAATTAGTTTTTGCGGGGTCTTGATCTGTTAATTGAAATTGATACAAGAGAAGAAAGAATAAGTATGAAGACCAGATGTGCCGGAACAAAATACCCCAAGGACTAATAAATGTTTCATATTAAAAAGATAGATTCATATAACCAAGAAGTATCCTATAAATTACGTTTCGGGGAAATAATAAAACTTAATCTTAGTTGCAATTTAGACGAGATATTTAAAATTTGAATGACTTGTCTAGAGGTTAAAAATTTGTTTTTACCATGCTCGGCAATGCCTGGTGCTCGTACATAAATAAGAAATATAAAGGCCGGAAACCAGAGTGCTGGGGCGATCAAGAGAAGAAGCACAATTTACGTTAGGGCACATTTTTTCGTTTTTACTGCTTTCTTTAATAACTTCATTTTCGGATTACAATTGTTTTCAAGAATATGTGTTCTAAAGATCATTGCAATCGGCTAAGAAGATTCTAAGAAATCGATTTTGAAAGACGAATGAACAGAAAACGAAGTGATCTTATAAGGGTTTCGCTTTCAGCTCTGTGTACGGAACTCTAAAATACAGAATAGATGATAAAGCAAAATGTCTTCCCTTGAAACGGTCGTAGAACGCATGGTGAAGTGGTAAGTGGTTATATTAAGCTGCGTTTGCTGTTACGTGGAAGGTGATGGTATCGAATCCGTATCCGACTCGTGCCTATAAGGTTTTTATTTTATCTTTAACGAGGACGGCCGCTTGCGAAGAAGTGACGGAACGTTCAAGAGTATCAATCTGTCAAGAAAGAAAATAGGCACTTCTCAAGTTAGACGTTTGGAATTGGAGTTAAATCGCAGGCCCCTTGAATTCATCAAACTCACTCACAGTATTGCTTATAAGTGTAATCAACCTAAGACCTGTTTGTTTTAACAGCTGTCACGTATTATTATTTTTTTTTTTAACTGTCCGTCAATCCAGCAACTTTCCAAAGCAATTTCAGTGATAAAGACATCAACGCAGCCAGTTTGGAAATGAACAACAATACCTAGTGGCTGGTATCAGCATATTTGGGTGACGAACACCAGGGCCCACTTCTTGGTACCACTTTGGAGAAGACCATCGCTGAATCCTCAAGACTGAAAACCAGCATCATTATCGGTTGTGACGAAAATGCGAACCATACGATCGACGACGTGGGGTAGTACTGATGTCAATAACAGAGGTGAGTCCCTTTTTGATTCCATTTTAAAAACTAATCTGATAGTAAGTAACATAGGTAATGAACCCACCTTCGTTACTAGAAATCGACAAGAAGTCCTCGATATCACTCTTTTGATATCGAATAAAATATTGAATTGGAGAGTATCAAAGGAGCGTTCGTTCTCCGAACATAGCTACATCCAATTCACCATTATCGAAGAAACCCCAAAACTAATGCAGTTCCGGAATTATTGGAAAATAGACTGGCCAACACATAGGACAACCACAACCACAACCATAAAAAGTCTGATTAAACCAGAACTTTTTGATCCTACACTATGTGCTCTTGAACTCAACCAAAAAGTCGATGAGCTTACAGCAGCCCTAAATAAAGCCATGCAAACTGCCTGGTCCCTTACTACAGTGGGGGAAAGAAAAATCTCCTTACAAATCACCAGGTCCAGATCAAATCGTATCCGCTGAGCTTCAACATACCAGCGAAATAACTTTGATGCCCATCACTGAGATGATTTTCAAAAGTTATCTAGATCTGGAGAGAAGTTAAGGTACTATTCATCCTATTAGAACATCATTCTAACTCTGGAACGATTGATCGGTCAAAGGCCACGGTAGTGCCCAGCCAAGTTCTATCGCTCCCTTCTCTCTTTTTACAGGATCGAATTCAAAGACATTTTTAACACCCTATAACTTTTGAACCCATTGAGTTAGAAGGCTAGAAGAATTAAGGAAGGCAACCATAGTGTATTCCTTTTGCTCTAGGGAGCATTCGATAGTTCTATCCAGAGTATGCAAGGCTGTTTCTACCAAATTCCCTTTGCAGTAAGCATGCTAAGACATATTTAGTCTCTTAAAAAAAATAACAAGTAAGAGATTTAAATTAAATATTTTAAATCATAGAAGATAATACAACAATATTAAAAGAAAATAGAAACTGATCCCAAAGTTAGTTTGAATGAAAATTTACAAGTTTTAAAATGTTAGTAATCAAATCACGCATCAATCGAAAACTTGTCAAATGAACTTGACATCTTCAGCAAACAAGTGGCAGCGAAAACAGCTATAAGACTCAATGCCTCCTCTCAATGGACCAATGTAGGTCATTCCATAATTTTGAACTTCTTCGGTTCTATACCAAAGTACATAGACTACACCATGCCAAAACCCTAATTTGGGAGAAACTTCCATTCTATCCAGAGCTGAATAGGAAGACAAAAAATTCCTGTAAGACATAATTCATTTTTATATAGATAAGAAAAGAAAACGCGATATCAACTTCTGATATCCGCATCTTCTCTGAATCTGCAATAAAATCTCTCGACGGTGTCTGAACCAACTCTCAAACGGCCCTCGATTGTCGATCATCTCTTATGGAGATAGCGTAGCAATTTAATATTCAACTCTGTTGGATGCCGGGCCACAGAGACATCACAGAAAATTGTAGAGCCGATGAACTCGTTAAAAATGGAACCGTCATACCTATCTCACCTGAAACGGAAAAGATAGGTATACCGATAGCTAAATGTAAACTTATGCTAAAAGAAACATCCTTTACGACAACAATCTCTATGTGGTATAATTTGCCAACATGCGCAGCCACAAAACTCGTATGGCCGTCACTTTAATTAAAGCGTTCCAAAGACTTGTTTTCTCAAAGCAGATCTCATATTATCTCCCAATAGGTATATCCTCACGGGACACTCTCTTATAGGTAGACACGCAATTCGACTTGGTGTGGCCTCAAATGACTTCTGCAGGAGCTGTATTGATGAAGAAGAAGAGGAAACAATCTCTCACCTTCTCTGCACAAGCCCTACTCTTTCCCTAAGACGCAAATCTCATCTGGGAGAATATTTTTCCGATAATCCTAGTGAACTAGCTAACAAGTATATTAAATATCTTCTTCGCTTTATAAAAAAGCTCAAAATGGTACGACAAGTAAGAAGTAATTTTCTAGATTCATGTGGTATCACCATGGGCCTTTTTTCTGGTCTAAGTATGTGGATCCTGTATCCACAGGCACTTTAACCAAACCTAACCTAACCTTGGATTTTGCAGAGTATTCTTCTGGTCAACTTCACACATCTGCATCATGCGTTAACAGTCATCATTTATGTAAGAAAATCAGCATCATTCATTTAACCACAGCTGAGATAGGCGATGTCGGAATCGTATGCATTAAGATATATGCCCTTCCTTCACATTTCTGCTGATAAAACGTTTTGGGTCTGCTTTTTGGGCTTGAATATTCCTAGTAGAGGACAATGGGTGTGAAACTTTGGTTGTATACGAATAAATTGGATTTTTTTTAATTCAGAAGGCTATAGCGACAATTTATTTGGTAAGTGATTGTATGAAAACACATCGGTTTCTCTTACCCATTGTTACGTACGTGGAGCAAAACAATGCGTTCATAGAAGGGCCAGGCAACACAAATTTCTTCGCTGTAATGGATACGAATTCTGTCCGATGAAATAAGCGTTTTGAGATCGTTGAGTGCTTTAAGTGGAATGGAGCCCACTCCCACTTCTTGCTCAGTTATAAAAATTAAGAACCCCAAGAAATGTCTGAAGTTGTTTCTTATCGCTCGGTGCCTCGTTGATGGCTCGAAATTTATCCTTTATTACTTGGTTTTCATCAAAAAGAGGCAAAATTGAATATGAAAAAGCTGACATACATAATGGATATGCATAAAAATGCACGCAGTTGGGTAACAATTGCCCAGTAACTTACCGATTTGTCATCTAATGTGGGTTGCGAACAGTGAGGTTTAACTGCCATTTCTTAGGAACTCCATGGATCGGAATGAATATTAGGTCGTTTCCAATACAATACAAACGTCATACAAAACCTTTATGCGCAGGTGGCCATAGCTCAGAGGATAGAGTAGTCGATTGCTAAGCCGAACGCTACGGGTTCAAGCCCCAGCTTCGGCAGCAATCTTTTCTACGAAAATCGCCAGCTTATCTGAGACCACCTGTGCGATATAAGAGACAATAAATATCAATGTCTCCTCCTATGAACCACGTAGGTTTATGTTATGTGTGATTTCTTTCTATGTGTCTATTCGTCTCTCTCTGTTGTATTAATGTCTTGTTCTGTCCCAGCCGATGGCCTCAGTCGCCAGTGCTGCTATCGCTATGTGTCTGTAGTTCATGTGCGAAGTGCTGTGAAATGTCAATGTCAATGTCAACCTTTATGCGGTGTGAACATATGTGTTTCGGGTTTTTGAAAAATGTTGGCCCAAAATGCCATAATTCAGTTTTTGGTTAGTCAAAGTTCAATACTTGGACCACTTTTTTTCTGTATCTATATTAACGACTTGCCTCATATAGAAAAAAAAATGTTCTATTCACCTTTATGCCGACGACGACGACGTGCAGTTTTTGATCAGTCGACCCTTATCTTCTAAGGACTTTCCTTGTAACTCAAATGTTAATAAGTTAGATTATTTTGTGTATGAGATGCTTGTTTCTTTTAATTGATTTCCAAAACTCGTTATCTTGATCCCTCAAAAGGCTCATGGTCCTACAATTGAAAATATTTAAACAGCTGCATAAAATATCGCTATTATAATAACATTGATAAAGTTGACTAAAAAAACTATGAAAACTCATGTTTAACACCAAACAAATTAAAATAACTCTTAATTAAAGGGCCACCAACTTGAATTACACGATCAATTTATTAAATTGCAATGAAATCTCTAACTATATTTCTTTCTTGCACATGCATATCCATTCAGATAGTATTTTATTAAAAAGAGAGTCCTGGTCCTGTGTATAAATTGCAGCATGCATATCAATCGTTCGTCGCGTAAACGACCACGTCTGTCACACAAGCATGTGCTTGTACATTCTACATGGTTCTTGCATAAATACAATGCGTTAATAGGCATTTATCTGACCACAAATACAGCGTTTTCCCACCATTCAAAAATTACCTTAGCGGAATGAAAGTAAACAGAATTTTGATGCAATAAAATGTTGGTTTCCGCTAATGGAACACGCTTAACCACGCATCCTGGCATCCTGCATATATGGTGCGCTGTTCGCATATGGTCTAGCAATCGCTACATCCCCGCACTGCACCGCAGCCATATTGCCAACATGCTGGATGGGTAATGGGTAGAGCAGTTCTTTTTAACTTGCGACATATAGAATATATGGCCAGTATTGAATTCGTTAAAAAAAGTTGACATTACAATGATTGAGAAGCCCATAAAAGTGGGTCCGGCGATTCTTCCGTCTGTCTGTATGTCTGTCTGTAAACGCACCTACAGATTTAACCACTGGTCTGATCGACTTTAAACTTGAAAATTACAGGTTTTAACGAATTCGCGTGGGTCGTTTTTTTTCAGATCAAAATTAAGGGAAGCCACCATACAATTTTTTTGGCCAAAAACCAACAGTTTCAATTTTCTTTTTTTTTTTTTTAAACCTCCTCGATTTTTTTTTTCAAAACACTGATGTATTTTATGCAGGTATACAAAAATATTCTTGTATTGCTCCAAAACAAGTCGTATCATCTTTTTTTTCTGAAAGTACCTACATACCTGTTGAAATAATTTTTTTTATTCAGGAGCAAGTTCGTACGACCCAGTCATGCACATATTTTTCGTAATATTCTATGTGTATAACCACTTTGTTTGACGATTATTCCATATCGTTTTTTGAAACTTTGATATAAAATGTAAATTAAACTGTATTGCAGTTTTATGGCAGGTACAGTTAGTCAAAAGTATACTCTCGAGCCAACAATATAAAAACAAATTCCGAGTTTCACAAAAAGAACTTTCTGTTTTTTTTTTATTAAGCAAAAACAATTTTTTTTTTTTGATTGAATAGATTTTTCCAATGTCTATTTATGTTTAACTATCTTACCCGTGCCCTCTTTGATGGTCAAAATAAAATAAATTTTATTGAATTCTCCACTTAAATTATATTAAATACAATTTTTTTGTTACTTATAAGTTATAAAATACATTATTTATTCTAAAGCTTTTACATAAACAACATTCTTTGTTTTTCGTTCTTTGGTATGAATAAAATAATGACGATGGTTTTTCTTAACATTTGCACCGTTTATGATTTGAAAAATAAACATTTTTTGTAATAAGCTTTCTACCCATATTGCTCTTTTAAAAGAAAAATAAGAAAATCGCTCAACTAGCTGTCAACTTATAAGAGCACCAACATTTTACTGAATTAGTCTTTTATATGCCCAGATTAATTATAACAAATGTATAGAAATGAAACATGTTGAATTACACAGCAATAGCCAAACATCCAATAGGCAGGAGGTGGCCATGGTTCAGAGGATAGAGTAGTGGATTGCTAAGCCGAACGCTACGGGTTCAAACCCCAGCTTCAGCAGCATTCTTTTTCTACAAAAATCGCCAGCTTATCTGAGGCCACCTGTGCGATAACATGAGACAATACAAATCTAAGTCTCCTCCTCTGAGCCACGTAGGTTTCTGTTATGTGTGCTTTCTTTCTATGTGTCTATCTGTCTCTCTATGTTGTATGTCTTGTTCTGTCCCAGCCGATGGTCTCAGTCACCAGTGCTGCTATGTGTCTGTAGTTCGTTACATTTATGTGCGAAGTACTGTGAAATGTAATGTAATGTAAAATGTCTAATAGGCAATAGACGACAAATTCCTTTTTATTTTCCAACTCATCCAAAAATGTTTCCAATCTCCAGTGATAAAAAAGACTGCAGTACATTGGAAATGCAGTCAGTAAAGTCGCAGTTAATTAACTTAAAAAAGACTTTAAGTTTATAAACTTCCAAAAGTAGGTACTTTAACTGGAAAGGAGCATTCACCAGTCATTATTTATTTTTTAACTTGCAGTCAATTGAATAAAGTCAATTGGCTAAAACTTTATTAACTGCAGAACTTGTCATTTAACTTTGGTTAGTCAATAATTCTTTTGACTGCAGTCAACTGTCATTGTCAAATATAATGACGACCACTTTATCATTAACATGTTATGTGTGTATAACACAACTTGAAAAGCTAAAAATGTATATCTTATTTAAATTTCACTCGTCATACACCATGGCCATCGCTTAAACCTTAAAGTATTTCCTCCAAACGCAAGAACAAACAATATTACACCGTTCGAATACCCCATCCCGAGAATTCATGAAAGCTATGTTGGCCCCGTTGTTCATTATGGACCCCGAAACACATTTCAAAACTAAAAACTACATCCCTACACCAGCAAACAGCAAGCAGCAAGCAGAATGAACAGAAGCAAAAGTTAAAGATTGTCCAAAAGTAGTTACACTCCAAATCATTTTCCAAATATACCAACCTATGTATAAATCCCCTTTAGCAATTTTTTTTGTAGCCTTCTTTATTTTCCTACTCGTGTTCGATTTTTCCTTTGCTTAAAAAACCTGTCGCAGTTGCCCGTAGCTTAGTGGTTAGGTGCGTTGGCTGCTAAGCAGAACGTCGTGGGTTCGAGTCCTACTCGTGCCCTCAGTTTTTATTTCATCTTTCACGGGCACTACCTCTTGCGAAGAACTGACAAAACTTCCAAGAGTATCAATCTGTCATGAAAAAGTGCTTCTCAACTTTGCCGTACGGAATCGGCGTTAAATTGTAGGTCCCCTCAATTCTTCACACGCACGCATAGAATTGTTGATGAGAGTAAGCCACTTAGGCCTTGGCTTTTCAAGAGCTGTCGCAACACTCTATTTTGTTTGTAAAAAAACCTGTCATGTACAAATCATCGACAAAAAATGTCAAGTATAAGTTTTTTGTTTTTGTTTTGTCGATAAAAAACAATATTTGAAGAAAATTTTCATACAAAATTGAGTATTCGTATATTGATATATTTTGCTAAAGTGGAAAAAGGATTATTTTTTAACATTTCCAACTTTTGTGATCATTTGTTATAAACCTTCTACACTTATTCCACTTTGGTTTAGAAAATCGGTCAACCGGTTGTCAACTAAAAAGATAACAGGAATTTAACGAATTAGTGTTTTATATATATAGATTTATCGTAATCTTGTACTGTTTATGGATACACGACTGTCCGAAATCAGTCGATCTTTCTCGAAAATCGAGCCTAATCGGCCCAGCTGTCACACATAAATGTGACGTAAAAAAAAATCTTCAATTTCCTGTGTATTATAACCACGTCGTCACATACTAACATACTTACAATGACGTAACTATTTTTGTCTATTCTATTAATAATTAAAGTCAGAACAACGCTTGTTGGGTCATCTAGTAATAAAATACAGTCTACATTGAACCTAATTTTTTTAGTTTCTTATGTTTGATTCAATTTTATTTAAATATTTTTTTAATAAACAAGCAATTAAAGTCTTTTATTATTCATTTTACTGGCTTACGATAGCTATAACAACAATGTTTCTTTGAGCCACTGTACTAGAATTGGAGAACTTATGAACAAATTTTAACGAAAAATTGGTTCTTTACCGCAAACGAACAAACTCCCAAAATTAAATTATCGATAATAAATACACGAACATGCGTGATACAAATCAAAATATGTATATGTACTCATGCATGCAAATGTCTGCGTAAATTGTGTGCATTCGTGATGTGACCCTTTCCAAATGATTGACATAAAACCTATTTCAAACCGAACCCAACATCATGGCCATTTTCCGCAAAGGATATTCAGTTTGGTGTGTGCCTAATGGACTTAACGACTTTCAGTGGCTTCAAGCAAAGGACCGACAACAACAACCGACATAAACTGGCACCAATGTGAAAACATAATAACCGGGTCACATTAGTATCACATTAGCCAGTTCCAAATGATGTCCCATGCACATCATCAGTGTTATTGTATTAGTTGAGCGTGAATATGTATGTATAAGTGCCTAAAATGAAGTGACCAGGGTAAGAAAATTGAAAACAAAAACCACCGAGTATTGAGTGATGGTCAATGTTTATCAAAGTAGGCGTATAATTGTGATGGCGTTGGCGAATAGCATACTGGTTTGAAATTTTGTGCGTTCGTTTTGTGATGTGGCTTTGCTCTGATTGCAGTGAAAAATAATATTTTAACAATTTTGGTCGAAGAAAAACATTACCTTAATGAAGAATTTGGTATGAGTAATATCAGGGTTTGAAAATGTTGTCATTAATTTTTTAGCGGTCTTACCTACTCCTATTCGATAGCTTATGACCTTTGGTTAAAATCGAAACTTTGATAAAGGAGTTCATTTTTCATCTTTATAATATTTAAGCGATTTTATTGTGCAACCAAACCTATTTGAGAACTTTTTATTTCTTTTATTCAAAGAGATTGGAAAACATTCCATCGAAAAATTCATGTTTTCGATATACACAACCTACAGTCATGTGCTTGGATTCGCTCTTGGAGAGTAGATGAAGAGGAAAAAGTAGGTTATGAAACCAGATTGCTGGACGCGAAAGTGAGGTGGACACGCTCTAAAAAAAGTCAGTATAATACTGCCATCTTAGACAGATCGAAACGACTGGTTTGATGATGAATGCAAGCTAACTTCTGAACGTAAGAATGCTGCAAACCAGATACCTTATAGCAATGCAGTTATATCAGCTCAAGAAATACCTCGAAGAATGAAAGCGTCTTAATGACTGTCAGTACGGCTTTCGCAGCATCGGTCAACTGGTGGGCCGAGGGTTTACGCGTATCTCAACGAACAGTGGGACAAGTCTCTACATCGTTTTGGAGAAGGTATAAGATTGTTGTACTTGATATTGCAAACAACGTCATGTACCCATGCTGGTGTGCCTCAGGGCTAAGTTTTGTCCCTGATGCTCCTCTTCATTTTTATAAATGATCTGCAACTTCTCATCCAATAAATTGCTGACGAAAGAACCCTTGCCTTAGCTTTTTATATGCGTTCCCATATTCGCATCCCTAGGCTTCGGATGTTGAAGTGAACCAGTAAAAAATGCTGAGCTGAAACAGCATTGTACAATTGGGAGTAATAAATCCAGCGTATCCATGAGTGGCACTTGCATTAATGAGACCGAATATCTCGAGACTTTTGGTTTGTGTATCACTGACCACCAGATTTTCGGGTTTCTTAAGACAGTAAAAGAAACTCTGATCTTGCTACTATCAATAAAACTTATATCCGTGCAAAGCTTGAGTACTTGAATGCTCATCGATTTACACTCGAGCCTCGGTCTTACCGTAAAGTACAGAATAAATTCAAGAAAGAAAAGAAGAAATTACACAGACAAAAGAGAGTAGCCAAGGAAGAAAAACTGACTGTGAAATTGAAACAAAGCGAAAACGAGGACCGAACCAGGCAGACAAGTTCTACCTATCTATACGTCGATAACATAACATTCATTAGAGAAGCAGCACGTATAGGAGCGGGCGTTTGCTCTGATCAGAGCTTATGTTAGTCTTTTAAGGCTCTTAACACTCCAAAACCCTACCAATACTTCGACACTCCTGCAGTATATGACGATAGCCTTGTCAATATTCACTGAGGGATTCGAAATTTGGGAGCTTAGCCAAATATACTTTGATTTTTTAGCAGTGTTAAAGATTCGATAGTTATTTAATATCTGATTTTGATTTGAATTATAAATTTTTCATCGGCTTTTTGCCAAAAAAAAAAAAAAAAAATTGCGTGAGGGCCTGTCCTTGTTTTCAAACCTCTAATTTCCAAATTTGAAGTATATTGATCATCGTAGATTTCTCTATGATCAAAGATCAAAAATCGGTAACTTAACAAATGCAAATCTTTCCACATCGAAGTGCAAAAGATATTGTTGACTTTTGTGCATCAAATGATAAATAAATAACAAAAGTTTTTAAAGTTAAATTTATAGCAAATGTAATTGCCATGCATTAAGTTCTTTTTTTCTACAAAGCCAAGCGATAAAAGACCTTGCATTAATAGTTCCGCCACTCGCGCTGGTGTTCATTCCAGCAGAAATCCTTCTCATGTGTAAGTGCGGCACTAATTCACTTCTGTTTCTTGAATAAAACAATATAAAAACAAAAGGAATAATATACCTAGCCAAAGCGCCTCAGTAGACATCTTAAAACAAACCACTTAGCGGCCAATTTCATTCAGTTCCAATTGAAGAACAAGACAGCATTCCGACTTGCCGCTGCTGGTGCTTGTCTGCGGCAATGAGTCCATAAAAGGTTAAAAATGCATTTCCAGCAAAAACCATTAGAAGCCACGAAAGAAATGAAAAACATACACATAAGACTTAGGGAATATAAATGAAATAAAAAATGTAATAGAAATGCTCTTAAAAGCCTTCCGCCAAAGTGATTAATGACAGCAATAAAGCTAAACTTAAAATCGTTTGTATCGCCCCCTTCTCGTATGTGGAGGTACACTAGGCAGCGGTATAGAAACTAAGCTTACGGACGTTGAATTCTTTGATTTTTCTTTGTTTTTGTTCGAACTATCTAAGCAAACGAAGCCAATAATGTGCCACTTTTGCACAGAACATAGTTGTTATACTCGTAGTTTATGGAAGGGAAGGAACCTCAAGACCGTCCGTATTTTTGACTTTGCTAGTATAAGTCTATAGTCCAATGTACGTAATAAGCTATCTATTTATATGCAGAATATAGAAAAGAACACATCCATAAGATAATATTCCCTCTCCAAATTTAGGCACGAAAATTACGCTGATCCGAATCTCAGAACATGTTAAGGCAGAGGATTTCCGAGTATTTTTAGGAGGTCCTTTAGATGCCACTGTGCTGCCGATAGAAATCTCTGATGAAGGGTGGCAATGCCAGTCAACATTCATACATCTACACACATATATTCAGATAGAAACAATGCTCTTGTTTAAAATATAACAAAAAACAAAATGGAAGGATCAAAGTGTCCCAATTTCCATTTATCCAGACCCACTTCAATTTGAGAATCGTATAGAAGCAAGCGTTTACTCTGTTTTTTGTTTTTTTGTTTTTTTTTTTGTCAATGGAAGTGTGAGGCGGTAAAACTTGATAGGGTGATGACATCTAGTCGGCCTCGATTTCAATTTTCTCCTCGAAAGCCTGGAAGAGCGGGTGACAAAGAGCAACAAAAACACAAGGACTTCCAACATTAAGTGCTATACATATATACAGAGGGACTTGGATTGGGGACGAGGTGTTCAGAAGGAAATCTAACAATGAAAAAGACGACTTTCGCGCCGTCATCTATCTTTGCCAACAGCAAGTACAAGAAGCCTTGCCATAGCCATATACATACATGGTGTTGTCTATACAAGAAAGCATATCTGCTCATAGCTAGGAGGGGTGAACCTCTTTCTGGATTTTATACTTGTTTCTTTTCCTTAAAAGCAATTGGAATTATTTATATTGTTTTGTCACAGCCGCCGCCGTCGCTGTCGATGTCCTCCTTCCTCACGATTTGTTTTGTTTTGCTTGTTTTTAATTTTTTTTATTTTTCAATTGGATCTCATAAAGTGTTGCCAATTTATTGCAGGCAGGAAAACATTTGAAGTTTTATCGATTCATCAAAACAGGGTGGTGTCCTTCAATTGAATGAATAAACACATTTAGTTTTGAAAAACGATTAACGCCTACAAATCTACATATATCTATATCTTCTTATATATAAAAATGAATAGCAAAATGTGTTCGTAAGCGCATAACTTAAAACCGCCTGGACCAATTTTGCCAATTCTTTTTTTTTTAATGTTGGTTGAAGTTCAAAGATGGTTTTTACGGCGAGAAACTTATGCTTTTTAAATCACAAATTGTGCCAATGTTAAAAAAATATATCATCATCCATCAAAATAAAAAAAATATGATCAATTTCAAATATTGAAAATTATGTTTGTCAGATGTCAGATCTAAAATTATTTATGTAAATTGAAAATTTATTATTTTATGGAAGAAGGCGACACAGAATTGGACCAGCGCAAATTTGGAAACTGGAAAATTTCAAAGTGGGTTTACGAAAGGAACTCGAAAAACTCATTAGATATCAAAGGGTAGTTGCATTGGTTTTAAAATGAAAAATTGCATATTATTGCATGTGCCTTGGTTTTCAAATGGAAAATTTCAAAGTAGGTTTTCTAATGGAAAATAGAAATTTCTTGATGAAAAACTCGGAAACCGCATTGGTTTTCAAAGGGAAAATTGCATGTAATTGTAGTGCAGTAGTTTTCAAATGGAAAACTGGAAAATTTTTGATGGGGAACTAGAAAGCAAATAAAAGTAAACAAATGGTAAATTTGAAATGCAAAAAAAAATTTGATTAAACAAAAATCTCAAAACACTCTTTCAAATCAAAGGCATTACTTTTGAAATGGTAAAATGGAAAGTTTGTAATGGGGAACTTAGAAAAGTCCTGGAAAGCAAGTATAATTTAAAAAAACGCATTGGAAAAACATAACAAATTCGCAATGGAAAACTTCTCAAGAGAAACAAAACCCCAAGTCATATTTTGCATGGATTTTAAAAAAAATTGGAAAAACGAGAATTCGTGATGGGAAAATCTCCTTAAGAGATTAGACCGTAGTACTCGCGGCTCCACGAATGCTTACGAACCCAACTTCGGTCGTACTCTCATATGTTTATTAGCCTAACAACACGAATGTGAATCTGAATACCACACTCTGCTTTTCCCCTTCATTTCAATATTAAGGAATTCAATACTAAATGTAAACCGAAACCTCCTAAGCTCTTTCCGTATTTTCCACCTTTCCTTATGCTCGCACTTTGAACAGTAAAATCATAGCAAGTAATGTGTTTGCTTTAATAATAAAATAAATCAAAATCAAAAAACATCTGGGAATCAAATAATTGCAATTTAATTAGACAGTACGAAGTCTGCCGGGTCAGCTGGTATATAAATATAGACTCCCCCTCATTTTGTCCAATAATTAAAACAGGCCCATGAACACTTTGTCTGTATCCTTATTTTCTACATCATCCAGTGCACTCGGCCGTTAAATATTTTCAACCCCCTTTGGAATCAATACAAGGTGGTTTATTTTTAAAATCGTGGCGAAAATAAGAAAAAGATTAAGGGCTACATCTAAGTCCCATAAGTCTTAACAAAAGCATTGGAGGGCACATCATATACAAATGAAAATAAATTTTAAATTCTATTCGTCGAAATAGGTTTAAAGTTTTTTATTTTATCCCAAAACCATTAGTGTGTCCTTTATAGGATCGTAATCTGTTCATTCGATTATGTTGAGATCTTTTGAAAAGTCGTTTTGCATGAGCCCACGAAAGTTTTTTCATATTATCTGCATTGTACTTGATGCTACCTACTATTCCTAGTTATCATTTCTAAGTCCTGCGTACAAACAAAAATGGAATACGGGTACAACGTCCCGAAGAAAAGGTAGTCCTGCATAAAATAATAAAAAAAATGATTTTTCGAATAGTAATAATTAACATAAACCCGTGTAATCATAATAACGAGTCGAATATATTAGACAAATCTGAAAACTATATTGTATTTGACTATGTGATGATCTTTAACAAAGTTGTTGTGCATGAGTCGGTGAAGGTTTTTGAGTTGGTACGATCTTACTAGCTGACCCAGCAAACGTTCTTATCTTAGATATATAAATAATACATACATATATTCAGCACCAAACTTTGAGCGAATATTTGGGTAGAAGTGAAGATAATTTCTAAGTATTTTGTAAAAAATCGACCAGGCCGTTCATGAAATATGGCCTGGGTAGCTCGTAGATAGCGAGGTTCAAACGTTTTGGTCATTTATTTAGAGGTTGAGACAGTACGAACACTGCCAGGTCAGCTAGTCCGATTTTACAAATTCTTTCACTAGAAGAAGACTGTATTTCATTACTATCTGACCCGGCTAATGTTGTTCTGACATATAAAAAATAATTTCTGGGGGATTGCTTGGGAAGAAAATAGTTTCTTATTCTTTGATAGGATGTGACAACGTTATTGCAAATACCAGTCTTTGACTTGCACATACGTGTGCAATGTACATACATCAAAATCTAATTTTTCAAGAAATACCTTTTGAATTTGAAAAAGCTAAAACACATGTTTACTGACATTCCATCTGAGCTATTAATTTTGAATCTCTAAAGTGAATAAAATAAAAATTCATTACGATATTGTCTTTTAAATTCATTCTATAGTAAAATGTTTTGAACATCTGAGGAAGAATCTAAATTTTTGAAAGTGGAACCACATGAAAGGAAAATCCTAAATTTGTTTAAATTAATTTCAGTGTCAATAAATGAAAGAATCCGAGTAGGTAGGATAATAAATTATCCTCAACCCAAAGATTTTCTATTTTCTATCTGTCTCACCAATAGAGAATAACAACTCCTTCAGTAGCATTAAATCAGTTTAAAAGGATTTCGGGCCTTCCATTACTCTTTGTCTCAAAAACAATGCCCAAAATATTTATATATAGGTAAGCATTTCTTAAAACAATGTACAAGAAATCGAAGAAGAATTGTGTTTGCCTTTTTTTTGGAAAATACCCTACGTACGACCTAGTCCGTTTTTTGAAGGTCTTTGGAGTAAGGTAAGCTACACGTAGTATGTACATCCTTCACATCTATTATTCATTTTCAAGTTGTATAAAACAAATGTAAATTAAGTTCGAAAACTATAACAATAAATAATAATTGTTTTATGTATTCGTAAACAGGATATCGCTTATAATTCAATAAGTTGTGCGTGTGAGAGTTTGTACCTGTTCCTTTAGGTAACATCTTAAAGGATTCCCAGGAAACAAGGAAGATGAGGTACTTGGAGACCCGATTTACTCTTACCATTTTGGAAGAACGACAGCACATCCACATCCTTTCTGATGTTGCTTACCTTTTGCTAGGGAATTCAATCGATTTAATATGTAAAACAGATAATAATTGGCTTAAGGAAAACAACGAGAAGAGAGCAAAAAGAGACACCTTCACTTTGAATTACCTATGGATACACCTCAGAGGCAGGACTTTCAGCCGGAGCCTGAGGAAAGATGTATACATTATTCCAGTAATGTTCTTTTGTACGTTACTTATATGCAGTATATCCTTAGTATGTGCGCTTTGTTTGCCACACACATTCTAGACTGTGTTATGTAAGGAAATATGTCCTGACATCCGACATATAGCATGAGATTTTGGTGATTTGAAGTAAACATGAGAGGATTGTGAATGAGTATAGTTGGTAGAGACAGGAAGTTAGATCGATGTTGAAAAGCAAGTAATTTCAGTTCATATTACATACAACACAATACATGTCTTATAAGAATTCGATTTGGAATATCTATGCTTTGATAAATATTAAAGTTATAATTGCTTCTTGTTGAAAAAAGAAGGGCAGTAATTAACGACATTCGGAAAATGTGTTTGGAGCTATGGAAATTCCTTAACTTTGTAAACAATGAATATAAAGTCTTGAAGTTTGGACATGAAAATATAAGAAACTGAATTTATTTTGAAATTGTTGCATGTCTACAGTACTTTAAAACTAAAGAGCCATTGACGTACAGAAAATTTAATTTTTTTTGTTCACTATGGCGTATACGTACTTTTTTGATATTAAAATGTGTTGATTCACGATAAAATTTTATTTTCAATACATAGTTAATTTTGACAAATTGCATGTTTGGCTTTTATCAAACAGCTTTGTCACTTTTGTTCAGTATCGTCTGGCAAGTAATCGTGGAAAGAGTCACCACAACAGCGTCTCCAAACTGTATGACGAAAATCAGCGTTCTGTTAAAAATAATTTTCCTGCTAGACCTATTAAAATCATTATTGTCAATACCAATTTCATGTATCTGTTTAAATTAATGAATGAAACTCTTCCGGTTAAGACAAATTCAGCAGCTGTAGCTGGGAGCACAAACCCACACAAGTTGCATTCTCCATCATTAATGCAGACAGGACCAAAAATCAGTCGAAGAATTTATCTCTCAAAGCAGCCCAAAGCGTTTTCATCAGCTGTTGTCATGGTCCATGTCTCTGCACAATACATGAGGACCGGGATAATAAGGGTTTTGTAGAGTGTCACTTTAGTTGTTCAGGAGAGGACTTTACTACCCAATTGCCTTCTAAGTCCAAAGAAGCAGCGATAGGCAAGAGTGATTCTTCGTTTGATTTCAGCGCTGGTGTTGTTGTCTGAGTTGATAGCGGATCCCAGGTAGACAAAGTCCTTAACTACCTCGTTGACCGCTAGACCCATCTTCCTGGCCTCCATCTCAAGACTCACAAACGCTCCACTGACATCACGCTGTGTTTTTCCAACTATGTCAATGTCGTCTGCGTATCCTAGTAGCTGGACGGACTTTTGAAAGATTGTGCCTCTGGTGTTGACGTTGGAGCTTTGCACAGTCTTTTCAGAATGATGTTGAAGAAATCGCATGACAACACATCGCCTTGTCTAAAACCTTTTTTGACATCAAAAGCGTCTGTTAGGTTTTTTTCCTACCATGATGGAACAGCGTGAGTTTTCCATTGTCTTACATAGAAGTCTCAGAAAGATTCACTAGACTTCAAACGATTTCCTTACAAAAGTTCTCATTTTTATGCAATGAATGTAAGGAATCTAATTTTTCTTTGCAACTGCAAAGTTTGAATGCAAATGTTGATGCTTTTACAAGGAATGTTGACGAGGTTAAAACAACCGTAGACAATCATGCGGAAAAATTTTTCAATCTAGAAAAAAAAGTTGGATTGCTTTTTGACCATTTTATAGATCTGGTTGGTAATGTCGACAAAATTGAAAAAGCAATCGATGCTAATACGAGGTCCGTTTCCCTAAATACCTTAACGAACGAAAAAACTCACTCCAAAGTTGTCAAATCATTAAATAACTTAGAAAATAACTTTAGTGAATCATTGGACAATAAACTTAAAATAATTAATTCTGAAATAGAAAAAAACTCGCGTCTTCTGAATAATATAAATGCAAATTTAACTTTGGTTGATAGAAATGTTAATAATTTATATACAATTAATAACTCAAACAATAATAACATTTCCGAATCAGTTCTCCAACTTTCTAATAATTTTGAGAGTTTGATTACGCAAAATAGAACTAAATTTGATGAATATAACAAAAATTTTACAACTTTGGAAAAAGAGTTAAGAAGTACAAAAGATAGCCTTACCGGATTAAAAAATGCTGCAACTTCGAATACCAACATCAACCTTACAGCAACGGCCAATTTTGCAAATGATGCTAATCAGGTGTCTCTTCAAGACGAACTGGCATGCAATATCACCTCCAACAGCAATCCCCCTCTATTTAATAGACCACTTGATAGCAATAACAATATCGATATCAATAACATTATTAATATCGATAGCTCTAACCTAAACATTAATACCCCTTTCGTCGATACAATCTCTCCTTCAACTTACATGTTAACTCCTAGAGTGGTACCTTCTCAAAAGTGTATTTTCGTCTCCAAATTTGTTATATCTACATCTTCTACAGACATTCTTAATCATGTCAAGTCTGTATTAAATCATCAAAATATTTACAATGACCATAACTTAGTGAAATGCAAAAATATTACTAGATCAAATGGTCGAGTTGCCTCTTTTAAAGTTTCTGTCCCCGAACCAATGTTTAATCTGTTAACGTCCCCAGCATCATGGCCCACCAATACTTTCATCCAAGAATTTGTCAACAAAAACCCCCATATAAGCAACACTAATTTAAATGCGGCTTCAAAAAAACTAAAATGTTTGTCAAAATGTAAGGGGACTTCGCTCTAAAGCCCCAGAAGTATTTTTAAAATCGCAGGAACTTCCTTTTGATGTTTTTGCTCTGAGTGAAACTAATTTAACAAGTAACTTTAACAATAATGAATTTTTTACTTCGGATTACAATGTTTACCGTAAAGACGGTCTCTTGGGGGTTAGGCCTGGTAGAGGGGTACTTATAGCAGTACATTCAAGGTATGATAGTTCAATTTTTGAAATTCCTAACACCGAACAAATTGAATTGATTTGCGTTAAAATCACTATAAAACGGAAAATCATCTTTGTGGTGTGCTGTTACATAAGACCCTGCAGTCCAATTGAAACTTACCAAAACCTTATCACAGCAGTTGACAATCTGGGTGACAGTATGGAGGTAAATGATGGCTTATTACTCGTTGGGGATTTCAATCTCCCTAATCTATCATGGTCGCGATCCGAGGACGACTCTCATTTTGTTACTAATAACGCAACAACTGAAAAAGAAATGTTATTTACTGACAATCTGTCTGATTGCGGCTTGCATCAGATTAGTGATGTCAAAAACAACTTGAGCAGACAACTCGATCTAATCTTTTCCAATGAAGCAACAAACTGTATAGTAGAGGAAAGTAGCTTAACTCTTTCCACCATTGACAGTTTCCATCCGCCTTTGTCTCTAACTTATGCCTACGAACATAATAATTCTGAAGTTGAATCTGAGAACTCATATCGTTTTAATTTTCGAAAAGCTAACTTTGCCCAACTAAATGAACTACTTAGTAACATAAATTTTGACTTCATTTTGAACCAGTCTGGAAGCAATAGCATCAATTCTGTAACAACTAACTTCTACTCAATAATTTTTGAATGCTTTTTTCTATGTGTGCCCTATGCACCACATAAAAATACCTCACCGTCACCTCCATGGTATTCAAGAGAACTTCGCACACTCCGCAACTCCCGTAATAGTTTATGGAAAAAATATTTAAGATCTAGATCAGAAACAGACTATTCCTCCTATTTAGTAGTGTACAACGAATTCTCTGCTCTCTCAAAACTCCTCTATGAAGCATATATCAATCAAATGCAATTTGATATTATCTCAGATCCCAAACGCTTTTGGCAATTCATCAACATAAAAAAAAAATCGGATGGATATCCTAATACCCTTAATTACTTAGATCACTCTTCTAACGACTCAAAAATTATAACTAATTTATTCGCTAATTTCTTTAGTCTTGCTTTTTCCGACAGTAATTTTGTACCTGATGCTGACTATTTCACTTATTTGAACGACTGTAACCAAACATCATTGGTATCGATCAACATCACTGTTGACGATGTGTATAACAAAATAAATAAACTTAAGGATGATTTCTCTTCGGGACCTGACGGTTTACCTGCGATTGTATTAAAGAAGTGTGCAGCTAATTTGGCTCAACCTCTTACCACTCTTTTTCAAATATCTCTTTCTCAAAGAATTTTTCCATCTATGTGGAAAGATTCTTTCATAATACCTATTCACAAGAAAGGTTGTAAATCAGATATTTCTAACTACAGGCCGATTGCCAAATTATCCTGCATTCCAAAACTTTTCGAAAGTATTATCTTTGACACTATGTACTTTCATTGCAAAACATTATTTTCGGCCAAACAACATGGGTTCCTAAAAGGGAAATCAACTACCACAAATTTAACTGAATTTGTTTCTTATGCATTAAACTCAATAGAAAGTAAAAAAGAAGTTGATGTTATTGCTACGGACTTTAGCAAGGCCTTTGATAAAATATCCCACAGTATTATAACTTTCAAGCTAAAGGCTCTTGGATTCCCTCCTGGTTTCATTGAATGGATGGAATCATACCTATCCGACCGTAAATATCGCGTTTTATTTAGATCTTCAATATCAGAACCATTTATTGCAAAATCGGGAGTCCCTCAAGGTAGTCATCTAGGCCCTATTATTTTTATTCTGACTATTAATGACGTAGAATCTGTGATTGAAAATTCTCAAGTTTCAATCTACGCAGATGACATGAAAATCTTTAGAACGATTTCTTCACCCGATGATGCTTTACCCCTGCAGGCCGATTTAAACAATTTCTATGTTTGGTGTCTTAAAAACAATTTAGAACTTAATATTTCCAAATGCCAAACTATCACATATTCCCGTAAACGTTTCACTCAGCTAACACGGGACTATTATATCAACGAATGTATTGTTCACAGAGTAACAAATATCCGAGATTTAGGGGTTATTTGTGATAGTGAGCTTAACTTTAGGTCTCACTATGACAATATCGTAGCCAGAGCTAATTCTGCTTTAGGTTTCGTCAAACGCTGGTCTAAGGAATTTTCGGATCCTTACGTTACGAAATCTCTTTATACCACGTTTGTAAGGCCTCTACTTGAATACGCCAGCCAAGTATGGTCCCCTTATCACCAAGTCCATATAAAGAGAATTGAAGCAATACAACGTAGATTCCTCCGTTTCGCCTTAAGAGGACTTTCATGAGTTGACAACTTTAACTTACCTCCGTATCAAGAACGGTTGCGGCTTATAAACTTACAATCTCTTGAAAAACGACGTGAAGTTGCCGATATTATTTTCGTACACCAAATTTTATCCGGTGTTACAGAATCTTCCACCCTCCTTGAAGCAATGAGTATTAACGTTAACTTTCATTCTCTAAGATCGGTTCCCCAATTTCATCTAGCTCACCACAGAACTGATTACGGCAGTAATGAACCAATTACGAGAATGTTACGTAAGGTGAACGAAAACTCAAATCTTTTTGATTTCAACCTTAGCAAGATCACACAAAGGAAGCTTTTATACTGTACTTCCTTAAACAACTAAAACAACTAAAAAAAAAAATTAATAAATAAACACGTATTTGTAGTAGAGGGAAACTGACTCTTTTCTTTTTTTTTGTCTTTTTTTTTAATTTCTTTTTTACGAACTTGACAAGTGTCTTCTACACGCTTATTTATTGTATTTGTTTTTCTTTTCTTTTTCGCGTTTTTATAATTTTTTTGACTTTAAAATTTTAAAATTTTTCGATTTTAAAATTTTGCATTTTTTCTTTTCTTTTTTTTTTTTTGCTTTTTGTAAGATTTAAATTTAAAATTTTAATTTTTTTTGTTCTTACTTTTTGTACCTGCTTGCATTAAGCACTCCCTAACTCTTGTTCTCCTGATATTCGTATCGCCATCGCTTTTTTTATTTTATTTTTTACAAATAATTTCTTATTAAGTGCCGATACGACTAGCAACCGTAATTGCAATCGTACTCGGTGACAATGGACCCCAGCGCGTGCGGTATCTGGGGGGGAAAGAGGCGTGGGAATTAATTAATAGACGAACGAGTTTTTCTGGGATGCCAAAACTAGACATTGCTCTATGTCTATATAATTATTGGTCTCTATAGACGCTGTCATACGCGGCATTGAAGTCGATGAAAAGGTGGTAGGTATCGATTTGATGTTCCTGGGTCTTCTCCAAGATCTGCCGTAGGGTGAATATTTGATGGATGGTGGACTTCCCGGGTGTGAAGCCACACTGATAAGGACCTATCAGGCTGTTGACGAAGGGCTTCAAACGTTCACACAGCACGGCAGACAAGATCTTAAAGTCGATGTTAAGGAGACTTATACCTCTGTAGTTGGTGCAGTTCAGGGGATCTTCTTTTTTGAGATCGGGCATACGATGCTGAGGTTCCATTCATCGGGCATGCTTTCCTCCGACAAAATTTTGCAGATGAGCTGGTGCATACTCCTAACCAAATCATCTCCAGCTACTTTGTACAGTTCGGCGGCTAGCCCGTCTGCTCCAACGGCTTTGTTGGACTTGAGCTTAGATATCGCTATCTTCACTTCTTCCATGTCGGGTGGGTGGAACTGTTGGCCTTCTGCACCCAAATTGAATGGTTCTGTGTTGCTGGCGGAGTTTTGCTCGTCATCGCCATTATATAGCTTGGAAAAATGGTCTTTCCATATCCTTAGCACCACTTGCGGTTCTACTACGATGTTCCCATGATGGTCTGTACAGGCTTCGGTTCGGGGTGTATGCGCTTTGGAGGTTTGTTTCACCTTTTTGTAGAATTTTCGAACCTCGTTCCTGTTGTGACATCCCTCTAACTCCTCGATCGGCGCTTCTCATGCTCCCTTTTTTTCTTTCTGAGAAGTTTATGCTCCTCTCTCCTTTTCTGCTCGTAGAGCTCACTAGCTGCTGGTGTCCTTCTTTGCAGCGCCGCTTTGTATGCCTCTTGTTTAGCTGCATGTGATCGCCGCTCAGCACTCATCGTCAAACCAGGGGTTTCGTTGTGGTGGCCGTGTAAACCCTAGTACTTCAGAAGCGGCATCTCTGATGGCTGCTTGGCAGTGTTGCCACTGGCTCTCTATATTTTGTGATGAGCGCAAGGGACTTCTGAGGAGATTTTCGGAGAAACGATCGGAAAAGGATCTAGCAATCTCTTGCGATTGTAGCCGTTTGACGTCGAATTTCCTCCTAGCATTTTCGAGTGTTGGCCTTGATGAAGACATTATGTATGGAAATAATTGAATTTTTTGAATTGACTCTATCGGGTGCTTCCTTTACTAAAGACTTAAATAATTCAGTACCTATCCAATGTCAAAGGTTTTTTTTTAATGAGGATTCTTGGTTCAATTGAAACTTCTATTAATTAAATTAACTGGTTTTTTTTTCTGCGAGTTACTATTCCAAAATATTTTAAATTTTTAAACGAAAAACCTTGTCGTTGTATGAATATTATTGCGGCGAGCTTTTGGGTAATTTTTTCATTTGCCCCCCACCACGATGTATTCTTAAGGGGACCTAGGGCTGTAGGCTACGACAAACAAAATAAAAATATCCCGTCTTATGTTATAAATACGATCCTCACTTTACTAGAGGTGTACGACTGCTGTACTTGCGCGGTGTCATCGGTCAAAATGAACATTTTGCATCTTAAACATAAGTAATAAATGCTGTTACTTTAATATAGTCCATATACCTTGCTATATTACTGCCTACGGAGGTGAATTGAATAAAGAAGGTCCTCATTTGTTTATTTTGTGCCGGGTGCTTGCAAATAAGACTTCCATTGACAGACAATATGGCGGCGATGAGGATGTCTATATGGCATGCAATCCTGTCACTATGTGTCCCATCAAGAAAGCACTAACTTGCTCAACTCAATTCATCTGATGTCCTATCTGAACGTAAGTATCTGTATATGTAAATCGTTTCTTTTGTCATTCCCTTTGGTCGATGCTGTTGTCGTCTTTTATACCGGCCGCCGCCGCCGGACCTAGCTCGTCCCCACAATCGTTGACTTGACAACATATAAAAAAAACGAAAAGCAAAATAAAAATAGACTTGTCGTATAGCCGACGGCAATTGGGATAAAGAAGCCACGTTTTCTCAGTGTTTACAGTGCCATTGAAGAAAAAATGTTTGCAAATTGTACACAAATAAAGAAACGGAGCGACTGGTATCACAACACGATTGTTGTGTATCGGCGAAACATGATTGGTATGGGAATGACAAAGACTTGAATGGACGTTTCTTGCGATTGCGTTTCAAAAACAAAGAGCTAGTAAAAGAATAGAAAAAAATCACACGAAATATGTACAAAAAAAAAAACAAAGCTATAAAGGCTGTTTGAAGCAATTATAAGACAGCACAACGATACGAAACGACCACCGACAACGTGATGGATGAGAATATGCTCGTTTTGTGCAATCAATAAAAAATGCGTGTTTGTGTACTCGAAAAAATGAAACAAGATAAAAGGAACAAGGACAAGCAATCGACATTTGAAAAGATAAAAACAAGGAAAACAATAAATTTCTGTTAATTCTCAAAGTCGCATAGGGAACCAACAGCGTCGCGTGGCGTTAGTGAGTTTTATATTGGCTAGGATTTCAAAGGGGATTTGTAGTTGTCCATCTTCAGACAAAATGACATGCTTTATTAATGTTTGCTGCGGTTTGTCTCAGAATGATATCCTTAGAGCTCTCTTGGTATGCTTGCATTGGCACAGCTAGGTGACGTCGGATTGGGGCGGTAGTTATTGCTCTTCGAAAACCAAACGCATCAAAAGAAAAAGCTACATCATGCCAAGATTTGAACTCTATCAGGAACTGCGCATGGACATCTTTTCCTACCTGTATAAACTTTCAAAGGCGATGGATGTTGTGATCGCCTGAAATACCTATTACCCTCTCTATCTGATTTCGCGAACTTTTTAACAGATCGCGTACCTCTTTTAATAATGGGCGATTTGTCCCTGTTATAACTTTCGTTATTTTGGTTATACAAAACCTCTTGAGCTGCCACTATAATCTCCCCTCACGAATACTCTTATTTTTGCGATTATCTTTATAAGCCCGTTTTCACGTGCTGAATCTTGTTCATCTGCTTCTCCATCGGAACTCTTTAGAGAGGTTCTTCACGTTATCGATATGAAAAAACTCCGGGGTTCTAAACAAATAAAAGATGCCAACTACTAACAAATAGCTGTCGCAGTGGCTTACCACAATGTTTTCAAGAAAATATACTTTGAAAAATGGTCGATAGCGTACGGGGATATGGCCCGAGAAGATCAACATATAGCCGGCGTTTTCGTGACGATCTGCTTAAACATTTTTGGTCGTAATGTAGAATTGGCAGATTAAACTTCTTGCAGACCTCGCAAGAACTTATAGACTTTCCAGCAGGTGACCATGGTTCAGATGAAAGTGTAGTTGACTGATAAAATAAACGTTGCGAGTTCAAGCCCCACCTTCGGCAGTTGTCTTTTTATACAATAATCGCCAGCTTATCTGAGGCCACCTGTGCGATGATATGAGACAATATAAATCTATGTCTCCAGCTCTGCGCCACGTAGGTATATGGTATGTGTTCTTTCCTTCTATGTGTCTATCTCTCTCTCTCTCTCTGTCGTATGTCTTGTTTCAGTCCCAGCCGATGGCCTCAGTCGCCAGTGCTGCTATGTGTCTGTAGTTCGCATCATTCATGAGCGAAGTACTGTAATGTCAATGTCAATGTCACTTATAGACTTAGTTAGAAAAGAGTATTTTTTCGAGGATGAGATCCTGGTGCGGAATGATGCTCCTTGCTAATCGCTTTCTCTTTCAATTCTCTCGGCAAGCACAACCGCCACAGACTTTCTTCCTCGTTCAAGAAACCTGTCCTTAATTTTAACCGCTTATATATACACCCATCTGAGATGCAAACGCCTGGCAGAAATGCCTCATTTTCTTTTATATTCTACTTTAAGTTTTCATAATCCAATGAGAACTTAGACTTTAGTTCAATCTTGGACTGTCTAACAGTCTGTGTTAGTTCACACATGTCAAGCCTGGAGAGCGTATCCGGCACCACGTTTAATGAGCCCTTGAGATGTTCCATCGGGAAATTAAAAGCTTATGGAGCCTCAAGCTCCACCTAGCGACCCGCCCACTCAATTCCTTTTGTGACTTGAAACTTGAGTGTTCGGTTACTATCTTGAAAGGGATACCTTCAATATTACGGTCGATTACAGAATCGCAAAGTTGGGTATGAATTGGCGATACCATCCTGCTATGCCAATAAATCTGCGAACTTGCCGAGTAGTAGTGGGCAGAGGAAAATCGGTTATCGCTTTCAACTTTGAAGGAGCAGACTTCAAACAGCCCTGCCCTAATATGTAGCCTAAATATTTTTTTTTTTGGCAAAACTCACTTTTCTTCATGTTTATTGTCGGGTTAGCGTCTCTAAGACACTTTGCTAAACTTCGAAGGACATAGATATGCTCTATGCAGTGCAGACTAAAAGATTATCGAAGTGGATGAAAACATGGTCGGTTTTGGGATAACTTTATCCAAGAGACAAACGAGTCTGTGTGAAAAGCATCAACTGCAGTAATGGCATACCTGAACTGCAAAAGCTGTCTTTACTCTGGAAATTTTTTCGAGAGGAATCTGATGGAAAACTTGTTGGAGATCAATTTTATTCATATAATATGTGTTTTTGACCCTACTCAATAAACCACCTTTATGTTGGTGGGGATATGCATCGTTTTTTGTAACGCTATGCTATGCTATTTAATTATCGGAACTACATAGTCTTTCATCAGGTTTTCGAATTACCACGATCGGGGAACTCCACGCACAGTCACTTCCAACGACTATGCCAAGCGAACGTAAGCGCTTGATTTCAGCGCATACTTCAGCTTCATGAGGAGTTGACGGGGGTAGTACTTCGATTTGATTGGACAGCATCTCCCGTGTCTATATAATGCCCCTCTAAGTGAGTCTTTCCAAGTCCTGACTTGGCAAAAGACGGAATTCCTCAATGGTCTTAAATAAATCACTTATTTTATCTTGGGTCAATTCAATGGCATTCGCACCTAGTATGTTTTTATTCTTATAAATGGAAGAGACTTATGGAACTACAACTTACGGATGAGGTTTAAGCTTTTCCAGAAATAAATTCCTAGGTAAGCCAGGTTGTTGAAGACTTGGCACAACATAGAAATCATTTACCTTGTTGACATTATTTAAGAAAACTGGGATTCGAAAAAGCTATGAATCTTTTGTTTTGTAACATCTGCTTGGTGTTTCTTGGTGTTTACAACGAAAAAGACCTTTACCTTTGCGGCGAGCTACCGAATTCAATAAAGTCGACACTCACTGTTACCGGAGTGGATTCAGTGACAAAAAGAAAAAAAATCCACATGCAAACGCAGAGTGCATTGTAACAAAACCACTTTTTTGGAATGCTTCCTTAAGGACCAAGCAAAAATATATTGATTTGTCTATTTTGAGTAATATTTGCATATAGGTACATTAAGTGCATATAGGTGCTTTCAGGAAAGTGTATAATTTTTATTAGGTTTAAGAGCGATTATAATCAATGTGTCAATTTTATTACAACTATTAGTTTCGAGATTAAGACTGTTGCTCTTTATTTTGTTATTGTGCACCTTGAAATGAACAAAAAAAAAACGATATCGAAAGCTTATGAAATTTTCTGAAACAATAAAAGTATCATCAAATATGAATATAAGTAAGTATACGCCACCGTGAACTTTATGCTTTGCCTCTTCTGCGTGTTCGGGATTGGTTTAAAAGATTTTTTTTTTAACAAATATCTACCTACTGGTATTAGAGGAAAGTAACGTTTGATTAAACATGAATTGAGTCCATTTTGTAAATGAGGTTTGATTACATTTTATTTAAAAAATTAAAAATATTTATCTATTCTCCTCCTTAAATGGTTCAGAGAATGCAATTGCAATTATTGCTTTCCGAATTTTAGCTTAGTAGTCTACATATCTTATAAAATATTACCTTACTTATACCTTTTCTTAAATCATTTAGAAGCAATGGTTTAGTAAATAAATATAAGAACAAAATCAAAGAATAAAACAAGAATCTAAGAAACCTTACTTAAGTTTCCTGTACTCCATCATCATTAAGAGCACTTAACCATTCAAACAAATTTATCTTTTCGGATTCAGAAACTGATTTAAAGCAGTCACTTAATCCATCGTTTAATTCAGACACCATAAATGCCACCCATTTATTTCTAGAAACAATATCTTTCCCCACCTTATTTCCCTCCTGCACATACTAACAGTGTACTATACTCATAGCAAAACTTAACTTCCTCGATGAAAATTTCAATGACAAATAACCATTGCTCACACACTTGTTAGGCTTAAATTTTATTGCCAATAAAATTTGACCTCCCACTTTTATCAAACTAATCCAGAAAAAAAAGAACACAGTCCTTTCCCGTCAGATAACTCCTCCACACTAACCACAGAAACCGCACACTATCCAACAGCCACATCCAATATACCGTCAAACGATTCTGTCCCATAAACATTATTTTAGATCAGATCAAATGACCTAAACTCCACATCCGGCATCTATAAAATCACTATTTGGTCACATATTATTTTTGTTTTTGGAAGTTTATAACGTAATATGACTTTAGGCATCCAGGCCCAAGCCAAGACAACCACCATCACTACCGGTCTTCCCGTCCTAAGGCCACTAACTCTCGCCCGCCCGCACCGCCCGCCGACGCCGCCTTCGTTGTGGCACCACCACCACTCCGACCGGCCGGTGGCGAGGACCGAAATCAAAACCAAATTAAAAGTAAAGCTCAGCAATAAATCTGAATCTGGAAAATCTCTGTGGTAATCCGTTTCCGATCGTAAATTAAATAATGTTTGCCAAAGAAATCGGTCCTTGTTGAAAACTGAGGAGAAGAACGTCGAGTGAATGTTGTCCACAAGAACGAAAACAACGATGAGGATGACGACGTCGACGATGACACGAACGCACTAATTTAAGGCCGATGAGATGGTCTGGCCCTGGCTGGGCCTTTTTTCTTTCTTTCCTCCTTCAGAGGAAGAATAAATTGCAAAAATTACTATTGATTTGGCAACGTAATGGAAGTTCATCCGCTGGCTGATTGTGGTTGTCTCCAGATACCTACTTATTCCTCTCATGAGTCCTGGATCCTGATTCTTGATTCTGACACGGTGGTGGTCGGTGTAATAAAAAACATTCCTCGTCTCCTGTGAAGTTACCAAAAAACTATGTGCCATGTTAAATTTTCTTTAGAACTCTTCCTTCATTACAACTGCATGTGTGAGGGAACACGCTGGATCTGGGTCGACTGGCATCAAGTGTAATATTTGTAAGCCTGACACAACATGCGGTATCCATCTGAGCCTTTTATACGGCCGTCGATATGGTGAAAGGAGGTTCGAAAATACCTCTTTGTCGTGTATAACGGCAGCGACGGATAGGCGCGGCGCGGCGGTAGTTTCAGTGGTTCTCAGTGCCTTGGTTGTCGTCTTCGAACCAGTTTTCCTGTGTTCAAAAGCAAAAAAAGGCCATAAAGAACGATTTCGGTTCATTATTAATATTGAGCTTTTATGGCTTATCGTCCGCCGGCCAGGCATAACCAAAAAGGTCATGCCTCGATGTGTTTGCGACTCACCCAGCCCCACACTACCGTTCTTGGACTTTTTGCCAACGAGGACGAGCCGTCCAAAAGGACATAAACACATAACAACACCAATAAAAGTTACTTTTTAATCATATCTAAAGAACATGATAAAAATGGAGCTGAGTTAGAAGTTTGAGCACGCATTTTGCTACTACTACCCTTCATATACATATTTACACCAAAGCAATATTTATTTACACACATGTGAACACACACTTACACATAACACATTTATAGGCCTTCCAATCAGTTTTTCTTGTTCAATCATATTTCATAAGGGAAACGGGTAAAGTTTAAATTGAATTTCTTATAACCCAAATGATTTTCTGTCATGGCATAAGGATTTTGAAAGTTAGGCACATAAATTTATGTATTTTAGTGATTGCTTACACAAAAATGGTCATCAAGAGAGTTTGTTTTCTTCTTGAGGATTATGTGAGAACGTGAAGAAAGAAATCGTCCAACAAAACTATACTATACTACATGGCAATGTTGAGTCTATCGATTTTTTTCGCGCTTTTTCGTATTCAAAAGTTTTCTGTTTGTTGTTGAAATAAAGTAATTTTTTGGGAATTCTGAATCATTAAAGAAGTATTTTAACACGTATCTATCGTGTGTCTTCCTGCAGAATTTATTTTTATGGACTTAGGTTGGTGGGTGATATTATTGATTCCTATGACAATTTGCACTTTTAAAGGCATGTGGCACCTACAACCACACTGGATTCACAATATTCATGTAAGTGGGAACTCTCATTCAATTGTCTAACGTCGGCCGTGACTTTAGAAAGCCGTGAAAATTGCGACATTATTACAGCTGTTATCAAAGAATGCACATAAATATTTGGATGCGGATTTGTCGTGGCAAATTGGGTATAAGGTCTAAGGTTATGGATTTCAAGCCACACGCCCCTACCGATGGTGCTGTAGAATCTAGCAAGTAGGATTGTTACGACCTCCTCGATATAGCTTGCGGAGTCTGTTATACGAAATTCGGAAAGGAAAACATTTGGCGGGATAGTTGAAAAGTGCAACTTCCACGAAGATACAATAGCAAACGGCTTCCTACTAATTGACTTTACTGAAGTTCGTACTACAGTGGTAAGTAGCACTAAGTTTTCAAGACGGACGATCTACGGACGTGTCATGCTGAACGTGACAAGATGTGACAAGCGGGAGGGGGGGTCTACGTCGACATGACGTTCGATAAAGTTAGACTAAAAATTATAAGTTTATTGACATTTTAAGAAATTAATCCAACAGAGTGCCACTTTATTTTATCGGATCATTTATAGAGAATCCCTGGACTAAATTCTGAATTTATTTATTTACTTAATTTTTTTTTGATATACATTTTTTTATTTGACAGCAAGTGTGACAAAGCGTGACACCGGGGGAAGGAGGGGGTAAAAACAGCTAGATTCAGCGTGACGCAGTTTATGGGCGTCCCCCTTAGAAAAAACCACAATCTCACAAACTACACCTTAGTGCTGATCCGACAAAGAATTACTCTAGCCATTCGCTACTACGTCAGCTTGGCCCACAACTCCGCACTCGAAACATAAAGTACCAAGATGTGGTTGTAGTCCAGAAAACCAAGAAAAGACGACTACATTGGCTCGGCCACATCGAGCGTATGGGCGACAACGCTCCAGCCAAGAAAGTCTTCTCACCGCAGCCTCCAAGTTCGAGACGAGTTGGGAAGCCAATGCACTACGCATTGCGCTAACAACTCCACTGAATTTTTGGTTTCCCATTGCAGACCACTAATAAAGGAGTCTGATGATCGGCTTGGCACCCGTGGAATAGCTATAACTCCAGCCAAACAAAGATATTGACGGAAAAAAGACATTGGTGGAAGCACCTCTAAGTTGTTATCGTTGTTCAAATACATAAATGGAATTGACGGATGCAGCCTAACTACAGTGTTAAAATAACATAAAAATCAAATCATTTGAATTTTAATTAAAAATCATTGGAGCGTTTTTTCAGATTTTCAAATAGAATAGACGGATAAATTGCTTATAAATACATCTATTTTTAAATTTAAATTTTACTTTTATATATGCTTATGTATAGGGTCTTGGCACCAGTTACCGAACAGTTTATACGGACTATGAGGAAAGAACATGTTGCAAAAAATGCTTTTATTGAGTTTAGTATTGTAATTTTATTTTTTTCTGAAATATTATCTCAAAAATGTTCACGTTTTTCTGTTTTTCCATAAAAATTATCAGTTAATATTAAACAAGAAAACAAGAAAGAAAGAAGAAGAAAGACATTTTTTCCTATTCTCGAATACCTTATTTTGATTGTTTCCTAAACCCGAACACGGAGTTTCCTATTTTCGAACACTGAAACTAAAAAATCGTTAGTGGCAAGAAAACCATTTAAAGCCAAAATGTTCGTTCTTATTGCATATTTTTAATTGAATAAAAATGTAAAGTAGGACCCATTGGAAAAAATAAAATAAATAAAAATCACATTTGAAATGCTTAGACAAATCTTAAAAATAAATATATGTACTTCAGTTCTATTTTTTAAATATTCAGTGCGATTTATAATAATTATAACCCACTGTTAAGATCTTCAATATAGGAAATAGTTGTCACATCAAGTTTCAAGGAAAAAAAAAATTGTTAAAATAATAGTTATGGGCTTGAAAACTTTTTCAAACAAACACATTTTTTCAAAAACTTAATTTTGTTAACTTAATAGTTTCTTAACGTTTATTTTTTCTTATACATCTCTTAGTAATATTTTAAGTCAAAAATCTTTTGATTTCATGGAATTGACCAAGTTTTCTAAAAATGATTAAAAATGTTAAGCCATTCTCTTCGTAGAGCTTCCTTAAGCTCTCCTACAGATCCGTAGCTTTTTCTTCTCCATAAACTCTAGTGACATTGATTTCCCTAAGGTTCTGTATTTATGGGATTGACATCGGGCATATGCATTAAGGTCATCATTAAGCTCTAACCACTGAGTGGTTTCCCAATGTGTGTGCATTTTGGTATTGTCCCGCTGAAAAATCAAACTGCTGCGCAGCACACAAAATCCCGACTGTTGATTTCACTGGTCTACAACATTGTTGCCACAAGGATAAGACACATCATTTCTAGTAGATTTTTTGATGCTGAAACTAAATCCGGACTCAGAATTGTTCTAGCCCGTCAGGTTTTCGAGATATGCTTATCTCAAAGTGCAAAAAACACGGTTTTTGGCGATGTTTGAAGTAATTTATTTGTTTTTTCTTTTTTCTTTTTTCTTTTTTTCTTTTTTCTCAAGAAATTAAATTTTAGCTACGGTACTTCGATATTACCTATGTTATATTTTGCAATTTTATACTAGCCAACTGCGTTATGAAAATAAAATGGTATATCTTGAGAAAAAAAATCGTAACGAAACAAACTAAATAGGGTTTGAAAGATAAAGATTAGTTCTAAAAAAGGCTATAGCTACGAATTACGGTGCCGTGTAATAACGCTTTCCGACACTGAAATAAGGCCAAGTTGGCCTTATTTCACTTTCAACAGATGTGTTTATGTACTACATACTTTTGTATCTAAAGGAACATTTTTGATAAGAAAAAATTTTGTTTACAATACTTAATTTTATTTTAATTAGTATTGTTCAGAAAATAAATAAGAGAATATAAGAAACAAAATGTCAAACAAAATTACAAAATAATAAACAATTGCTTTAGAAAAGATCCTAGCTCTGTTGTTCACAGTTTGCCTGTAAATTGTTATCTTTTTGTAAAACAGTATAAACAAAGTTTAAAGTAGTAACATGGCTGCAGAATGTTTGCGCGTGGATTGAGACATATAAGTTATAACACATAATTATGCTTACATCGTTTTTATCCTCATTCAATTTTCACTTAAAATGAATTTCGTCTGAATTGATACGACAAACTTTTTTTCGGAGAAAGATTGTGAAAAGCTAAAAATTTCGTGCGAAAAGAAGTTTGCAATAAGAATAGTAATATAAGATTTTACCTTTCAGGTACCATTAATTATTTAAGAATTCGGTCAGAAAAAAATAATTAAGTATTTGGATCTTAAGACAAGAAATATAGTAGCTGCAAGTGCTAGCGAGCGAAGCGAGCGGAAATAATTTTGCCCAAAAGAGAATCAATTTGGGGTGTGAAAATAAAAAAAATCGCGCGAAAATTTTTTCCACTCGCTTCGCTCCCAATGACCCAATGAAACCAAAGGATCTTGAATGTTCCGAATCGGCATCATCCTCAGACGAAAGTGAAAAAAGATGTTCAAAATGAATCATGGTAATGCAACATCTGCTTTCAAAACAATTTAATGCATTACAAGATATGTAATAATTTCTTTTCCAAATTAAAGGAAGTTCCAATTTCGTGCGAAGTTTTTATTTTTTCACTAAACAAATATGTTTTTGCATTGAACCAATTTTACTTAGATGTTCATGAAAAAAGAAAGTATTATCAGGAACTGCTTGAAGTAACATGCGGGAACAACGCTTGAAGTTCCGTCAATCAGAACTCAGAACATGTAATGGGGCATTGTCGAAGAGTTGATTTACAAAGTATATACAAAGTACTAAAGTTACTAAAAATTGTTTACGAAAAATCAGGGGTGCCAGCACGTAACTTGTTACAATCGAGCTTTGTTCATCGTCTATCAACTCGAAACAAATATTTCTAGGCAGCACGTAACTTGAAACGAGTTTTTGCTTGAAGATATTTAAGCGACAAAAGCAATCCCCCAGAAATGAGTGATAGTTGGGAATGCATCAAAAAGAAGTGCAGTTTAACAATAAATATTGTCACAAAATGAGTAAAAATACATTTTGTTCTTTGTTTATGGCCCGATTTGGTTTCGGTTCCATATTTTTTCCAAAAAGAAATGCTTGCTCGATAACTATTTTTTATCGACTATTTTTTTCTGTTTCAAACGTCTATTTCAAAATTGTATGCTGTGAAATATGACGATACAATCGAGTTCATTCGATTGAAACAAATTACGTACTTCCACTGCTCGATTGTATCGAGTAAACTCGATTGTATCAAGTTACGTGCCGGCACCCCAGCTTTCAAGATCGTTGGACGGTATACCTGGACGTTACAACTCAGACATCAGCAAGCAAAGTACGGTGCATAGTAAGGTTTTGTTGTTTTGAGTAAGTTAACTGTTATGTTAGAAGCCTTGAAAAAATGTTTTTGACTAAAAACATAAGTTGGCCTAATTTCACTTTCGTAAAGTGAAATAAGACCAGTTTGGTTTTATTTCTCAATAAAAGTTGTACTTATTTCACTTTCTCAAAGCGAAATAGGGCCAACTTTAAAAAGTCGGTCTTATTTCGCTTGGCGTTATTACACGGCACCACGAATGTCTATATACACAAATTTTCTGTTCGCAAAAAATTACTTCAAACATCGCCAAAAACCGTGTTTTTTGCTCCTTGAAATAAGCATATCTCAAAAAACTGACGTTCTAGAACAATTTTGTGTCCGGATTTAGTTTCAACATGAAAAAATCTACTAGAAATGATGTGTCTCATCCTTGTGCCAATGAGAAAATCAAATTTTGTTGACCAGTGTTTTGATGACGTTAATCGAATTTCCAAGTCCCCTACTGAAGAGAAAACTCCCCATATCAACGGTGAAGCTCCACCAAAATTAGGCCACTCGAAATATTTCGGTTCCTTTCGCAAATCACTACAATATCCATATTAATGTAACCCTTCAGGATCATCTGGTTGAATTTCTTCTCATCAGAAAAAATGACCTTCAATCGAATTTGAAGGCACACGTTGAAAAAACTTCTTATTGAAACTTACAGTTCCAATCCCTATCTCGAACATGAAAGAAAAGGGTATTCAAAACAGGATTTTGTCTTTTTTCACTGTTTCCTATTTCCGAACACACTTGTTCGAGAAAGGCAACTCGGTAAAATTGGTTTGCTTTCCTTGAACAGTTAAAAATCATAAAAAAATCTCACTTTTTTTCATTTAAACAGTTAATATATCAATAAGCTGACATCCTAAATTATTTTTAACCGCTGGGAAAAGTATTAACTCAAATACTTTTTCTTCGAAAAAAAACTTTTCAATCTTATAATCTAGTTTTTTACTTGCGACGTATAGAATATATGGCAAGTATTGAATTCGTAAAAAAAAAAAAAATTGAGATGATGATGAGATATTGCGATGATAGAGAAGTCGAAAAAAGTGGGTCCGGCGATTCCGTCTGTCTGTCTGTCTGGAAGTTTACAGGCACCTACAGCCTTAACCACTGGTTCGATTGACTTCAAATTTGAAAATAAGAGGTTTGAGCAAAAACTCATATCCCAATTTTGTCATTTTTTTTTCAAGATCAAAATTTAGGGTAGCCACCATACGATTTTTATGGCAAAAAACTAAAACTTTAAATTTTCTCCAAAACAGTTCCTACGATTTTTTTTTAAACTTTATCGAATTTAATTTTTTTAAACACTCATGTATTTTATGTTAAAAAAATTTTTTTGTATTGCTCCAAAACGGTAGCTCCCATAGAACCGTTTTTTTGTTATTAGATTTTCTCGTATATATTGCCCAAATAATATTTTATATTCAAACAAATTTCAAATTTTTTTTGGATTTTTCCAGATTTTTTTCGGCTTCCTACTAATTGACTTTACTGAAGTTGGTACTACAGTGGTAAGTAGCACTAAGTTTTTAGGACGGACGATCTACGCAGCAACCTGGCGACCTCCGCATGGTCGTAACGCCTTCCAAATCGACCATATGCTAATCGGCCTTATGTCAGGCAGAACAAAGATGGACCAAATACTCACACTGAGGCAAATCCGGGAAAAGACAAATTTAAAGTCGAAACCTACAATCTCATGCTGAACGTGACAAGATGTGACAAGCGGGAGGGGGGTCTACGTCGGCATGAAGTTCGATAAAGTTAGACTAAAAATTATAAGTTTATTGCCATTTTAAGAAATTAGTCCAACAGAGTGCCACTTTATTTTATCGGATCATTTATACTTTTATAGAGAATCCCTGGACTAATTTCTGAATTTATTTATTTACTTAAATTTTTATTTTTTTATATATATGTTTTTATTTTACAGCAAGTGTGATAAAGCGTGACACCGGAGGGAGGGAGGGGGTCAAAACAGCTAGATTCAGCGTGACGTAGTTTATGGGCGTTTCCCTTGGAAAAAACAACAATCTCACAAACTACACCTTAGTGCAGATCCGACGAAGAATTACTCTCGCCATTCGCTACTACGTCAGTTTGGCCCACAACTATGCACACGAAACATAAAGTACCAAGATGTGGTTGTAGTCCAGAAAGCCAAGAAAAGACGACTACATTGGCTCGGCCACATCGAGCGTATGGACGACAACGCTCCAGCCAAGAAAGTCTTCTCACCGCAGCCCCCAAGTTTGAGACGAGTTGGGAAGCCAATGCTCTACGCATTGCGCTAACAACTTCACTATTTTTTTGGTTTCCCATTGTACACCACTAATAAAGGAGTCTGATGATCGGCTTGGCACCCGTGAAATAGCTATAACTCCAGCCAAACAAAGGTATTGACGGAAAAAAGACATTGGTGGAAGCACCTCTAAGTTGTTGGCGCAGGGACATAAGTCCCAGGGACATAAGTCCCAAATTTTATTTTTGGGCCTTATGTCCCACCCAAGTGGGACATAACACCCAAATTGAGTTTGGGATTTAAGTCCCACCCAAGTGGGTCATAAGGCCCAAAAAAAAAGTTGGGCCTTATGTCCCACATATAACGTACATGTATGTATTGCTTAACGATAAAACAGTAGTATTTCAATACCGAAAAAGAAACTTAAATACTTAGGAAAATCTGCACCTGGTTCAAACCAGTTTTTTAATATCTTTTAAAGCACCCTTTATGTTCGATATTAATGGCACTGTTACTTCAAATTTTGAGAAAAAATTCTGCATATATTCAAACCTTTCATTAGCATGAATCAAAGTTATAAGATTTTAGACAAGTATACAAATTTTGATAACACAAATATATATGTATGCATCAAACTTATTTTTTGAAAATATGAGAACAGAGACTTGCATATAAAATTTAAGTTTTAGAGACTTTATAAAATTAAAGGCCAAAAATCGCGCGATTTTTGGGCTTTAATTTTATAAAGTCTCTAAAACTTAAATTTTATATGCAAGTCTCTGTTCTCATATTTTCAAAAAATAAGTTTGATGCATACATATATATTTGTGTTATCAAAATTTGTATACTTTTCTAAAATCTTATAACTTTCTTTTCTCCACCATTTGTTTAGATAATCCAATTTATATAGTGCTATTACCTTGAAACCATTTTTAAATATGTAATAAATGTTTTCAAACGTTAAAGGAAGAGGCAATAGCTCGAAAAAATGAATTATTATGTCCGTTTTGCAGACAGATACTTCAAAATACTTCAATCATTTATAATAAGAAAACCGTCTTGAATTATCTTATTTCCAGTTGTGTTTTTTTTTAATTTTTAAATACATAAAACAAGAATAAAATTATTAATTTTCTTATATACCTTTTTTTATTCAAACTATTTTTTTTTTAAATTTGGGTCTTATGTCCCACTTTCAAGAAAAAAAATTGGGACTTATGACCCTTTTGGGTGGGACTTAAATCCCAAACTCAATTTGGGTGTTATGTCCCACTTAGGTGGGACATCAGACCCAAAAAATAAATTTGGGACTTATGTCCCTGGGACTTATGTCCCTGCGCCTAAGTTGTTATCGTTGTTCAAATACATAAATGGAATTGACGGATGCAGCCTAACTACAGTGTTAAAATAACATAAAAATCAAATCATTTGAATTTTAATTAAAAATCATTGGAGCGTTTTTTCAGATTTTCAAATAGAATAGACGGATAAATTGCTTATAAATACATCTATTTTTAAATTTAAATTTTACTTTTATATATGCTTATGTATAGGGTCTTGGCACCAGTTACCGAACAGTTTATACGGACTATGAGGAAAGAACATGTTGCAAAAAATGCTTTAATTGAGTTTAGTATTGTAATTTTATTTTTTTCTGAAATATTATCTCAAAAATGTTCATGTATTTCTGTTTTTCCATAAAAATTATCAGTAAATATTAAAAAAGAAAACAAGAAAGAAAGAAGAAGAAAGGCATTTTTTCCTATTCTCGAACACCTTATTTTGATTGTTTCCTAAACCCGAACACGGAGTTTCCTATTTTCGAACACTGAAACTAAAACGTCGTTAGTGGCAAGAAAACCATTTAAAGCCAAAATGTTCGTTCTTATTGCATATTTTTTATTAAATAAATATGTAAAGTAGGACCCATTGGAAAAAATAAAATAAATAAAAATCACATTTGAAATGCTTAGACAAATCTTAAAAATAAATATATGTACTTCAGTTCTATTTTTTTAAATATTCAGTGCGATTTATAATAATTATAACCCACTGTTAAGATCTTCAATATAGGAAATAGTTGTCACATCAAGTTTCAAGGAAACAAAAATTGTTAAAATAATAGTTATGGGCTTGAAAACTTTTTCAAACAAACACCTTTTTCAAAAACTTAATTTTGTTAACTTAATAGTTTCTTAACGTTTATTTTCACTTATACATCTCTTATGCCCAATTTCATAAGCAACTTTTAAAAATTTAAGAGGCTTTTAAACCGTAAAATGAGATTTTTTCATTTCACCAATCGTTTTTTGAGTAAACAAGCTTATAAACAACTTTCAAAACTAAATGCCCATTTTTGCCTCAATAAATTTTAAAAGTGTCATTGAATATTTTAAAAAGTGAGTATAAAGCTTTCTCATTTTTTCTCATATATTTTCATGAGGATGTCAATTTTGACAAAAAAATTCCCTGAAATTTCCCATTTTAAGTTGGTGAAACTCAAAAATTTTAAGGGTCTGATAAAATTTAAAAAGATTTTTGGTAAAAGTAATTTTAGTGTTTGTTTATGAAATTGGGCATTAGTAATATTTTAAGTCAAAAATCTTTTGATTTTATGGAATTGACCAAGTTTTCTAAAACTGACTTATAAATGTTAAGCCATTCTCTTCGTAGAGCTTCCTTAAGCTCTCCTACAGATCCGTAGCTTTTTCTTCTCCATAAACTCTACTGACTTTGATTTCCCTAAGGTTCTGTATTTATGGGATTGACATCGGGCATATGCATTAAGGTCATCATTAAGCTCTAACCAATGAGTGGTTTCCCAATGTGTGTGCATTTTGGTATTGTCCCGCTGAAAAATCAAACTGCTGCGCAGCACATAAACATAATCCCGACTGATGATTTCACTGGTCAACAACATTGTTGCCACAAGGATGAGACACATCATTTCTAGTAGATTTTTTGATGCTGAAACTAAATCCGGACACAGAATTGTTCTAGCCCGTCAGGTTTTCGAGATATGCTTATCTCAAAGTGCAAAAAATACGGTTTTTGGCGATGTTTGAAGTAATTTATTTGTTTTTTTCTTTTTTCTTTTTTCTTTTTTTCTTTTTTCTCAAGAAATTAAATTTTAGCTACGGTACTTCGATATTACCTATGTTATATTTTGCAATTTTATACTAGCCAACTGCGTTATGAAAATAAAATGGTATATCTTGAGAAAAAAAATCGTAACGAAACAAACTAAATAGGGTTTGAAAGATAAAGATTAGTTCTAAAAAAGGCTATAGCTACGAATTACGGTGCCGTGTAATAACGCCAAGCGAAATAAGGCCAACTTGAAGAAACTGGCCTTATTTCACTTTCTTAAAGTGAAATAAGACCGACTTTTTAAAGTTGGCCTTATTTCGCTTTCCGACACTGAAATAAGGCCAAGTTGGCCTTATTTCACTTTCAACAGATGTGTTTATGTACTACATACTTTTGTATCTAAAGGAACATTTTTGATAAGAAAAAAATTTGTTTACAATACTTAATTTTATTTTAATTAGTATTGTTCAGAAAATAAATAAGAGAATATAAGAAACAAAATGTCAATCAAAATTACAAAATAATAAACAATTGCTTAAGAAAAGATCCTAGCTATGTTGTTCACAGTTTGCCTGTAAATTGTTATCTTTTTGTAAGACAGTATAAACAAAGTTTAAAGTAGTAACATGGCTGCAGAAGGTTTGCGCGTGGATTGAGACATATAAGTTATAACACATAATTATGCTTACATCGTTTTATCCTCATTCAATTTTCACTTAAAATGAATTTCGTCTGAATTGATACGACAAACTTTTTTTCGGAGAAAGATTGTGAAAAGCTAAAAATTTCGTGCGAAAAGAAGTTTGCAATAAGAATAGTAATATAAGATTTTACCTTTAAGGTAACATTAATTATTTAAGAATTCGGTCAGAAAAAAATAATTAAGTATTTGGATCTTAAGACAAGAAATATAGTAGCTGCAAGTGCTAGCGAGCGAAGCGAGCGGAAATAATTTTGCCCAAAAGAGAATCAATTTGGGGTGTGAAAATAAAAAAATTCGCGCGAAAATTTTTTCCACTCGCTTCGCTCCCAATGACCCAATGAAACCAAAGGATCTTGAATGTTCCGAATCGGCATGATCCTCAGACGAAAGTGAAAAAAGATGTTCAAAATGAATCATGGTAATGCAACATGTGCTTTCAAAACAATTTAATGCATTACAGATATGTAATAATTTCTTTTCCAAATTAAAGGAAGTTCCAATTTCGTGCGAAGTTTTTATTTTTTCACTAAACAAATATGTTTTTGCATTGAACCAATTTTACTTAGATGTTCATGAAAAAAGAAAGTATTATCAGGAACTGCTTGAAGTAACATGCGGGAACAACGCTTGAAGTTCCGTCAATCAGAACTCAGAACATGTAATGGGGCATTGTCGAAGAGTTGATTTACAAAGTATATACAAAGTACTAAAGTTACTAAAAATTGTTTACGAAAAATCAGGGGTGCCAGCACGTAACTTGTTACAATCGAGCTTTGTTCATCGTCTATCAACTCGAAACAAATATTTCTAGGCAGCACGTAACTTGAAACGAGTTTTTGCTTGAAGATATTTAAGCGACAAAAGCAATCCCCCAGAAATGAGTGATAGTTGGGAATGCATCAAAAAGAAGTGCAGTTTAACAATAAATATTGTCACAAAATGAGTAAAAATACATTTTGTTCTTTGTTTATGGCCCGATTTGGGGCCATAAACAAATAATATGTATATTTACATATTCTTGAATACTGCATACCCAAATTAATCTTAAGACATTTTTGAAAAATTTTATATATCAAAAATTAATTAAAAAAAAACGGCTCCGACGATTTTCAAAAAAAAAATTAATAAATCAAAAATCATGTTTAAATGTGTTTGGCATTTAAATTTTTGTAATTAAATGTATCTACGAGGTATATTTTCCAATTTTAATTTTTTTTAATAAATTGAAAAAAATTGAAAAACCAACAGTTTCTTAAGAAATCATACGACATCAATTTTTTTTTCCGATTGAATCCATTTCTGAGGTACATATTTCTATTTAAATTTTTATTTTTTTTTTTGTTTTATAATTGGGAATACAGGAGCAAGTTCGTACGACCGAGTCGTGCACATTTTTTTTTCTAGAAAAACGTGTTAAGACCGTATGGAATGAAACCCACCAATGAACTGAATTTTTTGATCGGTTCAGATTTTTTTTTTTAATAAGATGTTTTACCTATTCGTAAGAAAGAATGTCCACACATGTATGTGAAGTTTTCATTGGAAAATATGGTAAAATAATTAACTTACATCCATTTTCCTCAAAAGTGTTCGGTAACTGGGTATGTTCGGTAACAGGTGCCTCTACCCTATAAGACTTTCAAATGTGAAATCTATCGAAAAGTTGGACAGAAAGAATCCCACTTCTCTAGACATCAAAGTTTCATAGTGTTTTACGTATTTGATTAAAATCTAAAGTACACATTGTTAACGATTGCAAAACTTGTCGGGAATTTATTTTTCTTCACAAGTAAAAATAATGAAAACCTTTCAAATCAAATAACATAAGAAACAACAGTATCATCAAAATTTGAAAAAAAAATCTTCTAAACTTTCACTTATCTAATACTTTAAGATTATCACTTTTACCACCTATAAAGGGGCCTGTTGAGGCATCTGGCAAACTTAACCAAGCTGGAGCTCTATTAGCAGCAAATAATCTTCTGAAAATTATCCCACAAGGAATTACGAGGGACTTATTAAATGACATCTCAATTCTCAAATATCTTTACGTTGAGACATTATGGTCACAAATCTCTGTCTCACCAAATAAATAATCACGTTCATTATAATTATGATTTACCCAACTTTTTGCTTGCCAATTTGTCTAGTCGCAAAAAGGATAATCTTCCAGTCATAACTTAACCGATATCCAAAACCCCAAAGACGCATAAGCCAAATATGACAGAAAAAAAAATTCTTATATATATTTATATGCATATGTATGTAAATTGTAAAACCAGATCTCGTTATAAATTAACTTAAAATCCATGTGTTCATAAAGCTGCAATTTAAGTATAATATTGTCTGGGCCGTTGAGAGAACGTGCCAAAAATTAGCCAACCTCCGAAAATGGTTAGAAGTTTCGATGCCACCTTTTTGTGACATAGTTCCATTTCTAATCTCTTCCATTTAAGTAAAGGTATATGAGCATTCCACTGTATTTTGTTTTTCCTTTCTTATTTATTTAAGTTAAAACTGTCCTTGGCTCATTTTCGATTCAGCTTGCTTAAGGGGATGTATTATATTTTTCCACAGATTATTCGAAATTGTAAGCTGACCACTCACTTTAACTTTGCAGATCTAACTTTTTTTTTAAATGTCTCAAAAAAAGTCCTGAAACACAAAGAAAAAAAGTTCTGTATCGACTTTGTATTTAAAAAATTATTTTTAGATTGTGATATCTCATGTACGAATTTCAATCCCCGTTCGGACCCTTTTTTAAACAAACAAAATTAGTTTTCCCATTGCGAACGACACACGCATGGGGCCAGCAGACGGATTGGGCATACCCGCCTCATGCTACCTAAAAGAATTTAATCCACTCATAAGAACATTATATTGGTTGACACAATTAGACTTTTCAGATGTCGTATTTGAGACCGGGTGTGCATGTTTTGGTTTGTGTGTGTGGGCGTCAAAATAAATGTATGTTTTGGTACTTCTTTTTTGTGTTCGAAGCACAAGGAATGGAGAACAGGACTCTTCTTTTATTCTCTTAATAATAAATGACATTTTTTGGATTACAGGATATTTTCGTTGAAAATTTCATAACTTCGTTAGAACACTCGGTTGCTGTGTTTGTGGATGGGATATTATAGAAGATGAGTGCCAGAATGTGTGATAAGTTATATTGTATGTGTACATGTGTGATACATATTTTTGGAATGGATTATAACAGGAAGTAGTCAGTGAGTGAGAAACAGTTCATTTCACTATATGGCAACATGTGTGTTATACTGAAGTCTCAGCATCATTCAATGTTGAAGGCCAACAAACCGCAAAGAAGTAAATGTTAATATTATCAAGGACCGCATTTAATTCCGGATATGAAAAGACTTGGAAAACGTGACTGAATTGATTATTATACCACTTGGTGATGCCTAAATACAACTGCGTATAGAAATCGAAGCGTAGCACGATATACGAAAATGAAGTCACTGGTAAGCAGCACGAAAATAAAAAGAATGAGGATAAAGTTGTGGACTATCATCACTTAGTTGAAGTATAGATTTAATATGGAAAACTACGGATCTCAAGATTAGGGCTACTTCCAATACTGAATGATTTTCTGATGTGAATAGTTACTTACTTACTTAAGGTGGCGCTACAGTCCGTTGTGGACTTGGGCCTCAATCAACAGTCTCCGCCAGCCAGCTCGGTCTCTAGATAGCTGTCTCTAGTTTTGCACTCCAAGTTGATTGAGGTCCTCTTCCACTTGTGTGCGCCACCTGAGCCGCGGTCTTCCTCTCCTTCTACGTCGCTCGGAAATAGTGTCGAAGGCTTTTCGGGCAGGAGCATTGGTGTCCATCCGCCCTTAATGACCGAGCCATCTGAGTCTCTGGACCTTGACCCTTCTGGCGAAGTCCATGTCGTTGTACAACCCGTAAAGTTCGCTGTTGTATCTTCTTCGCCATTCCCCTTCAATGCAATCGGGGCCAAAGATGACCCGAAGAACTTTCCTCCCGAAACAGCCTAAGGTGCATGCTTCTGCACCATACAGCAGGACTGTAATGATGAAGGTGTTGTACAGTTTTACCTAAGTTACTCGAGAGAGGGCTTTTAAACTCAATTGCTTTCTTAGCCTAACTGCAATTAGCAAGAGTCATTTTTCGTCTTATCTCAGCGCTGGTTTTTTTGCCGGTGTTAATAGTGGAGCCTAGGTAGACAAACTCCTTTACTACCTCGAAGTTGTATGCGTCTATTGTGACGTTCTGTCCAAGTCGTCGGTGTTGGGTGTCCTTTCTCGAAGACAGCATATACTTCGTTTTTCCCTCAATTACCGCTAAACACATTTTTGACGCTTCTGTCTCAATTCTCACAAAGGCACCATTGACATCACGCTGTGTTCTTCCCATTATATCAATATCATCGGCGTACGCGAGAAATAGAACAGATTTTTGGAAGATAAGTTGACGGTGGAGTTTTGGACTATCTTCTCAAGAACGATGTTAAGGAAATCGCACGACAGCGCATCGCCTTGTCTGAATCCTTTTTTGGCGTCAGTTTAGAGGATCTCCCTTTTTCAGGATCAGGCAAACAATGCTGAGGTTCCATTCATCGGACTAGCACTCCTCCGACCATATCTTACAGATGATTTGGTGCATGCACTTATCTAAATCGTCGCCTGCTGATTGGAAGAGCTCGGCAGCTAGACCATCTGCTCCAGCAGCGGTTTTGTTGGATTTCAGCCGTTATATTTGAAATTTGAATAGTTGACCTCTATAAATGTTTTTCAATTACAACAAAATTCGCTGTGACGTTTATTTAGAAAAAGAAATGACATGTCAGTCCAGTCAACGCACAAAACAAACAATGCATATACGCCAAAACACAACCGTCAGGATCGAAACTTGGAAAAATACTAGAGGCAATGGAATTATAAAATATCTTACATCCAACCGGTAGAACGATGCAGATGACGACTGCAGCTAGGGTCGCGAATACACAGCTGGAATGGGGTGCAACATAGGAACGTTATCTTAGCATAGAGTGGGATCCAGAGATATATTGGGAGCTGTTCAGATTCGTTATTCTGGCCACCATAGGTATGTAGGCATATCAGAAAAATGTCTTATTGATAGCAGGGTTCGTAGAACGATAAAATTTAATTCGATCGCGATCGATAAATTCAACCGGGAATTTAATTTTTAATTCGATCGCGAATTTTATTTTTCGGTTCTTTGAGAATAAAATTTGTGTTCAGGATCGAATTAAATTTTTCGAGAACTGAAAAATTAAATTCGATCACGAATTTATCACAGAAGATCCAAAACGATCCATTCACGAACCGATCCTTTAATAAAATATAAAAAAAATTTGGTTGTTGTTTGTGTGCATATGTATTTAATTGAAATATACTCAAATTAACATAATTAACATACAATATGAAAAGTTTAATGTTTTTATATTTTTAACAACTCAATTAGTTCGCTGTTTAGTTTGACTTGTTGTGGCAACGATCGACGGCGACGCGTGTTGCGACGTGAGCATGTGCGATGGGCAATGTGCATCATGTAGTGTAGAGCCATGCATTCAGGTACGCGAAAAATATTTGCATGAGATATGAGAATTTTATTTTTTTCGGATCGCGAGAAGATCGGAAAAAGAGAAATATCGATATTTTTCAGATCGCGAACGATATTTTACCATGGTTGTGACGACAACGCATGTCGCGACATAGCATTTTGTGTATCATGTAGAGCCATGCCATGCAGGCAGGTACTTTTGTAAAATGTCACTAGTCCTTTCATCTTAAACATGATGCCATATTATTCAATAAACAAGAAACAACCATACACCGCAAAACACATTCAAAGAATATTTTTTTTTCCATCTTTTCACTTTTCGGATCCTTTTTTAATTTCTCTTCGTCAGAGAACAAAATTTGAGGGGAATTTTATTTTTCCGATTTCTCAAGAATGATAAAAAGAGAAAAAAAAATTCAATTCGTGCCGAGAGAGATCGGAAATTTTCGGATCCCGAGAAAAGTATCTGTATGAGAATTTTATTTTTTTTTTCGGATCGTTAGAAGATCGGAAAAAAGTGAGAAGTATCGGTATTTTTCGGATTGCGATCGATATTTTACGAACCCTGATTGATAGGTTCCCACATCACATCACAATATGTGTTAGAAGAGATATTAAAACAAAAATACTGACATCATTCCATTAATGTGGACTGTTACACTTTGATTATTTTTTGTCTTTTAATTTTTTTCTCTCATTATTTCTCACAATATCCACAAACGAATACAAGAAGAAGAAGAAAAAAACGAAACACATATCCACTATCCACAGATACAAGACTGCTAAACAGACGAGCAGAAGCCGCATATAGGACGATATTTGTCCTGATTGTGGTTGAAGGATTATGAAGATTTCCAACTGAGAAAACGTTTAAATTAAACTAAGGAATTTTGTTGGCAAAATTTATATTATATACGATATCGGTGTTCCTTAGGAGAAAGTTTTTATCCAGAGATAGAGATACTCTGACCAGGCCAAAATCTGTATAAGGAGAGATAGAATAGATTCTTTATGGTAGTTGAACTTGGATATTGGACGACAATGACGATGACTAGAAGGACTAAGACTTGGACTTGAACGCAACACATAAGTTTTGGGAATTCGCATTCAAACTGTTTTGAGAATCACGTTTAGGAATATCGTACATGCTATTCTCTATGGGATTTAGTTCACTTCTGCATGTAGCTTTTAGATGTGAAAGTGTCTATTGAAGCTGTGGCATACATCTGTGACCAAAAACGTACACGACCCTTCCCCCAACGTCTCACAGCAAAGATGGTCACATTCATATCACAAAAACACTGGACTTCAATCCTGCATCTTTCAGAGCAGGAGGTTACCAAAAAGTTTCCGTTTTTTTCTTGTTTTGTCTTATTCTCATGTTTTTTCATTTTTTTTTTTACCGGATTTAGATGAAGAGATGTAGGGATGGTTCATGGTAGCATATTTGATTTGTTTCAATGATATAGTTGTCACAAGTTTACACGCGTCTCAGAGTTTCGGTAAAAAATGATTTCTAATAGAGGGATAGACCTGGAGCTGCAGATAAAAAGAAGATTGAAGAGGATTGCTTATAGGAGGGTAGACAGAGACCGAGACCTACATAAAAGAAGCTTTACTGCTTAGGAAGTCTCTTTGAAAGTCGGTTATTTATTTTCTTATTTAAATACTCTGCTGGAATATCGTTTTCCTACATAAGAATAACAACAATTTGAACAGGGAGCAGATAGCATCAGGTCCATTGTAGTTTTTGTCCTTATTTATTTTCTGTGAAAAATGGTGTAAGTTTATTTCACTGTTGGAGGATTTAAAGGATTGTTGAGATTCAGATAACCGTTTTTACAGAATTTAGATTTGGAAAAGCTGTTTATATGAAACGATTATTGGTGTTCGAGATTTATACACTAGTCAAAACAATTAAAGGAACACTTGAAAAAACTCAAAAATGGAGTGGTTTTTTTATAAGGCTGTATCTCAGTAGAAAATAGTCGTATTGAAGTGAAATAAAAAGTTTTTCAAAGGTTATCATTTTTCTTTTCAAATTATTTTGAGTTAAGAAAGTACCGTTAGTCGTTTTCGCTTGAGTGTAAAATATGTTCACTCAATTTCAAAATCGAAAAAAAAATAAACTTTGATTTGTCATAAAATGAGCGGAAATTTTTTTTCAATCCAACCAATCTAAGATTCAATTTGAGAATTTTGTTGGCTATAATTCACTGTTTGGTTCAGCTCGCTACGATTTTTTTCTAATCAAAAAATGGGTTTACATGCAAAAACACAATTTTGACTTTGGACCCTAATAACTCTGCTAAATATTGACTTACAAAACAAATAAAGGCAGGTTTGAAAAATTTATTAAATTTTCTACACAAAAACATTTAAAAAAAACTTCAACTTTTTCATAAAAACTACCGTTATTTTGTGGTTTTCTGTGATACAACTTATCTGAGGCTTAATTAGCTCATAAAATTTCCTTGATTTTAGTGAAAAATTCACATCAATATGGTCAATACAATTAACCGTTTCTCTGTTTCGATCAATCAAACTTACAAAACACTTTTTTTTTCAATTTTAAATTCGCACGAATTTCCTTGATTTTGGTGAAAATTCGTGCGCATTTCACAAAGTTATAATGATAATGAAAAAAATAAAAAAAATTAAGAAAATAAACAGATTCAAAAGAACAGAAAAATAAAAAAAAGAACTTTCCTTAAAATTGAAAAAAAAGTGTTTTGTAAGTTTGATTGATCGAAACAGAGAAACGGTTAATTGTATTGATCATTGATGTGAAATTTTCACCAAAATCAAGGAAATTTTATGAGCTTTAATAATTAAGCCTCCCATTAGTTGCATCACTGAAAACCACAAAATAACGGTAGTTTTTATTAAAAAGTTGAAGTTTTTTTGAAATGTTTTTGTGTAGAAAATTTAATAAATTTTTCAAACCTGCCTTTATTTGTTTTGTAAGTCAATATTTAGCAGAGTTATTAGGGTCCAAAGTCAAAATTGTGTTTTTGCATGTAAACCCATTTTTTGATTAGAAAAAAATCGTAGCGATCTGAACCAAACAGTGAATTATATCCAACAAAATTCTCAAATTGAATCTTACTCAATTTTTTAGTTTTTTCAAGTGTTCCTTTAATTGAGATAGGTGTCTACTTACATAATATATCAATTTGGTATTAAAATCATTCGAATTATTAAGCTTTCCATGTAACCAGCTTACTGTGGTGGTAGAACTTAATTTGCTGCTTGTTGCAATAATGTTATTGTAAACGAACCTATTTCAGTTTTGACAATCCTCTTTACAAGTTAAAACGTGGTGGTCTTTGCATTTTGTTCATTTAATATTTCATTTAAAATTTCATATGTCTAAGTTTTTCGTCATAAAATTCTGTTCGCAGTTCGTTCGCGCTTCGTTCGAAGGCACTGTTTTTGTTATTTTTAAACAGTTAATGTGAAAATGCAATTTCGATGTCAAATATTTAACTCTTATTTATTTTCATAACATCAAGACAAAAAAGGTTAAATGAGTACCTAATACCAGAGTCTGAATACCCTGATAATGATAATAGACTGTTAAAGATGAACTCTACCTCGATATTGAATGATAGTAATTTTATCATTTAGATATATGAAATACCTGGATGTGATAAAAATGTAAACAAGAAAGAAAAGGTTGTTATGAATTTTAACGATTCGATAACCCCTTCCCTTTTGATCACTGGTCTCAAAACACTAGTTTTATAGTATACACTAAGTTTTCTATTAGTAATGGGCATAACGACAAATCCTTATAATATCTCAACACTTACTTGCGATTGCGTGCAGCTGTTGTTGTTGTATGATTTTGAACATTCACAATCTTAATTTTTAATTAGGTATCTATGCTTTCAAATGCTTTTGCATCAGAGATCATGACAAAGTCCAGGGCCCATCTACTGCAAAATAAGTCCTAGATTCAGCATCTAGGGGGGCGGCGAAAGGAGCAAACGCCCCAGGCGCCAAATCTTAGAAGTGCTTAATCGAGCTTGATTACAAATTGTAAAATCTCGAAACCCAGGGCCAATCAATGTATCTGTATATCCAGAGTTTGACTGTATTATTTAAGGCTAAGACAAAAAGTAAAAACTGTGTCGGGTTGTTATTCGTGATAAAATGCCCCTCTTGTCACACTCGCTGTAAAAAAAAATATTCATTAATTGCGAAATAACAAAATCACCCCTATTCTGATTTTCGTTTACGAAAACTATACTTTCGTTTTTAAAGCTGAGCTGTTCTCAATTTTTCGTTTTGATTTCGTTTCGATTTTGCTGACCGAATTTGAAATCGTAAATTTAAGAATTTAAGTTATTTCAGAGAAACATTTGTCAAAAATTGAAGGCAACTTCGTACGAATTTAGGAACACAGTTTTTTTTAGCTTTTGTGTCTTATTACACCCAGACTTTTTTATGCTGCGTGTTTCGCAGATTTTCTTTTGAACACTCATTCCGTCAATCTCGCATTATTACACTCGGACGTTTTTCGGTTGACTGTTTTTGACACTTCTCTTTCATTGTTTTGTTCTCATACACAACGTCAAAGTGTGAAAATTATTAAAGAAAACTGAATTTTTTTATTAAAATAAACATTCATAAAATGTCATTTGAAGTTTTAAATAAAGTATAAGGTACTGCAGAAATGATTATTGGGATCATGGATACGGATAATAGTTACGATGAAGAAATCTTGTTAGATGTGTTAGAGTTGTTTACTCAAAGACACTAGAAACAATAATAAAGCAACGCCAAGAAAGAAAGAAAGAAAGAAAGAAAGAAAGAAAGAAAGAAAGAAAGAAAGAAAGAGAAGAAAAAGAAACGTTAAAAACCATCCGAAAATCCTGAACCCACAACTCAGCGGGTCGAGACTTTTTAAAGTATTGTGATGCTTAATTTACTCTGGCTGGGGTATACTCGCCGGAGTCCAGGGTTTCTCTGAGGAAAGCACGAAAACTCAGAATAATAGAAAAAAACCAAACTCTCTCCAATTAGCTCTTAACTCTTTTATTGCAACGATTCCACTTAGAATGTAATGTACATATGAATTCTTATATATACTCTTAAAATTACGCTTACGAATAGGCTAGTGCCACGGCCTCAAAGGGAGGGGGACTCTCGGAAGGAGAAACTAAAATAACCTATCGCCACAGCCTCGAAGTGAGGGGGATTCTCAGAAGGAGGTAATTGCCACGGCCTCGAAGTGAGGGGGATTCTCGGAAGGAGGGAAAACTTATCTATTGCCACGGCCTCGAAGTGAGGGGGATTCTCGGAAGGAGGGGAAACTATAACCTATCGCCTCGGCCTCGAAGTGAGGGGGATTCTCAGAAGGAGGTAATTGCCACGGCCTCGAAGTGAGGGGGATTCTCGGAAGGAGGGAAAATCTATTCTATAGCCACGGCCTCGAAGTGAGGGGGATTCTCGGAAGGAGGGAAAACTAACTTTAATACAACCTAGACCAATATTTAGTATCCAAAAATAAGACAATACTAATTGCCTTACGCACCATCAACTATTGCTATTCAATTATCGGCGGTGGGAGAAAAAACCAAAAATGTTTCTCTTCTTACATGATAATCTTAGCATCTACTTAACAACTATTGGGTAAAAACTAAATGTGAATTGTATAATCACAGAATTAAAAGTACACAAGAAAATACATAATAGGTAGTCTATGATGCTATTTACGTTGATGTGATTCATAGTCCGGGCGGTAAAGCTGCTGATGATTTTATAGTCCGGGTGGTGCGGTTGATTATTTTTATGATAGTCCGGGTGCACGAAGTTGTATTTTTCCATAATAGTTCGGGCGGTACGGTTGATTATTTCTTATAGTAATCCGGGTTGGTCGGCGTTTAAGGCGTAAAGTGTGACGCTTCGTTACACACCCCCCTTTCTTAACGAGACGAGAACCTTCTCGTCTATAGGTCTCCTGGGAAAGAGAAAAATACGGATAATTAAGTTTGGAATAAACCATGTAATTTTTTTTGAATATAAATTAAACTTCATTCCTATAATTCAATTAACTTAAAAATAATGCAAAATAATTCATATCAATCGTTAATCATTTTTGGACGTAAATACTCTTTTTATGATAGTGTCCAAATCTTAGAGTGGCTTTGGAACCGTTGCGGTTCATCATGACGGTCACAGGTCCCTGAGGTTGGTTAATAGTGAACCTGCGCCGAGGAATGTCTCTCGATCGTAAGATGATTCCTTCAAAGGGATCGAATACTATTTGTGTCGGGCGGTAGGGAACGTTGGGATTTATTTCGGTAAGTCTCTGTTTATTTGACGAAGGTATATCTGGTTCTGGTCTGCATATTTGTGGTTGTGTTGTTATTAGTTTCGGGCTTTCAGTCGACGGCGGCGGCAGTGATGGCGGTTTGTTGCAGGATAAGGCCCTTGGAGGAATAGCGTTGTTCGGCAACAATAGTTCGTCTCTTTTGGCGTTACTGGTAATTGCTGCTGAGATGGCTGGGGGTTTTCTACCTGGTAGTGGAGGTTTTGTTTTCAAACATGTTTCCTCAGCTACTTGGCGTTGGCGGCGAACTTTGGCCATCTTGCTGGTAATCGGAGCTTTCGGGACAATTGGCTGTGCTGCTGCTCTTTGGCGGTTTTCCATGCTGTCGGTCGGAATCTTTACCTTTAAACGGATTGGTATTTCGGCGGGGTCGGTCTTGCTGGTGCTTGGGAGGATTCGGGTGGTCGGGACTGGTAGGGCCACTCGTCGGCTAGCAGATGGCGTAACTCGGCTTTTGTGTTCTTTTCTCGGTTTTCGGTGATCTATCTTTTGCGATGTCTTCTCGATGATGGTCGGACTCAATCTGACGGTGCTGGGTGTGTTGCGTCGGGTAATGCTGCTGGAACCAAATTCTCTGGTACGTCCGTTCGGCTCGGACACTAGCTTTAGACTCAGTGCTTGACTGGCTGACGCTAACTCTCCTGAGTCTCTGGTGGAGCCTTCAATCAGGGCGGCGGAAACGGGCTTGCTACTGTTTATAGCGAAGGATGAATCTGGTCTGGTCTCAAGATAAGATACTGCTCGGCGATTGTTAACATTTGCAGGCTGGCTTGGTTTATTTCCGTCGGCGGGTCTTCCATTGATAAAAAGTTGCAAGTTCATTTGTCGCATCAAGTCCATTCCCAAGATGGCGTCCTCGGATAGAGTTGGTAGGTAGGTAACCTCTCCGGTTAGCTCCTTGTCCCACACGAAGAATGTGAAGGTGTAATTTTCTGTGGTCATTACCCGATATCCATTGGCCATATACACCGGTCGTTGTTCGTATCGCACAGGGTATCCTGTTCCTATTAGCTTTTGTCTAATTTTGGGGCCTATAAACGTTTTTGTCGACCCAGTGTCGAAGAGGGCTTGATAAGTCTGGTTTTCTACGGTAATCGGCATGAAGTAGCGGGGGTCTTGGTCGGTTGGCGAGTAGATAACGGCTGAATGGGTTCGGTGGCACTGGCAATCCTTGGTCAGCTTACCATCTTTACCACAGAACGAGCAGAAGAGGCGGTAGGGTCGGTGGCAGGTCTCTTTACGGTGGCCCCTCTGCTTACAGTTCCAGCAGTGAGTTTCCCTGTTGTAGGGGACGCTTATTTGTGGACCACGCGGAATCGATTGCGCAAGCGGCACAGTTGAAACAGTTGGCCGACTGTTTCGTTCCTCATCCTTTATCGCCTCGAATTCCTCCGCCATAGTCTGCAACTCGTCTAGCGTTTCGAAGTCTCGGCGTCTAATGTAGAGTCTGTACTCTGGCCGCATGTTGTCGAAAATTCGGTCTATGTTGTCATCGACTTTGATGCGAGGATGCTGGCGAATGAGGTATTGAACGGCTAACAGGTAATCTTTGGCTCGTTCGCGAGGACCTTGACGTCGGCGAAGAATTTCATCCTCAAGTTTCTGGAGGTACCGGGCTGGCAAGAAGTAGCGTATGAAGGCATCCCGAAAGTCGTCCCACTTGGTGAAACTTTCGCTCTTGATGCGTAGCCATTCTAACGCGGTGCCTCGGAAAAGGGTTCTCAGCATGTCGTCCAGTGGGATGTTGTTACAGTGAGTCAGTTCAGTCACCCTTTCGAGAAACTCCAAGGGGTTCCCTGAAGAATCGAATCGCAGGTTCCACTTGCGGACGGTATTCGTGACCTCAGCTTCATAACTCAAGGTGAGCCGATTCGGGTAGTGGGGTTGCGACACGGGGTTGAACTGGATTGGCCCTGTATAAAATGCAGAATACTGCTGGGGCTGCGATACGGGGTTGAAGCGGCTTGGCTCTGCATGGAATGCGGCATACTGGTCGGGCGGTGGTACGGGGTTGAGCTGGGCTGGCCCTGTGTAGGATGAGGCATACTGCTGTCTAGCATGCTCCGGTGGTTTGTTCGTGTTGATGTAATTATTGGTTGTCAATGGAACTTGGGCTGGTTGAACTGGATTTTGTTGGGTACTCCCAAAAGGGTGTAACGGCGGAACGGTGACAGTGGTCTGGGTGAATAGAGGAGTTTTTACTCTTCCTTTATAGGTTTTCTCGGATGCTTTGTCCATCTCATTAGCGACGTCATTGGCTTCATCGGATAAAGCGTCAAGCCTTTTTTCTGCGATGCTTTCCCAGTGTTCGCACAAGTTCTGGGTGGACGCGTGTGCTCGGACTTGCTTCAGGTGTTGGCTTAGCCGTTGCCTGAGGACCTGCATATTCCCTGTAGTGTCCAGGTTTCGGGTAGCTAACATATCCACTAACTCGGTTTTCTTCATTAAGTAGATGAAGCCCAGATTTCTGAAGGGATTTCCTTCGTTAAGCGGCGGTTGTTCTGGCGGTGGTTGGACTGGCGGTGGTTGGTCTGGCGGTAGTTGGTCCGGCGGTGGTCGGTCTGACTCAGACATCTCGTGGCGGGTTAAGTCGGACGTTTGATGAGAAGAGTGCTGATTGGAGTTCGGAAACGGTGGAACCTTTCGAAGATTCTCGGTCGGACGGCGGCGGTGAGAATTCGGTTGAATCTTCTTAAGGTCCCTGCTCGGGCGCCAATTTGTGATGCTTAATTTACTCTGGCTGGGGTATACTCGCCGGAGTCCAGGGTTTCTCTGAGGAAAGCACGAAAACTCAGAATAATAGAAAAAAACCAAACTCTTTCCAATTAGCTCTTAACTCTTTTATTGCAACGATTCCACTTAGAATGTAATGTACATATGAATTCTTATATATACTCTTAAAATAACGCTTACGAATAGGCTAGTGCCACGGCCTCAAAGGGAGGGGGACTCTCGGAAGGAGAAACTAAAATAACCTATCGCCACAGCCTCGAAGTGAGGGGGATTCTCAGAAGGAGGTAATTGCCACGGCCTCGAAGTGAGGGGGATTCTCGGAAGGAGGGAAAACTAACTTTAATACAACCTAGACCAATATTTAGTATCCAAAAATAAGACAATACTAATTGCCTTACGCACCATCAACTATTGCTATTCAATTATCGGCGGTGGGAGAACAAACCAAAAATGTTTCTCTTCTTACATGATAATCTTAGCATCTACTTAACAACTATTGGGTAAAAACTAAATGTGAATTGTATAATCACAGAATTAAAAGTACACAAGAAAATACATAATATGTAGTCTATGATGCTATTTACGTTGATGTGATTCATAGTCCGGGCGGTAAAGCTGCTGATGATTTTATAGTCCGGGCGGTGCGGTTGATTATTTTTATGATAGTCCGGGTGCACGGAGTTGTATTTTTCCATAATAGTTCGGGCGGTACGGTTGATTATTTCTTATAGTAATCCGGGTTGGTCGGCGTTTAAGGCGTAAAGTGTGACGCTTCGTTACAGTATTTCTATTTCACGTACTTTCTCTTTCGCACTTATTTGCGTCTTTCTAAAAACGTCTGAGTGTAATAACACACTTTGCGAAAATCAATTTTGAAAACGAATTGAAAACGGAACGAAAATCATGAACAGGGGTGAATATAATTTTCGGATCCAAAAAAAAAAAAACAATTTCGAATTGAGCTTATACTGTCGGGCTCGCCCACACAACAGCTGCTGTTGTACCCTCTCTTTACACCTGCAGTCCCTTGAGACACAAAATATAACTAAAAACTAATATAAATAAAGGAATAACTAAGTACTATGGTGTGCCCAAGGGCTTCGTATTGTCTCCGAACCTCTTTTTTATTTATGATCTCTTGTTTGAAGCTTCTAATCAAATAAATTGTTTCGCTGACGATAGTACACTTAGCTCATATCCATTCCCATTCCCAGTCTCACACCCCTATTTTTCGGATGTATAACTTTTGAGATGAATAAAAAGATTTTCAAAGCTTATCCTTTTTTCTTGCGACATATAGGATATAATTATGGCAAGTATTGAATTCGGTAAAAAAAAAGTTGAGATTTTGATGAAATATGACATAACGATGATAGAGAATTCGAAAAAAGTGGGTCCGGAGATTCCTTTCGTCTGCCTGTCTGTACCTGACTTCAAACTTGAAATAAGAGGTTTGATAAAATTCACTTGGGAAGTTTTGTTGATTTTTTTCTTAAGATCAAAAACCAAAAGTTTCAATTTTCTCAAAAACGGCTCCTACGATTTTTTTTTAACATCCTCGAAATTTTTTTTTTTCGAAACACATGTTTTTTATGTTTGATTTTTGGATTTTTAAAAAATATTGTTAAACTTTTTTTTTCAAAATTCTGTATCTCAAAAACAGATCAATATTAAAAATTGAAATTAAAATTTAACACCTATATTTTCATTTTCTAGAAAACAGCATACCCATATTAATCTTTGTACATTTTTGAAAAATTTTAGTTAAAAAAAATTACTTAAAAAAAGCCGCTACAAGAAATAAAAAAAATTAAAAATCAACAATTTCTTAAGAAATGTTATGCATCAATTTTTCAGATAAAATATTTTTTGAGGTACATATTTCAATTTTAATTATAATTTGTGATTTTGAATGTTTTCCTGAGGGTGAAGTTTGGAATACAAGAGCAAGTGCAAATTTTTATTTTCAATTCATTTTGAATGTAAAAAATGCAGTTTTTCGTTTTTGCTTGTGTGTTTATTCACCTCCAAATTCGAAAAATAAGAAAAAGTGTTATTCGTCATAAAGTGAGCGGAAAATTTTCTTCAATTAAATTCAGATTGCTACTATTTTGTTTTTTTTTTTTGTGATACAAAATGGGTTCGAATGCGAAAATACAATTTTGACTCGTGCCCCGATATCTCTCCGATCCCCCGATATCTCTGCTCACAAATAACTAAGAGCAGATTTGAAAAATTGATTCAGTTTTCTACAGGAAAAAATGAAAAACTAAAAAATTATATTTTTCCAATCTTTTCTATCCATTTTAAAAAAGTTTTACGAAATGCATTTTCAAATTTTTCATAAAAATGCCTCGGGTGAATTAAAGCTCATTAAGTTTTATTTATTTTAGTAAACATTTCTCTGCTCTGATCAATCAAACTTACAACACTTTTGTTTTTTTCAACTTAAAGGACAGTTTTTTTTTTCATATTTCTCATTCATCGATTTTATTGTTTTTCTAATTCAAACTTTATAAGTAATTTTACAAAAATGACAAACGTTATTTGTATTATTTTCTTGTAATTTAATTTTAAGTTAACAATTTCACAGGAATTAATTTTCCTAAAAAATATATAATATGAAAATGACATCCATGCCACCCCACCCACCTAGACGCATGTCTTAAGGGCAACGAAATCATAAATCTTTATGCGTGCCTACCTTAATAAGGCATATAGATATTTTATCGCAATAACCTTCAACTATTTAAACAGTAAATTTTTCTGAGAGGAAAGCTCATAGGTAAGTCTCTTCCATTATTCTCTAGGTTCAGCTCTGTGAGAGAACTGCTCTATTACTAAGAAAGTGAGAATTGCCACTGGAATACTGCTGGAAGCTACCCCATTTCCAAATTTCAGCAATTTTCTTCTCCTGGCAAACAGATTCAGCAAAGGATGTTTCTCTCACACAAAACAAGAAAAATATACTTCTTTACTGCCAAGAGTGACAAATTAATAATTTCGTCAAGTTTTCAAAGCTCATCGAAATAGAGAACAGAAGCACATTCAATTGATTTTATTTACAGGTTGCGTGCAAGGCAAATGTCATAAATAAACATCAAATTCATCAGAGTGGATAGAGAAATAAATTAATTTTTTATGTCACTTCAGTTTCTCGAATAATAGCAATGATAATGGTACAATAATTTAGCTCTTTGTATTAAGAGATGTCTACGAAAAATAAAAGACAAATAGCGGTAGAATTTTGGGTTTTGGAAGAAGTAAGCAACGGTTGAATTAGGTTATTAAGCAATGCCCCGTGAAGGATAATAGATCTAAAACAAACAGAGGGGGACATCTAGGGGTACTCGTGGAGAAGAAGTTAATCAAGGGATTTTGAAGAAACAATCGAATTTTACTTTAAAAAAATGTATTTTCTTAAGCGATATTTTAAAATGTTATCAACACTTTGCGATGCCGGTGCAAAAAAAAAACAGGGTATTTTAACCATCTATTTTTTCGTATTTTAGCTTTTGAGGTCACTATTTCCAGTACGGAGTTTATATTAACCAAAACTATATAATGATTATTATCAATTTAAGAAGAGTATTATTTTTTTTGGACATGCCAGCAATTCATAAATACATTAATTGGTTTGTGTGTCAGTTTGTGTACTCAGTTGCATATCAAAAGATTGTTTTTCAATATTATAAAACATAATGTTTGAAACGTGTTATTAATTACGTTATTGCTGTTCAGAGGGTAAAAATAAATTGTGTCAATAAAAACATGGTAGGTAGGTACCCCGTACTACTAAAATTGTGTTCTAAGTATGCATAGATATTATATATGCATGTATCTTAAACCAAGATTGCAACAGACCTAAAAATACTACTGTTCACCATTCTGTTCCAAACAGAGCTTTATCATTGTATCCTCACTCCGATTTGTTAAACTTTATTGACGAACACAATAATTCTTCTTGCCTTCTCCACTTGGTCCAGAAAATGCCCGAAGAAATGTGTTCAGTAAACATGATACTACCAATATGTATTAGAAAAACAGGAACTTAGTTTATAGCCATCAGGTGATAGAAGATTTGGCTTGACCAAATTTTAAGGCAAAAAATACTGCCTCAAAGCTAATACGATTTTTTTATTCATTGATAGGTTCAATCGCCTGTTCACATTGACACTCCGTTTGCTTACTTTCTTAAGAAGCGCTAACCTTGCAATTCACTTTCAATTCTACGCTGCCAGAGTGTGTCATGGCTCTTCTACTTTAGTGCACCACTTCTACTTCTTCGTCCCTTGGAAATAGTGCAGAAGGCATATGTGTTTATCCACTCTATATAACCAAGGCATCTGAGTCATAGAACTTTGACTCTTCAGGCTAGGTCGAAAAATCCTCACGCACATTCGTCCGATTTTGTCAAGATCCATGCTTCAGAACCAAACAGCAGGACTGACATTATGATATTGATGTTGGCGGCATAGGACTCCTTAAGAGGTTACTTAACAGTCCATCTGAAAAGGATCTTGCAATCTCTTGCTTGTCTTGGTCGTTGTCGGGAAATTCCTGGGAAAATTCGAATATCTAGAATGCTTTACAAATGCTTTCCGGTCGATCGCAATACGATCAATCTGTTTGACGGTTGACTGATCAGGAGTTCTCCATGTTCCCTTATGGATGTTGAGAAATGGGAACCACGTGCTTGCTACCACAATGTGCTTACTAACTGTTCCACCAAAGAAATCCGATCCAACCAATTGAGGAGCTAAGTCTTAGATATTTAGATCGAAGAGACCCCATCCTGATTAATAAGAAGGAATCATAGAATCTGCCAATCTCGGATGAAAATACTTTGCTCCGCTTAGAAAGTAAAGTCTGTCGGGCTCTGTTTGCTTAAATAATGAATTGAGAAATTTCAAAGCTGTTCAAGGACAAATAGTAGGAGAGCTAGTGAACTTTTGAGTAACGGTCGTCCTGTAAGTTTGGAAATTTGTACACTTATGATTCATAGCATGCTAAGAGCAATAGCCATGACCTGGCAGGTGTCACCCCTGCACATCACCCCCCAATATATTTTTCAAATTGTCAAATAATTTAAAAAAATAAACTTGTTTCTGTAAGCACCAAAATTTAATAGCATGTAGTTTTTTCATTGTAAACCTTAAACAAAATTGACAGGCGATTACGATGAGCAGAAACATGCGACAGGTGTATTCAAAGTAGCACAGTTGAGGAAAAATAAACTTTCTCCTGTAAAGTTGAAATTTGGGTATGTTTTTCCGTAAACATTTTAGAACACATTTGTAAAATGACAGGCGATTTTGAACAGCCGAAGACTTTGACAGGCGAGGGGAAAGCTGATAAAGGGCATGCTGATAAATACATGAACGCCTATGGTGCAACTGACATAAAACAAAAATAAAAATGATAAATACAATCAGCCGTATTTATAAACCGAATATAGCCTTATTATAAGACTTATAATGCCTGTATAGGGAAAATCCTTATTTATAAAGTTTTAGCTACACTACATAGGGATTGAATAAGCTATACAAACGTTTAGGGTGTATAAAGCTTATTATAAGGTACTATAATACGTATGTGTCAGACATCACACGTCAATAAAACAAAAATTTGAACCAATGAGCTTTTATTTTTATTTTTATTTTCGAATTTTTAGTCAAAAACAACAACCTGTTGTTTCCCATCGACAGGAAACAACAACCTGTTGTTTCCTGTTGACAGGAAATAATACTTTTTTTTTATTCAAATGGCTGTCGAATGTAGTAGATCATCGTTTTGGTACTTTTTTTTTGACAGAGATCTAATATAACTATGCTATGTTGAACAAATTTTTATAAATAAGAATTTATTCAACGTAACATAAGAGCCTATTCATAGAATAGCTATAATATTGTATAGAGATGTATAAGGAGAATCTAATAAATACGGCTGAATAAATTTTATTAATTTTTATTTAATCCACATAAAATAATAATAAATAAATAAAAAATGATAAATACAATAAATTTAATAAGTTTTTATTTAATCCACATTTCAGTAAAAAAAAAATGATAAATACAATAAATTTTATCAATTTTTATTTAATCCACAGTTTAGTTATCCGACACTTCACTTCTGCTGTTTTCATCATCATCTGACTCTTCTATAATGTTTTCTTCTTCTGAAAGTAGAATAAAATATACACTAGTCAAAACAATTAAAGGAACACTTGAAAAAACTCAAAAATGGAGTGGATTTTTATAAGGCTGTATCTCAGTAGAAAAGAGTCGGATTGAAGTGAAATAAAAAGTTTTTCAAAGTTTATCATCTTTTCCTTTCAAATTATTTTGAGTTAAAAAAGTACCGTTATTCGTTTTTGCTTGAGCGTAAAAAATGTCCACTCAATTTCAAAATCGAAAAAAAAAATAAACTTTGAGTTGTCATAAAATGAGCGGAATTTTTTTTTCAATCCAACCAATCTAAGATTCAATTTGAGAATTTTGCTGGCTATAATTCACTGTTTGGTTCAGATCGCTACGATTTTTTTTTGTAGTAAAAAAATGGGATTACATGCAAAAACACAATTTTGACTTTGGACCTCTGCTAAATATTGACTTACAAAAAAACTAAAGACAGATTTGAAAAATTCATTAAATTTTCTACACAAAAACATTTTTAATTTCTTTTATATTTTTCATTATCATTATGACTTTGTGAAATTCGGACGAATTTTCATCAAAATCAAGGAAATTCGTCCGAATTTCACAAAGTCATAATGATATTGAAAAAAATAAAAAAAAATTAAAAAATAAACAAATTCAAAAGAACAGAAAAATACGACAAAAAAAAAACTTTCCTTAAAATTAAAAAAAAAGTGTTTGTAAGTTTGATTGATCGAAACAGATAAACGGTTAATCGTATTGATGTGAAATTTTCACCAAAATCAAGAAAATTTTATGAGCTTTAATAATTAGCCTCATATTAGTTGTATCACTGAAAAGCACAAAATAACGGTAGTTTTTATGAAAAAGTTGAAAAATGCGTATTTTGGACCTTTTTTTTACAGTGATAGAAAAAATTGAAATTTTTTTTTTCAAAATGTTTTTGTGTAGAAAATGAATTTTTCAAATCTGTGAACCAAACAGTGAATTATAGCCAGCAAAATTCTCAAATTGAATCTTAGATTGGTTGGATTGAAAAAAAAATTCCGCTCATTTTATGACAACTCAAAGTTTATTTTTTTTCGATTTTGAAATTGAGGGGACATTTTTTACGCTCAAGCAAAAACGACTAACGGTACTTTTTTAACTCAAAATAATTTGAAAGTAAAAAATGATAAACTTTGAAAAACTTTTTATTTCACTTCAATCCGACTTTTTTCTACTGAGATACAGCCTTATAAAAATCCACTCCATTTTTGAGTTTTTTCAAGTGTTCCTTTAATTGTTTTGACTAGTGTATATTTTATTCTACTTTCAGAAGAAGAAAACATTATAGAAGAGTCAGATGATGATGAAAACAGCAGAAGTGAAGTGTCGGATAACTAAACTGTGGATTAAATAAAAATTGATAAAATTTATTGTATTTATCATTTTTTTTAATGAAATGTGGATTAAATAAAAACTTATTAAATTTATTGTATTTATCATTTTTTATTTATTTATTATTATTTTATGTGGATTAAATAAAAATTAATAAAATTTATTGTATTTATAATTTTTATTTTTGTTTTATGTCAGTTGCACCATAGGCGTTCATGTATTTATCAGCATGCCCTTTATCAGCTTTCCCCTCGCCTGTCAAGGTCTTCGGCTGTTCAAAATCGCCTGTCATTTTACAAATGTGTTCTAAAATGTTTACGGAAAAACATACCCAAATTTCAACTGTACAGGAGAAAGTTTATTTTTCCTCATCAACTGTGCTACTTTGAATACACCTGTCGCATGTTTCTGCTCATCGTAATCGCCTGTCAATTTTTTTTAGGGTTTACAATGAAAAAACTAAGTACATGCTATTAAATTTTGGTGCTTACAGAAACAAGTTTATTTTTTTAAATTATTTGACAATTTGAAAAATATATTGGGGGGTGATGTGCAGGGGTGACACCTGCCAGGTCATGGCTATTGCTCTTAGCATGCTATGAATCATAAGTGCACAAATGCACAAGCTCTTAGACTATAAGATTCCAATAACTGAATTACCGTAGATCGAATGGATAAAAATGCTCCTGCTACGAACAGACAAACCTCCAAAAAGGGAGAGAGGGTCTTAGGTTCGTTTTGCACAAGTAGAACTATGGAGTGCGCAACAATGGACACAAGGCTAAGGGCTAAGGATTAACCTAGTTAGTCTAGAATGTAAGGTGAGGCCTAAAAAGTTATATTTTCAACTAACAACAATTTTGTTAGAGTTATGAACTAAGAGTCTTATAATTTTTTTTTTTTTTGATGGAAGCAATGCATGTACAGGTATAGAGCATTCCCTTTGGATAGTGGAGAGAAAGTTCACATCGAACCAAGTTTGGTGACTTTAAAATTCAACCACTAAACCTTGCTTTGATTTAAGCTTCCATAAATACAACAAAGTATAAAAAGAAATTTTATTTCTAAAATAAAAACACAACACACAAAGTTCTTAAAAAATAAAAGCATTTTTTATTTCAGGAGACAGCGTAATTCTATACTTGTTTTGGCAAATACCAACATTCCCATTTCCCCTTGAGTCAAAATAAAAGAAGAAAGGATATAAAAACTATCTAATACGAAGTACACCTGCATTTTGAAAGTCTCATCCTCTACATTTTCTTTCTTACGGGCAAACGAATAATCGAATTTTTGTTGTTGTTATTGTGCTATTTTCATTGTACCATATTTTTATTTTTAAACAGAAAAATGTAAGAATGCCAGAACAAAGCTACGAGCATAACATTCATCCTTTTGCTTAAAAGCGTATTATCTTCGGTTATAAAATGTAAATTGTGTCAGCTTTAGTCTATATAGTAACCGTAAAGGACTAACAATATAGAATAGCAGGAGATAACTGTTTTAACAGTTGTAGTAAATTTTTCCAGTTTTTCAAATTTATATACTACTAGCAAAACCCCCGCCCGCTTCGCAGGGCTTCAAAAATAAATGTTTTTATTTTTAATTTGTTTTATATGTGCTTTATTTAATATTTTTTTTATTAGAATGCGTTTTTGATAAACAATATAATCGGTTGTATAAGGTCAGGTTTAGGTGGTTTACCATGACGTGATAATGGTAAGCGTTGCAGTAGGAGCTGTTGGCGTATTTTTTCGTTCCAAATACGTGAAAGGTATCAATCCATTTGCCAGTGCATTTGAAAAAGGGACAGTGTGTATATTTTACAATTGAAAATAGTGTTTCAAGAGCAGTGGAACCACCAAATACAAATTTAACCCCATTTTTTCGTTTTACTAAACTTATTTAGCTCTAAGTAATTGGCTGCAGTCCTCTTATATCCAAATATCCAAAGAACCCAAAAACTGTGTCGTGTAAATTAGTACACCGTTTTCATTTGTAGGCAAAAAATTAGCCGCGTTCGTGAGGAAGGACTAACGGACGATTCTGGAGACGATATAACCACGATATAACGAAATCTACTGCGAATCAGATTTTATGACAAAAATAGGTTGACTCCGGTGGGCTGGACCCCTAGACATCTAACTCTTATGAGCGGAGATGATTATTGTGATGAAATTTAATTTTCAGCTTTTTTTATTACAGTTCTGTTGTCGCCTTCTAATATACATACATAATATGTACAATAATAAATTTTCAATTAAAATAATTTTCGATTTGATAAACTTCGTCTGCCACCCCCTTGCCCACCGGCCAGCGTCGCGTCTTGTCTTGTTCATCATGCGCGCTTAAGAATTTTAATTAAATACTCTTAATCAACAACACGTTTACTTGGTAAGGAAAAGGATTGATATAATGTTGATAAAACTCCTTGGAAAATAATTGGTTCTAATGCATTGATTTCGACCAAAGTTGATAACAATAAAAAAAGGTTATACTTAAAAGACAGCCATATACCGACATTTTTTAGACCATTTAATGAGATATAATTTTTTTTATACATATTTGTTGGGTAACTTGAATCACGGAATGGAATACTAAAAATATTAATAATTTTCCCCGGTCTTTGCAAAATTTGTCACTGATTCTTCGCTCTTATTGGTCGTAGCCTAAAACCTTCCTCCGACAAAAGGCCTATCCCACACAAAAAGAATGTCTCAATTCAAACCAATAGTTTCGGGAATAAGCACGTTCAAACAAACAAAACTTGTCAGCCATGTATTTTCCCCCCATTATTTATTTATTCATCTAACGGTGATCTCGCCAGCAATTCGTTGTTAATTATGTTGGTGTACCCGGTGATCCTAGGCTCTGAGAACTCTACTTTCTACCTGCGATAGCATTTCAATGCACACTCTCTTGTAATCATTCAATTGCAATTAGAAAACATCGCCCTACCTGTACTGCTCTTGGAATGTCTGCAACATCTACGATTCTTCAAAATAGTTTTTGTATTTGAAAATTCAACAAAAACTACCTTCCAACTCGAAATTTTGTTTTCAACTTCTGCTTACTTTTGCTAAAAGGGCTTCCAAATTGAGGAATTAAAATGGTCAACTTCCGATTCGATGATATTTCCAAATCATATGAACGATTTCAAGAGAACCCTAATTCCAGTTCTCTTCGGCGGACCAGAGCCTGGAGTGATCATTGTTTTGCCAAAAAACACTACGCAAAACTGAATTTATCGAATTGCAGTTAGAAAATTACAAAAGATGATGTTACGAACTTAACCTAATAGAAACGGGAGCGTCTACCTATATCCACATATTACGCTTACCCATGGAATGGTTTTCATACCCTTACATCTTTATGGATTGGGGTGTAAGCTTCCCATTCCTATTTACAATACATTCCTCTTTGTTTTCTATAAGGATGGCTTGCAAAGATGGCTTGAAGTTCCTATATTGTTCTCAGAGACCTACATGTACATACGTATCAAGGAAGGAAGACAATTTTCAGAGTGAATTTCTTCTTCAATATCGATTGTTCTCGGGAAATTCTTGGCCAATCGATTACAGCACAAAAATTATCTATATAGTTTTTTAGTTAAAGTTAAGAATAATAATTCTAACTTCGTATAATGCATCGATCGCCTAAAGGTATTATAGTGTTTTATAAAAGTTTTTGTATCCATGTAATGTAACGGTTGTTTTTTTTTCGAGGTATAGAACTTTAAATTGGCATTAATTTTCAAGATGGCGATTTAACAGCTGTCAAGTGATTTATTCTCAGTTTGGTTTGGCAATTCATCATGAATAGACTCACGCCTGAACATAACGCTTGCAAATTGTGCAATTTTTTTTCAACTCGTGCAAGCATTGAAGCCAAACTATCATCAAGCAAGGCGTAGATTCGTCGGATTGGCCCAAAACGAGATGGCCGTTGTTCCCGATTCTCATAATTTCACGTTTTGGACCTGTGAATTGGCCTCCAGGATCTTGTGAATTAACACCGCTAGACTATTTTCTGTGCGTTTGTTTAAAGTCATTGGTCTATGCGGATAAGCCACAAACTCTTGACCATTTGGAAGACAACATTCGCCGTGTTATTGCCGATAAACGACCACAAATGTTGTAAAAAGTCATCGAAAATCGGACGTTCAGATTGGACTACATCCGAGCCAGCCGTGGCAGTCATATGCCAGAAACCATATTTAAAATGTAATGCCACAAGATTATCTTTCGAATAAATAAAAAAATTACGTCAATAGAATATTCCATCGTTGTTTTATTGCAATTTAAAGTTCTATCTAAGAAAAACACCCTTTATGTACCTCTGCTCCTCGCATGTTGACTTTCGACAGCAAAGCATGATGTGTCCAGTTTAATAGGTCCAGGACTAAATACTGGCTCCTGTCATATACATAAGCGGACATGTAAATGAATAAAAAATGTCTTCTTTTTCTTCACTGACATTTATTTGTATGAAAAAAAATAAAATATTTTACAAAATTTTCAAGTGAACATGATCAGTTTTGTTCATAATTTGATGTAGTGAAAAAAAAAATGATTTTGTAACATTGGTACCACTTGTCATTTAAAAAGTATAAGTTTTGTTTTTCCTAAACCTTCTACCCCAATTCCTCTTGAGTTTAGAAAAAAAAATAAGAAAATCGGTCAAGCGGTTTGGCCGGTTAGCGAACGAACACAAAAATTAGGCTGTTCTTTTATATATATAGATTCGTTTTATCTTTTTTTTCAAAGAAGAAACAGCAGCAGATGCGAAGGTATCTTCTAGCGAGGGCAGTAGTTTAGTTGCTGAGGGCACACGTTTTTATGAGTTATGCGTTTTTGTTAAGCTTTTGCGGCTATAGATATTTATGGTTCAGAGTTTTTTCTTCTTTTTTTTCTTGCACGCATATTTGCATTTTTAAATTCGCGACGGCTTTTATGGAATGTTTAGTCCAAGGCTAAATACATATATTTATGTATTTATATTACTTGCAACATAAAAATAATATTTACATTTGGAAAGAAATTTGGTACCAAATATTATTATACAATGACAAGTCCTAAAACAGATGACAAAGTCTTACAGTCTTTTTATTGGTCTATTTTTTGATTTTAAGATAGGAAAAAAATCATATCGAATCGAGGGTCTATTCCCACCTGTTTAGCCGGATGGGTGATTTTCTAACGAAAAAAGTCTATTACAAAAAAATAAAAATATTTAAAATCAACGGCTTTGCAGAGGGTTTCAAGGTGATTGTCTGTGCTGACGACGTTGCAATATCTGTATCTGGGAAACATCCCCAAGTTCTCTCGGAACTCCTTCAAAATGCCTTAAACAGGCTAACAAAGTGGGCTAAGCAGTGTGGCTTGGACGTCAATCCACATAAAACAGAACTAGTACTCTTTACAAGAAGGTACAAAATTCCTCAGATTAACCCACCCACGATTAAAGGAATACCCTTAAGCTTTTCCGACCAAGCCAAATACTTAGGCCTAATTTTAGACAAAAAACTGAATTGGGAGGCAAATTTTGATGAAAGAGTAAAAAAGGCTACTGTAGCGCTTTTTACTTGTAAAAAGGCCATGGGCTCGAAATGGGGCTTCTCCCCAAAAATAACCCACTGGCTATACACTTCGGTAATCAGACCGATACTCATTTATGGAGTTGTCGTATGGTGGACCGCACTGGACAAGATAGTAAATCTAAATAAACTTATCAAAGTCCAGCGTTCAGCAGGTATGTGCATCACAGGAGCACTTCGCTCAACACCAACAGCAGCTTTGGAAGTGCTTTGAAACCTAACACCTCTTGACATCGTCTCCAAAATGGTGGCAACCAAATCATGCGTGAGGCTTAGAGCCACCTCGCAATGAATCAGTAACAACACTGGTCATACTACTATCTTAGACAACTTCAGATCTTTCCCAGATCACTTAGACTATACCACCCCAATGGTATTCGATAATAACTTATACGGTACACTTCTATACAGATGGTTCAAAGACCGATTACGGCCGGCGTTGTAAGTGGTATCAATTCGAAACAACTGAATCTCAGTCTATTATATAGACTTCCCAATCAATGTAGTGTGTTCCAGGGAAAAGTAATGGCGATTAAGGAGGCACTATCGTGGCTGAAAGAAAACGTTATATCTTGCAAGGATATACGAATCTTCACGGACAGCCAAGCCGCTCTCAAATATCTTGCGTCTGTCTCTACAAACTCTCAAATAGTCCACGACTGTCGATCATCTCTGAATGAGATGACGGAACAGTTTAATATTCACCTCATTTGGGTGCCGGGCCACAGAGACATGCCGGGAAATTGCAAAGCCGATGAGCTCGCCAATACCACTTGCTACATGCAAATATCTTCTCAAACAATATGCTCTAGAATCAACAAATGCTAGATGGTCACAGGGTACCACCTGCCTAGAAACCAAAACAAATATGGCCAAGCATAGACCTGAAACGGTCAAAAGGCTTGATCTCCCTGAGCAGACAAAATATAAGCTCTACAATTGGAGTTATAACAGACATGCTTTGAGGCTAGAGGTCTACACAAATGACTTCTGTAGAAGCTGCATGGACGAGGAGGAAGAGGAAACAGTCCAACACCTTCTGTGTACATGTCCGGCTCTCTCCAATAGAAGGAATAACTATCTCGGTAATCACTTCTTCGATAAAACCAGTGAACTGGCAACGATCGACACAAAATGTCTCTCTAACTTCATTAAAAGTACGAAATGGTTTGTTTAAGTTCATTACTCTCCTATGAGTAACTTCTTTGGTGCACTGAGAAAACTGTACTATGAGTTGTTTCAAAAAGAGGCATATTTGAAATCTATTTAAGAATATCAAATAGAACTCGGTTTAATTCAACCTCGCACGTATAAAGTTACAAAAAAAAAGATTTTTTTAAGTTAAGTTTAATTAAATCAAAAGGATTTATGTTTAAACATAAACATATTCCCTTTTAAATTAACTTCAAATCGCTTTAATGCCAAAACGGGATTGTTTTTTTTTTAATTTTTTATCAGTGTGGTATCACAATGGACCCTTGAGGTCTAAGTGAGCCAATAACAACTAGACAGCCACTCTTACCTAACCTAACCTAACGGCTTTGTCCAAAATACCGTGTTTTTTTTTTGTTAACCTTAAAAGTTCATCTTTTATTTTGCATGTAAATAAAACTTTTATAGGGACTAGTTTTTGAAAAACTAACAATCAAAGTCAAAATGTTGGAAAAAATGTTTTCTTAAGTTTGAACTAATTTTTTTCGAAATTATATGGAATTAAGTATTAATTTTTTATTCAAAATTAAGTTCCATCACTTATTCTCAGTCAGAACAAATAATCGCATGCAAAGATGTCTCTTTGTTTTCGAGAAATTGAGAAAAAACAAATGCACTCAGAAAAAAAACACAAAATTACCTGTTAAGTGTTAATTTTCCGAATAAATAAAAGAACAACAACAACATCCAAATCGGAGGTATTTCTTTGGATTTCACTTTATTTGGTGAAAACAAAAAGGTTTTTATGATTCTGACTGAGAATTAGGGACAGCATTTAATTTTGAATAAACAATTAGTACTTAATTACATAAAATTAAGAAAAAAGAACCATGTGAGTAAAATTAATTCAAAAAAATTAAAACTGAAGTATCTACTCCAAAAACACATTTTATCTATTTTTTTATCACAAAATATTATTTGGGCAATATATACGTACTCCTAAAAAAAGGGACGCTGACTGATGAGATTATTAGTCTATGAGAGGTACCGTTATAGTGTACAAAAATATTTTTGTTTTTAATAAAAAAAACGCAAAACAAGTTTACAAGGAAGTTTGGGAAAAATATTTTTTGCCGTTCTTGAGAAAATTAAAACTTTTGGTTTTTGGCTGAAAAATTGTTATGTTTTGATCTTAAAACAAAACAAAAAAAAAACCGCAGGGGGAAATTCGCACAAACCTCTTATTTTCAAGTTTGAAGTCTATCGGACAAGTGGTTAATTCTCTTTGAAAAACTGTGCATTGCCAACCACTGCCCAACACTGTTTAATTGGATTGACTGAAGTAGTTTTGAGTGAAATTCTGCATATTTTTGAACTACAAAAATATCTAAATACAAAAAGTAGGTTGGGGTCGAAATTCTGCCGGGGCCAAAATTATTTTGTCAAAATTTTGATTTCAAAATTTTGCTTTTCAAAATTTTGCTTCTAAAATTCTGCTTTTCGAATTTCTGCTGCTCAAAATTCTGATTTCTTAAATCTGCTTTTCAAAATTCTGCTTACCAAAACCTTTCTTTTCTATATTATTCGCAGAATACCTTCTCTCATTAGAGATTAGCAGAAGATTATTTTATGTTTGCATACATACTTACAGCAGTATGTATAATATGTACATACTTTAACTCCTGTAAGCTGTAAGGATAGTCTAATTTGTTATGCCTTCGAGTTAGTGTTCAAATTAAACCATGGATATTTCAACTGTTAATCGAGATAGAGACGAATAGTGACTAAATTGGATTTTGACCCCGGCAGAATTTTGAACCTAACCAGAAATTTGTTTGTGTTTATGAATAAAAGAAAAACATAAATAAGCAGAATGCTTATATTTAAAAAAAAAAATTCTTCTACCTGAGCGTCGAACTTGTCGAGTTGTAGAAGCTGAGTAAGGTCAATGATTCTCGGGAATTATTTCCCCAGAAGAGTCCTGAAACCAAAGGTCGCTCGCCCCTCCCATTCCCGATCCTTATCCCCTCCTCCATCGGCTTTGTGCATTGCACTGGCTGATGTCTCCTTATCCCCTGACTGTATAGTGTATCACTTCTGTCAGTACCTTGTTTCCTTCCTGGGACGCTTATGGCTCAATTGCTGTTCGTCTCTCCTTTTCCAAATCATATCCTCCCCTTCAACTTCCCAATTGGGCTGGATTCAAGGTGTTATACGACCCGTGCCGATGATCAGCCAGGCTGAGGGCCCAATTTCTAAAAATAGCTCAGTCACTAACGGAGTATCCGGATACCAGGCGACCTCTGGATTAACTAGCCTTATCTGTGTATGCGAATCTCTGCGCAGATGGACCCCCCCTTTACTTCGCTTACTCGTGGGACCTTAATGCCAAAATAAAAACAAAAACAAAAACAAAAAACAAAAATTCAAACCGGTGCCGGTATTCCATCTACACCGGGCGGCAGTTCGGCGGCAACGTCGGCTGTCGTTACACCTTTGCCAAACACAGGAGAAGGGATTGTGACAAGTCACTGCCCAACTTCGAGTGTGGTACAGGTTGTATCAACACCGGGCGACAGTTCGGCGATAATGTCGGCTGTCGTTAATCCTGTGCCAAACATAGGAGAGGGGTCTGTGCCAAGTCATTGCCCAGCTTCTAGTGAGGTACAGGAGGTATCCCTGGCGAAAGCGCCTCCTCATGTCGGTAGTTCCACTACCAAAGAGAGTAATCCTCTCCAGGATGGTCCTAGTGGTAGTCTCCGTGATGTTAGCAGCGTCGTGAATAACGACCCTGCCTCCACTACGAAGACAGCCATCCAACTTAGGGTCCTCTATAAACAACGTCGCTATGCGATGAGATTGCTAAAATCCCCTGGTGCAACATTGGGGGATGGTAGTAATCCCATCCATAGCAAAAGATTGAGTGGGCTAAATCCATCTTAGCCAAAACTAAGACCAGCTGCGAATCCACGTCAAAGCGACAAAGGTCTCTGGAGGAGTCCACTCCCATCCCTAAGAAACCCAAAGTGCAGAACACTAGCACTCCCAAAATTCCTAAAGTACCTCTCACTAAACTTTTAAGTGATGTGCTTAAGGAACACAACAAAATCGTGGTTGCGGTCATTGACAGAAGCAATATTGATGGCGCGATTACCTCTGACCGTTGGCAGATGGTGAAACTGAAGCTCTCGGCTGGCTTTCTCAAAGTCATGCGAGCGCATACGGGTCCACAACCTGTAACAAGCGATGGCGGTTGGCATCAAGGTCATGTCGAACTCATCGTTTGTAACGATCAGAGGTGGCGCGATCTATATACGCTTGCTTTCGGCATGCTGGGCGAAGTTTGGCCAGTCGCAAAACTCGAGGTTGTTGCAAAGGAAGATATTCCTTGCAGGCCGAGAGCTCGTGCTTGGATCCCGATTGAACCTGCATGTCCTGAAGACATCCATGAGATGATCAGGCTTAGCAACCCGGACCTCTCCTGTCACGACTGGAAGATCGCGAAACTAGAGGAGCCGAAGGGTCTTCATCGAAGTGCGATCATCGTTATCAATAAGGACTCTGCGGCCTCTCTGGCGCGAGACAAGGGAGTGATAAGATACGGGTTCGAGACGATTACTCTCCGCATATACAAAAAAGATGAGGTAGACGCTTTATGCGAGCCTCCACAACCCACTTCAGAAGCTGTGTCGCCAGACGTGGGGGGTCCCAGTGCTATCATCACTTTCCCATCCTTGGATGGGGATGACGTCGTACCGTCAAAAGTTTATCCCTAATGGAGACTGATGACTCATCCAACAAAGTTCTCTCCAGTGAGGAAGAAGATGAACTGCTAGGTTCCTCTTCGTCCGATCTGGATGAACTGGATTTAACAGTAGTGGAGGTTGATCTGCGTAGTTGTAGCCAAAATGCTGCAAATAGTACAGATTAATCTCCAACACTCCATTAAGGCTTCGGCCTCCCTTCTTCTCCGCCTGTCAAAATCTGGGGAAGATGTCGTTCTCATCCAAGAGCCCTGGATTGTGAAATCCCTGGTTCGAGGATTGAGAGCTCCTGGCTACTACGTCTTATATGTAACGGGAAAAGGTAAACCAAGGTCCTGCATACTAGTAAAACGTAGTCTAAATGTATTTTTACTCCCTAATTTCAGTGATAAAGACGTCACCACAGCCAGTATGATAATAGACAACCATACCTACTGGCTGGTATCAGCGTATTTGGGCCACGGCCACCAGGGCCCACTGCCTGGTACCACTCTGGAGAAGACGGTCGCTGAATCAACAAGACTCAAAACCAACATAATTATCGGTTGTGACGCCAATGCGCACCATACTACGTGGGGTAGTACCGATATCAATGACAGAGATGAGTCTCTTTTTGATTACATTTTAACAACTAATCTGGTAGTAAGTAACGTTGGTAATGAACCAACCTTTGTTACTAAAAATCGACAAGAAGTTTTAGATATCACTCTTGTCTCGTTACATCTCTCGAATAAAGTACTGAATTGGAGAGTATCAAAGGAGCACTCGTTCTCCGATCATAGGTACATCCAATTCACTCTTATTGAAGAGTCCCCAAAACCGATCCCTTTCCGGAATTATAGGAAAACAGATTGGCCAAAATATAGGACAACTCTGAAAGGTCTGATTAAACCAGAACTTAATGATCCTCCCTTATGCGCTCTTGAACTCGATAAAAAAGTTGATGAGCTTACAGCAGCCCTCAATAAAGCTATGGAAACTGCCTGTCCCCTCACTACAGTGCGAGGAAAGAGAAAACCACATTGGTGGGCTGCTGAACTAGAAATACTCAGGAAAGGTTGTAGAAGGCTTTTTAACCGTGCAAAAAAGTCTAGACACCTCCAAGATTGGGAGTCCTATAAGGAATCCCTCAAAAAGTATAAACAAGAATTGAGAATAGCCAAAAGATCCTCATGGAGATCCTTCTGTAGCTCAATAGAAGAGTCCTCGGAGGCATCGCGGCTAAGGAAGATTCTCTCGACAAATCCAACCATGCCTAGTTGTCTCAAAAACTCAGATGGTACATGGACTAACTCTTGCGAAGAAACGCTAAACCTGCTATTAGATACCCACTTCCCAGATAGCTCCAAATCCGTTAATAGTTTATTGTATCCTGGATCGGGTATTAACTTAACATTTCCTCAAGGTCTTGTCACAAAAGAAAAATTGACATGGGCTCTGAATAGCTTTAAACCTTATAAATCTCCAGGTCCAGATCAAATCATACCAGCTGAGCTACAACATACCATCGATATAACTCTGCCCATCATTGAGATGATGTTCAAAAGTTGTCTAGATCTGGCATATATACCTCAGCGATGGAGAGAGGTAAAGGTAGTATTCATTCCCAAGGCGGGCAAATGCTCGCATGTCAACCCTAAAGATCTAAGACCTATTAGTCTATCATCTTTCATTCTCAAAACGCTGGAACGATTGATTAATATCCATATACGTAATAGCATTGCTAAGGGACTATCGATGTCTCAGCATGCTTACTGCAAAGGGAAATCGGTAGAAACAGCCTTGCATACTCTGGTAAGAACTATCGAATACTCCCTAGAGCAAAAGGAATATACTATGGTTGCCTTCCTGGATATTGAAGGTGCTTTCAACAACGTTGACACATCTGCTATGACGACCCTAAACGTCGAATAATCACTCTGTGAGCTGATTAATCTAATGCTTAAAAGCAGGATCATCAACTCTAAGATGGGGGATTTTTATACGAAAAGGTCTGTCAGTAGAGGCACTCCGCAGGGTGGTGTTCTGTCCCCTCTCCTGTGGAACATAGTAGTTAACGAATTGCTAATATCCCTCGAGAGGGAAGGCTTCAGAGTGATTGCGTATGCCGATGATGTTGCTATCGCCGCGCCGTCGCGTCACAGGAAAACACCCTAATACACTGAGAGACATCCTCCAAAACGCACTTAATATGCTCACTAGATGGGCTGATCGCTGTGCACTTAGTATTAATCCTCAAAAAACAGACCTTGTCCTTTTTACACGGAAATACAAGATCCCAGTAATTGTATCCCCTTCAATAAAAGGTGTACCACTAATTTTTACCAATGAAGCCAAATATCTTGGTCTGATATTAGACAAAAAATTAAGTTGGAAGCCTAATATTCAGGAAAGAGTTAAGAAAGCCACAGTAGCTCTTTTCTCTTGCAAGAAAGCCATAGGAAGCAAATGGGGTTTTCAACCTCGCATAACCTATTGGCTATACACATCGGTCATTCGACCAATTCTCATGTACGGGGTTGCAGTATGGTGGACTGCACTGGAGAAAGTCACTTACTGCGACAAACTCAGCAGAGTCCAACGCACTGCATGTCTCTGCATAAGCGGGGCTTTGAGAACCACACCCTCAGCAGCGTTAGACACTCTCCTCCATCTGGCACCCCTCGACATTTTTAACAAACAAATGGCAGCGAGTACAGCTATAAGACTCAACGCCTCATCTCAATGGACCAACAATAATGTGGGACACTCCATCATTTTGAACTCTTTCGGTTTTATACCAAAGTACATAGACTACACCATTCCAAAACCCCAATTTGGTAAAAACTTCCAGATATCCATTCCATCCAGAGAAGAATGGGAAGACAAAAAACTTCTGGATGACAAAGGCATTCATTTTTATACAGATGGATCAGAAAAGCTTAATTTAAGCATCTCATTCCGCCTCCCCAATCATTGTAGCGTCTTCCAAGCGGAAATTTTAGCGATCAAAGAGGTTCTATCCTGGCTAAGAGAAAACGTGATATCAACTTCTGATATCCGCATCTTCTCTGACAGTCAGGCTGCTTTTAAATCTCTTGACCGTGTCTCAACCAAATCTCAAACGGCCCTCGATTGCCGATCGTCTCTGATGGAGATGGCGCAGCAATTTAACATTCACCTCTGTTGGGTGCCGGGTCACAGAGACATCGAAGGAAATTGTAGAGCCGATGAACTCGCTAAAAATGGAACCGTCATACCTATTTCACCTGCAAGGGAGAAGATAGGTATACCGATAGCTACATGTAAATTTTTGCTAAAAGAAGCAGCTTTAACGATAACAAACTATAGGTGGCACAATTTACCAACGTGCGCAGCTACGAAACTCATATGGCCTTCACTGGACTTAAAGCGCTCTAAAGACTTGTTATCTCAAAGCAGACTTCATATTAGCTCCCTGATAGGTGTCCTTACAGGACACTGTCTTATAGGCAGACACGCAATACGACTTGGTGTAGCCTCAAATGATTTCTGCAGGAGCTGTATGGATGAGGAAGAAGAGGAAACAATCTCTCACCTTCTCTGCACTTGCCCTGCTCTTTCACTAAGACGCAAACTTCATCTGGGAGAGTACTTTTATGATAACCCCAGTGAACTAGCTAATAAGGATATCAAATATCTTCTTCGCTTTATAAAAAGCTCAAAATGGTTCGACTAGTAAGAAGTAATTCTCTAGATTCATGTGGTATCACAATGGGCCTTTTCTTTTGGCCTAAGTGTGTGGATTCTGAATCCGCAGCCACTGTAACCTAACCTAACCTAACCTATATTTAAAACAGCCAGGATTTTGAAAAGCAGAATTTAAAAAAACACAATTTTGGTGATCAGAATTCAAAAAGAATCTGAATTTTCGATTAAAAAGCAGAATTTTGAAAAGCAGAATTTTGAAGCCAGAATTATGACCCGCTCCCACAAAAAACATAACCTAAGTGTTGGGTGTTATGCATAATGTACGCCGTACGGGCTCGAATTTGGATCTCATCAATAAAATTTTAAGTTCGTCGATGCAGGGAACTGAAAAAACTTCCAAGATATCAATCTGTCATGAAATAAATGCTTCTTAACTTAATCATTCTGAATCGCCATAAAAGTGTAGCTTACCAAGCACCACTCTTTATAACGAAGGTTCAACGGGTAAGAATTGTAAGATACTAGTTGGAAAAGACTCGATATTTTTATACCCTTTATACATATCAAAATGGAATTTTCTTTTCATTTTATATTAATGACTTTTTCTTATAAAATCCGTAAGGCAAAAAAGATAAGTATACGTCCGAGTGAACTGAAAGTCAACTTGAGATATTCGCTTAGTTTTGCGTTTGAAATTTCTGGGGATGTATGTAATCCACTGTCTTAAGTATCACAATATAAAAAGATTTTTTTTTCAGGCCTAACTTATGATTACTGTTGCCATTACTATTGGTTTCTTTGGTTTTTTTTTTTACTCGGGGAACTAGTTTAATTTTTAACGAAACGAAAAAATTATTTCTTATGAACCTTCACAACGTTCTGTTTTCATTGTATTTTATATGGTCTTCTTCCATAAATCCAAAAACCTAAATTTGAAAACGAGATTAAAAAATGTAAGGGTTTTTCCTACTATCCATTCATTAATTTTTTACACGAGACTGAGGTTTCCTACTTTGTAAGTAATGAACGCTCTTAGAGGCCAAAGTTTCAAGTAAGCTGAGTTGCGTTTCCGATGTGAATCAGATAAGAAGAAAGTTTTCCACGCCTGTCTAGTATTCTTGATGTCTAGATCTATAACAAGTTGTCCAGAAGAAAGACTACTCAATGTTGCAAGGCGAAATTATTTTTAGAATCTTAAATTAAAAAGTTTGTAACAAAAGGAACACTTTTTTCCAAGTAATACTTAGAATATTTCTTAATCTAATCCTCGTTTCCAAAAATAATCTCTTTCCAAAAGTCTACCTTGCTTAGAAGTTTTCTTACAGGGAATACTTGTCCTTCAAACGTTAAGTCAACTTGCTCAACCATTCCCAATTTTCATTTGTAAAGAGTCGCACAAAAGTGGAGTGGGTTGTAAGTGTTTATGCAGACAGAGTTATGTTTATGCCATCATAGGTATATTTCTGTATATATGTATATCTATAATGTTATAAATTTTCTCAAAGATGCTCTCTAGTGTCTATTTTCAGCCGTCGCCGCCGCCAATGTCGTCGTTGTAGTACAAACTTTCAACCGATGACAACTGAGTAGTAGTTGGCTGCTGCACTGCACAAGCTGTGATTATTATCTTCCTCATTGTGGAGACACACATACTAGTGCTACTGATGCTTTGCTGCATCCTGGTAAGACCTTGAACTCATTCGGTCGTTTTGGCAATGAGATTTAATGAATCGTTAAGAGTTCTGCAACATCGCCAACAAACACAGTGAGATGCAATGCCACATGACATCTTCTTATATATATATGGTATTCTTTGCGGGGACCTTCAAGCTAAACGTCATGTCGTCGTGACAAACTTAGGTATATTTTCAATTGAAATCGAAAAAGATGCATAGCAAATGGATAAGGTACATCTTCCAAAAATAATTGCCTCGAACAAAAAGGTGTGATTGGAATTGTCAAAGTTAATTTTATGCAATTTCATAATTAAAATTCCACAATCTTAATTCATACAGTAGATAGCTGGGAAGAGGGCTGTTTATTGTTTTCGTATTCCACTGAATAAATCATAACATCGTGTGTATTTGTTCTTTTATTTTGTTTAAAACAAGATCTAGAAGGGGTAAAGGAGAAATACCTCTACATTTACGACAGTGCTTGATAGGTACATAACTAGGTTCTTCCAGAACACATACGAATTTTTCTCTAATCTTATGTTCTTTATCTACTGAGGAGGTAAGCGCAGTGTTTTGTGCTTGTATCCTTGAATAACATAAATGTAGTGTACCTACTGTATGTTTCAACTGTTTGCTTTAACCATAGGACTATGGTTGCCAGCCTGCTGTGAAAAGATCAGGTTTTTAAAGGGCAGAACTTTCGGTGATCGTTATCTTATTCAAACTAAAATATTGGTGGTAAAGATGTAAAGACAAACCTAACGAGCTATGAAAGGAGAAAGATTGTCTACAAACCTTACTCTTACCTAGATATCGAGATGGCTAGGTCAGATAGAGCAAATGGAAACCTGTTTGTTTATTTATTTTTTCGCTGGCTAATGAAATGAGGATATGGTAACCACAGATAGCAAATGAGCTTGAATCTGATTCTTGTTATAGCTGGCAGCTTGAAATGTTGCTGTGTTGAGTGTTGCGAAGAGACAACACGGATTATTCTTCTAGACAATTGCGGATGGTAATTAACCGATGTGGAATGATGCTTCAGCTTTCTCTTCTTACGGTGTTTGTTATCCTTGAAAATTCTATTTGGGAAATGAGTATGGTAATTTTCACCGTTTCAAAGTCTCTATTTTATCCAAAAGTGGATATGCACCTACCTCCCTTCTTTTTTTGTTTAATGTTTATGATAGTAAAGAAAGTACAATTGACATTTTACACTAGACTTTTGTTAGAGGTAGGTACTTTCAAGTGTGTCTTGCAAAAATATGAAGGTTCTTTGAAAAGATGAAAAATGTTTATGTTTTCTTTGACCATGGAAAAAAATGTAAGTTAAATCATAACATTTTTCTTTTCTTCGAAAAAATACGCCCTTGAAGTCTTTGAGAATATTGAAGAATGAAGATATGTAAAGTGTTGAGTTACAGGCATAGATAAAAGGAAATTTGTTAAAAAAGAATATTAAAATAAATTTTAAATAATTTCTAAGCGCACTTCAGGTGCATGTTTCATTTTCACAATATTTCGTTCGTAATACTTACTTAATGTCTAGCTTATCCTTGTTCGGGAAATTTTGTTAAAATTATCTTGTGTTAGTCATCGATAGCAAATCCAACATTTTAAGATTGTAAACAGTGGTAAATATACATCATGTAAGAAACACCAATACGCTAAGCTAACCTCCTATTAAAATACCATGTAGTATTGACGAATTTTCATATAGAACGTTGGTTCACTGTGGCGTATGTGTAACATATTTTTTTGTTAAGAATTGTGAAATTTTATAAGGTTTTGAGTTTCATTCAATTCTTTTCAATTAATGAAAATTATAAGTTTGAAATCTTACTAAGGATCCGAAAAGTGCGTGTTATATGTCACAATCGCCAAATTGAATCTTAGCAAATGGAAGCTAAAAAGTTTAATGTTCAGTCAAAAACATTGTCCTATTATTAATTTGGATTATGATTATGCCAATTTTCAACCCAACCTTAAGGAAAACTTTACCCAAACCATTCAGTTTAATGAATTCTCTCATGAGAGTTGCATAGTTACAAATAATATTAACGCAGTATAAGAAACGTACATTAAATACGCCCATGTAGCTGTAGCATAAAATGTTTCAGCTTAAGGTTTCGGCAAGTGGTACGATAGGCATTGAATATCGTTCCGTCCACAAAACATGCTATATGCGGCCCATCTTCCAATTTGTTTGACAGGTCTTATTCTTGCTAGTTAGCCATGTAGCAGAATCGAGTTAGGAATTTCTTTTTCTCCAAGCCGTCAACCGAAGCAGTCACAAGTTAATTGATAAGACTAAAATCCGAGTAAAGAGACTAAACCTCAGTATTCTTAGTAATTGAGTTTTACTAAACCTTATTTTACGCTCACGACGAAAATAAAAAGAAATCGGTACGCTTTGATCTAAGTGTTTTCTTTTAAAAGAAAGAGTTTTTTTTTTGTTAAAGAAAAATAATTGTTTTCTTCAGAAAACTTGATTAAAACACCTTCGGCTGACGATTGTGCTCGATTAGGAGCTTAGGCAAACACGAGGTCGGGTCCTACGAAAAATATTTGGATGTATAAAAGGTGGTCTACCATTAATACAAGAATTGGTAAGATTAGACAATCAGTATTGTTGAATTTCCACCAAATTATTGTCATATTGGTTAGGTACGACAAATCATCCACGTTGGCCCTCGGCCAAAAGTTTTCGTACGTGGGTGACAAGTACTAACCGAGAAAGACTGATCAAGAGTTTAATCAGAGCAGAGATTCCATCTCGGGAATGTTAACCTCAATTCAGCTCACTGAAAGGGCACAAGCGCCAAAATTAAAAGTCCCAAATATATATAAACATTTTGGCAAAATCCTTCCTTGTTAATTAAAATTAATTAAAATAATTATTTACGATCTGTTGCGTCGGATAAATGGAATTGGTACAGCTTCCAAATATGTCAACGTCAGCTGCGTAAGGACGTGACTAACGTCTCTCTTGTAGAAAAGGAGGTCTTTCAACATGTTCAGTGTTTACCTAGTGTTAAGCGAACTTGTTAGTTTTAAGCGAACTTGGAAGCACTGAATTCGATAGCACTAAATTTGACATTTATAGAGATGAGCTGCTATCAATATATCCGACTCTCTCTTTTTTCGAGATAGGCATAAATGCCTTCTTTTCAAAATCAACCGCCAACGAGAGCAGATGCAGAAAATCAATGATCGAGAGCAGATGCAGAAAATCAATGATCGAGAGCAGATGCAGAAAATCAATGATCAAATTTAGTGCCATCGAATTCAGATCCAGTCATTTTATTATATAAAAAATTTGAGAAAATATACTAAACGTAAGTAAAAGTAAGAAGTAAACTAAGAAAAAAATTGTAAAATCATATTTTTAGGAAAATTAAAGCGTTTATCAAACTGAATTTGTCCGCTTTGATTTCGGAAAGAACATTTCTTTAATTTTCGTTTATCGAACCATCTCGAAGCAAGGAGTGAATCCACGTGGAGTTCAAGGAAAATCGAGTTTTCCGGTAGAAAAGCCAGAATTTCAGCGTGGAATTTATCGACATCTTAGAAAGATTCGTTCTCTTCGATATAAAAGGCAAGATCAAGCCGATCTTTGCTATTAAAAGCAATTTTAATTGCTAAAATCGTCATCGCACTGCTACACGAAGGTCATCGTAGTCGTTCCTGCTGCTACAGAGGGTCAACGTCGTCGTCATCATCCAGCACAAATCGTCATTGTCGCTATTGCTACAACAGGCTCATCGTCGTCGTCGCCAACATCCGACACCAATCGTCATCGTTCCTGCTGCTACACGAGGGTCATCGTCGCCGTCATCATCCAGCACAAATCGTCATTGGCGCCACTGCTACAACAGGGTCATCGTCGTCGTCGTCAACATCCGACACCAATCGTCATCGTTCCTGCTGCTCCAGAGGGTCATCGTCGTCGTCGTCAACATCCGACACCAATCGTCATCGTTCCTGCTGCTACAGAGGGTCACCGTCGTCGTCATCATCCAGCACAAATCGTCATCGTTCCTGCTGTTACACAAGGTCGTCGTCGTGGTCAGCATCCGTCAACAATCGTAATTGTCGCCACTGCTACAACAGGGTCATCGTCGTCGTCGTCAACATCCGACACCAATCGTCATCGTTCCCGCTGCTGTACGACGGTTTTCGTCGTCGACACAATCCAACAAAATCATCATTGTTGCCGCTGTTAGCCATCGTTGTTATACATTGTCAGATCAACATACCGACTTGCAAGATCATCATCATCTACAAGGGTCGTCGCATTCAACGGAGACAACTTGATCAATTGGACAATTTCATCCCCGACTACATCTGATTGGCACAAGGTAAGTGAAGCATGTCACATAAAAGTAAAACTATTGTTAGTGGGGGGTCGAAAAGCGAACATTCTCAATCTTCGTCATCGAATGCTCATAATTGTAAGAAGTGTACCAAACCTGACAACTTTGACTCAATGGTACAATGCGATACGTGTGATAGCTGGTTTCATTTTTGTTGTGTAGGGGTATCTCAAAAAATAAAAAATAAAAATTGGAATTGTAGTTTGTGTACTGAGGCGCTTAAATTAAGTAAAGATTTAGCAGGAAAACGGCTCACTGAAGAGGCTTCTCATTCTGGCAACGTGCATCCACACACAAGTGGTGATAAGGCATCTCCGTCTGGAACTGGGTTACCTCCCGCGATTGATAAGGCATCTCCGTCTGGAACTGGATTACCTCCCGCGAATGATAAGGCAAACATAACTTCGTCCGTTGATAATAAAGCGTCGGAATTCTCGAACACACAAGTGAATGGGAAATGCAGACCGGTCAGCCATAAATCAAGAAGCAACTCCGGCGCTAGTAGATCCAGTCATCATCGAATAAAACTGCAACTAGAAAAGCTAGAAGAAGAGCGGCAACTACAAAAAGAGTACATTGAAAAGAAGTACGCTCTCCTTGAACAATGATCTGTGAACGACGAATTAGAATCGATTGGAACTGGAGACAACACAACTGACTTCAATGAAGAACGTGTTTTTGATTGGATACAAGAAGATAACCTGAAAAAACCTGACGTTAATAACAACCTGAGTCCGAATCTGAAATGTGACACGCGATTATGCACATTGAATGATGCAAAACCTTTGAGTAGATCTCAAATCGCGGCTAGGCAAGTAATGTCTAAGGAACAGATACAGTTTTCCGGACGTCCAGAAGAGTGGCCAGTCTTTATAAGCTGGTGGAACAATTCTTCTCAGGCATGCGGGTTCAAAAACAGCGAGAAAATGATTCGATTGCAACGGTGCTTGAAAGGGAAGGCTCTTGAAGCAGTGCAGTTCAGGTTACTACATCCCGACCAAGTTGATGGGGTTATAAACACCTTGAAGATGTTATTCGGTAGACCCGAAATTATAATCCAGACGATTCTTAAACGGATTAGAAATGAACCCCCACCAAAATATGATAAATTGGAAACAATTGTTAATTTCTCTCTTGCTGTCGACAACATGTGTCGCGTAATGCAGATTACTGATCTTTCAGCACATCTTAATAATCCTTGCCTGCTGCAAGAGCTGGTTGAGAAACTCCCGACTCAAATAAAGTTAAGTTGGGGTATGCATAAGCAGAGTATATCCAATGTTGACCTATCCGTTTTTAATGATTGGCTCGCGAAGTTTGCGAGTGCTGCATCGGAAGTGACGTTAACCACACCGTTTTCGGCTGATCAAAAGAAGACAAGGGCTATAATCAACGTGCACCAACATCAAAAATCCCAAGAAGAAAACAAGTGCCCAGCTTGCCAGAAAGACTTTAAGTCTTTGATATCGTGTCAAAGCTTTCTGAGAATGGAGTTGCAGGACAGATGGAAGTTAATTAAACAGAATTACATCTGCCGCACCTGTCTTCGTCGACACTCCAATAAGCGTTGCTCGTCCTCACAGCTGTGCGGTGTTGGAAGCTGTACGTATCGACACAACTCGCTCCTTCATAAGATAGATGACAGCGCAGGCACGGCGGCCAATGAAGAACAACCAGCTCAATACAGTGGGACAATTTTCCAACCCAATGCAGCTCAAACTTTATTCAAAATTGTTCCGGTGGTCTTACACTACGACAACAACTACTTGGAAACGTTCGCCTTTATCGATGACGGGTCGTCTGTGACTCTGGTGGACGAAGAGTTAGCGTTTGCTCTGGGTGCTAAAGGGGAAGATGAACCCCTATGTTTAAAATGGACCGCAAATACTCACCGGCGAGAAGATTCATCAATGAATATCACATTTAAGATATCAGCGCAAGGCAGCCGCCATAAATACTTGCTCGCGAATGCTCACACGGTTAAGTCCCTTGATCTTCCGAGGCAGTCTCTCGAGTTAAGCAGCTTGACAGATCAATACCCACATCTGAAAGGACTACCGATAAAGTCGTATCACATGGCGAAGCCACAAATTCTTATAGCATTGGCGATTAGGAATGCCTCTCAAGACCCGAGAAGGTGGAAGCTCGCAACCGGCAGCTATCAAGACTAGGCTAGGCTGGACGCTCTTTGGCATTACATGTGCAAGTACTGACTTGCGGAGAAAACAAGTGAGGTAAACCTCAACGTTCATTTCTGTGAGTGTCAGAATGAAGTAGATCTTCAAATGCATGAAGCGGTTAAGCAGTTCTTCTCAATTGAAAGCGTAGGCACTAAACCAAAAACAGCAAGAATGTCAGACGAAGATAGCAGAGCCGTACAAATACTCGAAGAGAGAACCCTCTTCCTAGGTGATCGTTACGCTGTGCCATTGTTATGGAAGTATGAGAATGTTAACCTGCCGGATTCTAGGCCTATGGCTGAAAGAAGATTGCGCTGCCTTGAACGAAGTCTAGCAAAACAGCCCCAACTGCTCGAAAAGATACACCACCAGCTCGAAGAATATCTGCACAAGGGTTACGCCAAGAAGTTAAGTGAAGCTGAAGAGAACAATTTGAACTCGCGGATCTGGTATCTGCCCATATTCCCAGTTACAAATCCGAACAAGCCTGAGAAGATTCAAATAGTATGGGATGCCGCCGCAAGAGTTGAAGGAGTGTCGCTTAACTCATTATTGCTCACTGGCCCAGATAGCGTTCCAGCGTTGCCATCTGTATTATTCCGCTTCCGTGAAAAGAGTATTGCGATATCGGGAGATATACGCGAAATGTTCCACCAGGTGATGATTTTGGACGAGGACAAAAACGCACAAAGATTCCTATGGCGTAATCCATCAAGCGGAAGCATCGACGTTTACCAAATGAGCGTTATGACTTTCGGCTCAACGTGCTCGCCTTTCTGCGCACAATTTATAAAGAACAAGAATGCAAGAAAATTTGAAATGCAGTTTCCAAGAGCAGCCAGAGCAATCATCGAGAACCATTATGTCGACGATTGGTTGGATAGCGTAGACACTATAGATGAGGCAATTGCGCTTACAAGAGACGTCGTTCATGTTCACAAGCAAGCGGGATTCGAAATTCGAAATTTCATTTCAAACTTACCACAAGTCCTCAACGCCCTAGAAGCAAAGACGGTGAAGGAGAGTAAAGCCTTCAGTGATCATTTAAATAATGAATTTGAAAAACTTCTAGGAATGTGGTGGTCCCCAGGAACAGACACGTTCAGCTATGCCTTCAAATCGAGCAAGATGCCCTGCGAGATCTTAGGTGGTAATCAAATACCAACGAAACGCGAGGTATTAAGGGCACTCATGTGCATCTTCGATCCACTCGGCCTTATTGCGAACTTCACAATTCAGCTCAAAATAATTCTTCAGGAAATCTGGCGCTCCGGAATTGATTGGGATGAGGAAATCAAAGAGCCACAATTCAAGAGATGGCGAACATGGCTAAGTCTGATACCAAAGGTAAAAGATGTAACCATCGACAGAAGATATCTCACCAATCTTAGGTTTGGAGCTGGAAACCGCGTTGAACTACACGTATTTGTAGATGCTGGAGAGGATGCTTTCGCTGCAGTTGCTTATGTAAGAGTCACCTCAGGAAGTGATGTCGAATGCTCGCTTATAACTGCGAAAACTAAAGTAGCTCCTATCAAAACGCTCTCGATCCCACGGCTTGAGCTTGAAGCCGCCGTACTAGGGACCAGACTCTCGAGAACCATCCGAAACGGGCACACGATTCATTTCGACAGTACTACCTTGTGGACTGACTCCTAGGTGGTCCTCAGTTGGTTAAAAACCAATAACAAAAAGTTCAAAAGCTATGTTGCAGTTAGAATTGGCGAAATACTTGAAGACTCCAATGTGAACGATTGGAAGTGGGTGCCCAGTAGAGACAACGTGGCCGATGATGCGTCGAAGTACAAGGTTTACTACGACTTCAGCTCTTCAGGTAGATGGTACAAAGGACCGAACTTCCTGCGTCAGAATCCGATTCAACTGCCAACAAAGATATCTACGATTCCTGTCGGCGATGAAAGCGACGCACGAAGAAGTCAAAGAGTGTTTCATACACTTCGAAGTAAATCCGCCATTCTTCCTAGATTATACTCGTTTTTCCGGTTGGAAAAGTCTTTTAAAGACATTAATCTTCATCCTTCGCTTTATAAAGCTCTTCACAATAAAATGGCGACCGCCTTCAACAACACCTGTCATCGAAGACGAACGAGAAGCTGCTGAAATGTTACTTTACAAGCAAAGTCAGAAAGAAAGTTTCAACGAAGAATACAAAGCACTCGTCAATAACGCAAGCTCAGGTAGAATAGCCAACATTAAAAGAAACAGCCCTTTGTACAAGCTCTCCCCATATTTGGACAACAATAATGTGATCCGTATCGCCGGTCGAATCGACGCAATAGAGGGTGTTTCTTCCAGTACAAAAAGGCCAATCATTCTTTCAAAAGAACATCCTATAACATTCCTTATCGTGGATGAATGTCATCAAAAATTTCGCCACCTATTCACCGAGACAGTCATCAATGAACTTCGTCAACGTTACTTTATCCCGAACCTGAGAAGAGTGCTAAAAGAGGTCATACAAAACTGCCAATATTGTAAAAATAGAAATGCCGTCCCACAACCTCCGATTATGGGAGAACTCCCTTATGCCCGTCTCCAGCCGTTCCAAAGGCCTTTCTCGTTCACAGGAGTGGACTACTTCAGACCGCTCTACGTAAAAATTGGAAGACGATTAGACAAACGCTGGGGAATGTTGCTTCCTTGCCTCACCGTCCGCGCCATTCATATTGAGATAGTCCACAGTCTCTCCAGTGATGCCTGCATTCTCGCCTTTAAGAGATTCGTCGACAGGAGAGGAATGCCTAAAGAAGTTTACTCCGACAACGCAACGAATTTTAAAGGAGCAAATAACGAATTGCAGCAAGCCTTAAAGAAATTGAACAAACATGCCATAGCAAACAAATTTGAGCTACAATTAAAATGGTTTTTTATCCCTCCTGCGGCTCCCCATATGGGTGGGTGCTGGGAACGCATGGTCAGGTCAGTCAAGCAGGTACTTAATGAAATATCACCAACTCGAAACCCTTCCGACGAATTATTACTGAGCATGATGACAGAAGTTGAGAGCATAGTCAATTCGCGACCCCTTACATATGTGCCAATCGAAAGCGACAATGATGAAGCCCTTACGCCAAATCACCTACTAATCGGTTGTCCAAAAGAAAAAAGCTTAACGATGGAATCACCTTGCGACGGAGCAGCACTGAAACGAAGCTGGCTAGCGGCCGAAAAATATGCCCATTCGTTTTGGCAGAGATGGGTCCTCGAATATCTACCAGATCTTACTCGCCGTACCAAGTGGTTCGAACCTCAGCGTGAGTTACAAGAAGGAGACGTCGTTGTTGTTGTAGACAGCAATAATCCAAAAAAATCTTGGCCAAAGGGAAGAGTCCTAAGAACAATACCTGGAAAGGACGGTTTAGTCAGAAGTGCGGTCGTTCAGACCTCTTCCGGAATATACACCCGACCGACAGCAAAGCTAGCAGTATTAGACGTACACAAGCTCGACGACGAAGGTAAGCCGGCTATAGATCCGGTTACCGGGGGGAGTGTTAAGCGAACTTGTTAGTTTTAAGCGAACTTGGAAGCACTGAATTCGATAGCACTAAATTTGACATTTATAGAGATGAGCTGCTATCAATATATCCGACTCTCTCTTTTTTCGAGATAGGCATAAATGCCTTCTTTTCAAAATCAACCGCCAACGAGAGCAGATGCAGAAAATCAATGATCAAATTTAGTGCCATCGAATTCAGATGCAGTCATTTTATTATATAAAAAATTTGAGAAAATATACTAAACGTAAGTAAAAGTAAGAAGTAAACTAAGAAAAAAATTGTAAAATCATATTTTTAGGAAAATTAAAGCGTTTATCAAACTGAATTTGTCCGCTTTGATTTCGGAAAGAACACCTAGAAAGTAGTCCAGATACCGAAATTTGGCTTGAAACAATTTTATCGAATCGAATGCACCTATATTAGTTACCAATATTGTTGTATAATATTTTATTATATATTATACAACAATATTGGTATATTAGTAACCAATATTGTTGTATAATATTTTAATATATATTATACAACAATATTGGTAACTAATACAGGGGTATTCCATTTGTTTATGCTTGAAAATAATAGAGCCTTAGGCTGGTATTCATCGAACACTATTAAATTAAAAGCTTCGTAAATCTATTCATCGACGATTATTAGTGATGATTTGCGAGCGCTCTCAAAAGTTAATAGTGGTTCTGACCTCTATTAAGTTGAGAGCAAAACATATAGGAAATTATCAGAAGTAATTTCCGAAACAACAACAAATATCCTTTTGATATTTGTTTATTTTTTTTCTGTCTTTGTCGTTGTCATAGTAATTCCATACAAATTCATTTTGTTCACTAAAATTTTCCGCTTCGATTAAGCAAAACCAAGAACCTAATAGTGCTTGGTGAATAAGACCCAATAATTTATTACTAATAGGCTCTTAACTTTAATACCGCTATAAGTAGCCTCCGTGAATACCAGCCTTAGTTTAAAATTAATTTTTATTGAATTTTATATAAACTTTATTAAAATGTATGTAATACAGAATACAACGATTCTATTAAAATCTAATAGCAATGTATTGGTATATAATACAAATAGTTAAAAATATAGTGGCGTGACAGCTCTTGAAGAGCCAAGGCCAAAGTGTCTTATTCTCATCAACAATACTCTGGGTGCGTGTGAAGAATTGAGGGAACCTACAATTAAACTCCGATTTCGAACAGCATAGTTGAGAAGCACTTTTTCATGACAGATTGACACTCTTGGAAGTTTTGTCGGTTCTCCGCAAGAGGCAGTAGGTACCCGTGATAGATGAAATAAAAACTTTATGGGCACGAGTAGGACTCGAACCCACGACGACGTTCTGCTTAGCAGCCAACGCACAAATAGTAAAATAACCTAATATGCCATTTTATACTGTTTGGTGATCAGATAGAGAGATAGATGATAGATAGATAGTTGATTTTTATTGATTTAACGATTCAATCAACAGTTATTACATAATTATATATACAAAAATCATTTAAGCATGGGCATTTTCCGTCTGCATGGTTGGCAACTAAAATAAATTAAATAACTGTAACACGCTTTCACATATAAATTTGATTCCAAACAAAAAAGCAAATATACATATAACATGTATATCATCATTCAGAGGTCTTCGTTGAATATTCTGGATCTATATTTAAACGCAATTTTGCAATAATTATAAGGTTTGGAAACATCCTTCTCATTCAGCATACTAATAACTTGATTCTCTGTTAGAAAATCAATCACCAGGATAGGTACTTCTCCTAGTTTCCCTGAAAGTTGGAAACCTTCCGACGAAATGAATAACGTTCTCCCTTTCCGATAAATGGCAAATAGTACACTCCAGTGGTAGATCAGGCCTATGCGGTATGAAGTTTAAGTTCAGTAATTCGCTTCTTAACTTGACCATAGTTGCAAGAACGTTTACATTGATCACATCATAGAAGTAGTTTCTTTCTGCGAGATTATGGTTGGGCCTACTGTAGGTTGCTCTGAATATGGACCCGGCCGCTTCAGCTGCATATTCTGTTCTGCACTTCTCATCTACGGCCTTGTACATAAGAGTCTTAATGTGTGACACATCTTCCGTATTTAAATGAAAATTTAAAATGCATCCTTCTGCGAGAAGCGAACACTCATATACATTCACTAAGCAGGAGGATTGAAGTGTAAAACTAGCGGGTAAATACATGAAGGTCGTTTTTTTCTTACTAAAAGGTATTTAAAAAAAATTACTACAGTTCTTATTAAAAATAAATTAAGTCTTAAAATTTAATTTTAATAAGAACTAGATATTAAGAAATTGTTTAAAAAAATTATGAAAATTAAATGGCAAAAATTCGATTGTTTACCTGTGTTAGATTTTCCCAAGTATCATAAAATGTATGGGTTTCTGTTGCCCTTATTTCTAAGGTTTCTTTAATTATTGATTTGTTAATCAGGTTAAAATAAGATAAATTAGGTTTAATACGCATTTTTTGAAAAAAAAATGATTTCAAAGTCAAAATTTTGCTCGGGCAAGAAAAATTGAACACCGAAAACATATCAGCTCAACTTAAACGTAGTTTTTTAAGGTTGGTAGGATGGCCCCAGTAACCGAACAATTTACGGACTATGGGGAAAGAACATGTTGCAAAAAATACTTTAACTGTGTTTAGTGTTCTAATTTTAGTTTTTTCTGAAATATTATCTCAAATATTTTCATGTTTTATACTCTTTTTTTCCATAAACATTATCAGTTAATATTAAAAAACGATTATATTGAAAATAAGCATTTTTTCCTCAAACACCTTATTTTGATTATTTCCTTAACCCGAACACGGAGTTTCCTATTTTCGAACACTGGAACCAAAAAGTCGTTAGTGGTTAGAAAACCATTTTAAGCCAAAATGTTCGTTCTAACATTTTAATAATAGTATGGGTCATTGGCAAAAATAAAATAAATAAAAATCACATTTGAAATATCTTTATAGGTACTACTTTGAAAATCTTCAATATAGGTAGCAGTTGTCACATCAAGTTTCAAGGAAAAAAAATTGTTAAAATAATAGTTTCATGTTTCAAAAACTTAAATTTGTTAATTTAATAGTTTTTTTTAACGTTTAGGTACTGTTTTTTTTTATATACATCTCTTAGCAAGAATTTAAGTCAAATGTTCTATTTTTCATGAATTTGACCAAGTTTTCTAAAACTCTCCATTCTCTTTGCAGAGCTTCCTTAAGCTGTCCTACAGATCCGTAGCTGTTTCATTCTCCATAAATTCTCCTTTCTTTGTTTTCCCAAAGATTCTGTATCTATAAGATTAACATCGGGCAGTTGCATTAAGGTCATCGAATTAAGATAAAAGCAATGAGTAATTTCCCGATTTGTGTGAATTTTGGTATTGACCCGCAGAAAAATCACAGTGATCTGCCTGAACAGGTATCAAACTGCTGCGCAGCACTTAAAGATAATCCCGACTGTTGATTTTTGATGACGTAAATCGAATTTCCAAGCACCATACTGAAGAGAAAGCTGCCCATATCATTAGTGAACCTCCACCAAAATTAGGCCATTTGAAATATTTCGGTTCCTTTCGTAAATAACTCCATTATCCATGTAACTCTTCAGGGTCATCTAGGTTCAATTTCTTCTCATCAGAAAAATTTACCTTTAATCGAATTTGAAGACACATTTTCAAAAAAAAACTTCCTTTTGAAACTTACAGATTCCAATCCCGATCTCGAACATGAAAGAAAAGGGTGTTCGAAAATAGGATTTTGTCTTTTTTCCCTGTTCCCTATTTCCGAACACACTTGTTCGAGTAAGGCAACTCGGTAAAATTTGGTTTCCTTCACTTACTTTTACTTTTTTTCATTTAAACATTTAATATATCAATAATCTGACATCTTAATTAATTTTAAAACGCTGGGAAAAGTACTAACTCAAATACTTTTTCTTCAAAACAACTTTTCAGAGCGTCCTAATCTATTTTTTTTTTTTTTTTTTTAATGTATGAAGACCGTATAGAAGAAATCCTACCACTGAACTGAATTTTTTGCTCTTTTAAAATACATTTTTTTAATGAAATGTTTTACTTGTTCGTAAAGAAAGAATGCCCACTCATGTATGTGAAGTTTTCATTGGAAAAAATGGTAATATAAGGAAAATACATCCGTTTTCCTCAAAAGTGTTCGGTAACTGGAGATGTTTGGTAATAGGTGCAACTACCCTATTTCTGATAAAAAAAATGTCTAAGATGAGGTCCATAGCGTAAGAGAAATTGATCTTAACATAGGTCAGGTTACCTACACCAAAGTTAGCCTTTTTTAAATCGTCGAAAAGTGATGTCAAAGACCAAAATCAGAAAATGGCCAAGAAAAACAACTGTTTTATAGTAAAGTACGACAGACGAATAATCTTATTAGGAGCACATAAGAAATGCCTTGAGAGTGAAATCAGACTTCGGATACTACTTTGGAATTCCTACTTTGCACTTTTTATTTTACCAAATTAATCTTTAAAGTGTTACTACCGATGAACAGTGACTGTGGTGTCCTGCTGAAAAAAAACACAATTTTCAACTTAAAGCTTTAAAAAGATGACAAACACATTTATTGATGTAAAATTTCGCCCTAGGTTTCAAACGAATAACCGAACAAAAAAATAAATTTCAATTTAAAACAACACCCATTGTACACTATAAACGATTGAATATAAAATTAATTGTCCCAACAACCACCCACATGACCACTTTATCATAAAGTACCAATAAAAATTGTGTAAATTGTTTCAGTTTACACAGCTGCAAAAAGCAACAATAGAGTGTATATGTAGGTATACAGATCTATAACACACATAAATGAAAATACCTGCCTCGTAAACCTTTAACCCCTGATATAGAATAAGCAGCATCTATCTATACATCTCTAAAACAAAAATAACCAAAAGCTGTGTACCTATAGAAATTAAACCCAATTCCACCCTTGTCCTCGATCATCCTGCCTAAGAGTTCAAAAAACAACAATGGTTCTAGGACAAAAGATTCAACAATATGTGAGTATCTATATTTGGGTTATCCTTCTGTGTTTGTTATTTTCCTAAAAAAAAACGCACAAAAATAAGGTCAAACCTATCCCAATAAAAATAGTTTAACCTGTTGTGTTGTCGTGTAAAACAATTTATGCCGAAAAACGAAAACTCAACCAATTCAACTTAACTATATTTAGAACGGAGTATGAGTGCGGCGAGAATGAGAACGGAACGTTGGGTTTAACTGTTAGCAGAGGGGTTTGATACTTTGGGTGTATAAACTTCCTGTTTTCAACCGTGAACTACGGAAATAAAAACATTCGCATTTTGCCTCAAAAATACGCCGCCATAATATAATCAAAAAAGGCAAACCCAACTACCACCCAAAATCATAATATCGACCCGTACAGCTACCGCTGCCTGCTGTTGCCGTAGATCGAAAAGTTAAGCGACTTTTAGGGCTTCGCATATCCAAAGTGCGAATAGATATCCTTCCGGGATCATCCCATAAATTCTGAATAATATGTAAATTCTAAATTCACTATATATACTTATCCACTCTTTCCAGTTTACGTTTTCACAACGTCGTCGTCGTCGGTTGGTTGAGTCGTGTGCTGGTTGCCTTTTCGCCAAAAAAAAAAAAGTAGCAATACCTACATTCACCTTTTGGATTAGAAACTCCAGGCCAGGACCAGCACATCAACCAGCACATCAACCAGCACACCGCATAGGTTATAAGTGTAGCATGTAGATATATGCATTATGGGGTATTTCGCAGTCGTTGGATTTACCGTTATGACAGTCATATGCCCTAAAAACCTTCACATCGTAAACATAAAGTTTAAGTGGAATTTTTATTGCGCAATTTCCGGTGGAATAATTAAATTTTTATGCGACTAATTTCGCCACTTTTATTGCATTGTAGATGTTGAAGCCAAAGAGGGTTGAATATCAGGTAAGACAAAAAAAATTAGAAAGGGTTAAAGATCAGGATCACCATAAGAAGAGGATAATGCTGGTGTCTTAAAATAAGGACTCGTCGCATCATCATTTTCACCCACTTTAAGTCAAAGACTTTATTGATTGAACCACTTTTGGGGCTCACGTCTACAATGAAGCATTAAATCCGAAGCAATGGTATTTTTTTTTTTTTTTTTTATTTCTCAAACTGATTTGATTTATCCTTCACCCTTTGGCGTTATGTTGGAAATACGAAACTGATGATAAGACATTTGAGTTTCCGAACAAACAAAACTAAACAAATAAAGCAAATAAATATGTTCTATCCGAAAAGGTCAAACCTTTGTTGAGTGGTGGGTAGGTTCCCTCTTTGATCCTTTAAAAATAGGTGAGTTACTTAGTGTTGTTACCTACATATTTAAATATTTTTTTTATTCACTGTTAGCATAATGTTAGGATCACTTGGAACTGGTACTCCTATAAAAGACTTTTGCAGATAGCATTACATTTTAAGAAAATAAATATCACAATCAGCATAAAGACCCAGTCGACAACGTATAGTTAATATTGTTAATTAAAGCCCACAGAAAGCCTGAGTTACGCAGTTCCTTTGAAATTTCTGATTATAATTTATAGTTGGAACGAAATGAGGTAAAAGTAGGACTTAATTCAACACTTAGTATTATTTAGATTTTTTTTTAAATATTGGAGTCTATAATTTTATATTTAGCCGATAAAATAATAAAGCCGATAATGAGGGATTCAATAGACTAGGACATCTTAAAGAAGGTCACTTTTTGTATTATTTCCCCCGAATTAAATTCAAAAAATTAATTTTCAATCAGTTTTCGATTCTTCTTATTTGCTGACTTTCCCGGTACGTAGGATTTTCTAAAAATTTGTTTTCACAGGACTTACCTTTTTAAACTTAGAATTTCTTAAATTAAAATTTATAAAATACTAGCGACCAGACCCGACGAACTGTTTTTCGTCCAAGTTTTTTTTTTTTGGGAATTCATTTTCGGTGAATATCTATTGCAATCTCAGTCTAAAGGTCGTCGTTTAATAATTCAAAATGATATAACAATTTTTCTTAGTGAAAATATATTTTTAAAAATACGTATCTAATATTAAAACCTAGCTGACCCGTCGAACTTCGTACCGCCAACAGTCAATGAATATCGTGTTACCTTTAAGCTGATATAATTTAGGCTTTGATTTAGTATTTTTGGGGTTAGCAATGATATCCGGGTATATCTGGCCTTGAATCTGTAAAGTCAAAGCCATAGTTATAGTTAGATTTACAAACACTCATTTTAGAGACAAATACAGAAATCTAACAAACTACATCAAAGATTTTTTTAAAATCGTAGAAAATAAAGTTTTTAACGTAAATTACCTTAAAAGTTGGATTATAATTCTTCGATAATTTCCGCCCCAAATGAAGTCATTTGGAAACAGACATTGTATTTTTGAGTATTCGGTAGAAAATGTCGTGATTCTAGTGTTTCGCCATAAAGCAGGGAACACAATGGCTCTGGTGGCAGGACCAATAATAGCAATTTCATTTTATCACTAAGGCAGCACAAACCAGTTGTTTCACCAGCAAACTTCAATGCGCCACAATGGTGACGTGAAATAACGCCCAACGAAATAAAACCGAATTTTAAATTCGGCCTTATTTCCATTTCAAAAATGAAATTACCCCAATTTGGCTTTAATTCTTAGGTCAGTTGGAAATTGCACCAAAAAAAATTTGGAAATAAGGCCAAAATTTTCAAAACAAGTTTTTCAGCTTTTTTGCAATCTTAAAAAAGAATTCAAGCCGAATAATTGTTTGAAAAAAAGCTGAATTCCTTACAAAATTTGTTTGTACACCCAAGGACATATTTGAACATATGTCCAAATGACATCATCACATCATTTTTTTTCCTACAAAAAAAAGAACTTCAAATATTCTTTTTTAAGTGAAAAAAGATTCCTATATAACGAAGAAATTATAATTAAAAAAAGAATTTAAACTAAACAAACGTTCATGTAATCAACATTAACGAAGTAAATATAAGTACATTAACATGTATTTCAACTCTAAACACATTTGATGTTTTTTACAATTTCTCTGCAAATTTTGCAAAGAATTGCGTTGTTATTTTACATGAGATTATCTATTGAAAAAAATTATGAATTCCAAAGATAGACTTTAAATTATTTACTTGATATAAAATTTAAATTAAGAGAAAAATAATCATCATTCGCGCAGCGGAAAAATTTTTTTGCCCCAGAGAGAATCAATTTGGGGTGTGAAAATAAAAAATTCGCGCGAATTTTTTATTTTCACACCCCAAATTGATTCTCTCTGGGGCAAAACAATTTTTCCGCTGCGCGAATTTTTTTTTTCACACCCCAAGTTGATTCTCACTGGGGCAAAACATTTTTTTCCGCTCGGTACGCCTTGCGCGAGTGACAATTATCTTTCTCTCAATTCAAGTTTTATCAAGTACCTAAATAAATTAAAGTCTATTCTTGTAAATTCAAAATGTTTTCTATATTGACCATTTATTCCAAAAAGTAGCAAGTAAATATGGCCACCTTACTCTTACAATGTTAATTATTGCCATCACTTGACACTTTAGAAAAGTTTAAAATGGCCATATGGGTTCGAATCCTGCTTGTGCCCATAGCATGCTGCCTCTTGCGAAGAACTGACAGATCATCCAAGAGGATCAATCCGTCATGAAAAAGTGCTTCTCAACTATGCCGTTCGGAATCGGCGTATAATTGTAGGTCCCCTCAGTTCTTCTCACGCACCCAAAGAATTGTTAATGAGAGTAAGCCAGTTAGGCCTTGGCTCTTCAAGAGCTGTTGAGCGACTCTATTTATTTGTTTGTATTTATCTTTTCCTAATGGTATTTATGTTTTTTTTTTAATTTAACAATCGGCTTATCCTTGAATATCGTCCTTTTTTGAACATTGACAAAATCTATTGATATACTTCCTTAATTGTTAAAACATTTTTATTTCTCAGGAACTACTTTTTTTAATTTTGGCACTTAAGCATTTAATTTCTTACCATAATAAAAACCGTTTTGAATCGACTTCAAAATTTATGACAAACTGGCTCTGAAAAAAAGATTTGTTTTGTTGTTTAAAACAAAGTTTGTTTAGTTTCTGTTCTGTCTTTGATTTTATATTCATTCGAAAGTGAATTGAAAAAAAGCAAACATTTTCACCCCTGTTCTGATTTTCGTTACGAATTCAATTCGTTTTCGAAATTGATTTTCGCAAAGCTAGGTTAGGTTAGGTTAGGTTTGAGTGGCTGTCCAGATGTTGTTGACTCACTTAGACCTCAAGGGTCCGTTGTGATACCATAAAATACTCATGGGAGAGTAATGAGCTTAAACAAACCAATTCGCGCTTCTAATGAAGTTAGAGAGACATTTTGTGTCGATTGTTGCCAGTTCACTGGTGTTATCGAAGAAGTGATTACCTAGAAAGCTGTTCCTTCTAATGGAGAGTGCTGGACATGTACATAGAAGGTGTTGGACTGTCTCCTCTTCCTCCTCGTCCATGCAGCTTCTACAGAAGTCATTCGTGTAGACCCCTAGCCTCAGAGCATGTCTGCCTATGAGGCAGTGTCCTGTTATTACTCCAATTGTAGAGCTTATATTTTGTCTGCTCAGGGATATCAAGCCTTTTGACCGTTTTAAGTCTATGCTTGGCCATATTTGCTTTGTTGCTAGGCAGGTGGTACCCTGCGACCATCTAGCATTGGTTGATTCTAGAGCATATTGTTTGAGAAGATATTTGCATGTAGCGAGTGGTATTCCTATGTTGTGTTTTTGTCTAACATTGGGCAGAAGTGTTCCGTTTTTGGCGAGCTCGTCGGCTTTGCAATTTCCCGGAATGTCTCTGTGGCCCGGCACCCAAATGAGGTGAATATTAAACTGTTCCGTCATCTCATTCAGAGATGATCGACAATCGTGGACTATTTGAGAGTTTATGGAGACAGACGCGAGAGATTTGAGAGCGGCTTGGCTGTCCGAGAAGATTCGTATATCCTTGCAAGATATAACGTTTTCTTTGAGCCAGGATAGTGCCTCTTTAATCGCCATTACTTCTGCCTGGAATACACTACATTGATCGGGAAGTCTGTATGATAGACTGAGGTTCAGTTGTTCTGAATAGATACCACTTCCAACTCCGCAGTCGGTCTTTGAACCGTCTGTATAGAAGTGTATCGCGTTGTCTTCCAGGGGTCTTTCTTCTTCCCAGGAGGATCTTGAAGGGATAGAGACATGGAAGCTTTTACCGAACACCATTTTTGGGGTGGTATAATCTAAGCGATCTGGGATAGATCTGAAATTGTCTAGAATAGTAGTATGACCAGTATTGTTACTGTTCCATTGAGAGGTGGCTCTAAGCCTCACACATGTGTTGGCTGCCACCGTTTTGGAGAAGATGTCGAGAGGTGTTAGGTTTAAAAGCACTTCCAGGGCTGCGGTTGGTGTTGAGCGAAGTGCTCCTGTGATGCACATACCTGCTGACCGTTGAACTTTGATGAGCTTGTTTAGATTTACCATCTTGTCCAGTGCGGTCCACCATACGACAACTCCATAAATGAGTATCGGTCTGATTACCGAAGTGTATAGCCAGTGGGTTATCTTTGGGGAGAAGCCCCATTTTGATCCTATGGCCTTTTTACAAGTAAAAAGCGCTACGGTAGCCTTTTTTACTCTTTCATCAATATTTGCCTTCCAATTTAGTTTTTTGTCTAAAATGAGGCCTAAATATTTAGCTTGGTCGGAAAAGCTTAATGGTATTCCTTTAATCTTGGGTGGGCTAAACTGAGGAATTTTGTACCTTCTCGTAAAGAGTACTAGTTCTGTTTTATGTGGATTGACGTCCAAGCCACATTGATTAGCCCATTTTGTTAGCCTATTTAAGGCATTTTGTAGGAGTTCCGAGAGAACTTGGGGATGTTTTCCAGATACAGATATTGCAACATCGTCAGCATAGGCAATCACCCTGAAACCCTCTGCTTCCAATGATGTTAGTAGGTCGTTTACTACCATGTTCCATAAGAGAGGCGAGAGGACCCCACCTTGGGGGGTACCCCGATTCACCGATCTGGTGGTAGTAAAACTTCTCATGCTAGAAGTTATTGTTCTGCTTTTGAGCATGAGACTTATAAAATCTATGAGTGGTTTCTCTAATTTAAGCTTTTCCATTGCTGTTGTGATCGCCTGATAACTGACGTTGTTGAAGGCTCCTTCAATATCTAGGAAAGCTACTAGGTTATATTCTTTGTATTTGAGGGAATGTTCAATACTACGTACCAGCGAATGAAGTGCTGTTTCTACTGATTTTCCCTTTGAGTACGCATGTTGAGCTGTGGAAATGAGACATGGTTTTAATTTATGTCTGACGTGAATTTCAATCAATCTTTCCAAGGTTTTAAGAAGGAAAGATGATAGGCTGATTGGTCGTAGATCTTTAGGGTTGACGTGGGAGGGTTTCCCTGCTTTAGGAATGAAGACTACTTTTGCCATTCTCCAGGCTTTTGGAATATATCTCAACCTTAAACAGCTTGTCAGAATGATTTCCAATGGTGGAATGATCATATCTGAGCATTTTTGTAATTCGGCGGGAATGATTCCGTCTGGTCCTGGAGATTTATATGGATCAAAGCTATCTACGGCCCATTGCAATTTTTCCCGCGTTATTAGATCCACTAAATCGCTTGTAGAAGCTTGAGACTCTGATGTTAAGTCGCTAAGTATATTAGAGCTACCTGGAAAGTGGGTGTCTAATAACAGATTAAGAGATTCTTCATCTGTGGTAGTCCACGTACCTGCATCTGTCTTTAAAGCACTGGGTATTGTTGGACTTTTTGAGAGAATTTTCCTGAGTCTTGAGGCTTCTGAAGTATTTTCTACTTTTCCACAGAAGTTTCTCCAAGAAGACCTCTTACTCTTTCTTAATTCTTTCTTATATTGCTTTAGAGCTTGTTTGTATGAGTCCCAGTCAGAAGGAGATCTAGTGTACTTAGATCTATTGAAGAGCTTGCGACAGCTCTTCCTGAATGGTTCTAGTTCTTTGTGCCACCAATGAGGTTTCTTTTTACCCTTTGGAATGGTTGTAGGGCAAGCAGTTCTCATTGATTCGTTGAAGGCGTCGGTGAGATGATTCACAGAAAGGTCTAGTTCATCTTTAGTGGAGGGACTTTTAAGAAGGTTGTGATCAAGCAGTTGTGCTAGTACCTCCCTATATCGTTCCCAGTTAGTATTACGGTGATTGCGGAAACCCGTAGATATATTTGCCACATCATTGAGCTCAAACTGAATATATCTATGGTCAGAGAAGGAATTCTCCTTTGAGACATGCCAGTTTGAAATCATGTTGTGGATAAAGTCGGAGGTTAGTGTAATATCGAGTACCTCTTTCCTATTCTTGGTAACAAAAGTGGGTTCATTACCAATATTACTTATGAGTAGGTTAGTGCTTAAAAGGTAATCAAATAAGGACTCACCTCTCTCATTAATATCAGAGCTACCCCATACCGTGTGATGGGCGTTAGCGTCCGATCCAATTACTAGGCCAACTTTCCTCGTTTGCGCGTCTGCAACTGCCTTCCTCAAGGTGTCTCCCGGAGCAGGGCTGTCGTGGCCAAGATACGAGGATATAAGCCAATAGGTGGCTATATCCGTTGTTAGAACAGCTGTTGTGGTGTCTTTGTCGCTGTAATTGGGGAGTAAAAATACATTTAAGTTATTTTTTACTAACATGCATGACCTTGATTCACCTTTCTCCGATGCATACAATAGTTTATATCCAGGAGTCTCGAGGCCTCTGATGATGGAGTTAGAGACCCACGGCTCCTGTATCAAGACGATGTCTTCCTTTTTACTATGCAGTCGGAGTAACAGGTTGTCTGCGGCCATGATGGCGTGATGGAGATTAATCTGAAGTACTCGCAGCATTGCTACTTTTACTCAGATTGACCTCCACCACTGTTTTGTCGGCATTATCATCGTCTGAGGAGGAATGAAGTAGGTCTTCCTCGCTCAGAGTGCTGCCTAAGATGGCGTCTTCAGTTTCCATGTCGGAAATACTGTCGACTATCGGATGAGCCTCCACGTCGGATGGCTTGTTTGGGGGTGCTGAGGTCGATGGTTCCACTTGTGGATCGACTTCCATTTCTGGGGGTGGTGAAGCGTTTCCTTCCGCTGAAGGGGCTTCTATGGGGGGTGCGTTGAACGAGTCTTCATCTTTTTTATAGATTCGGACAGTGATTTCATCGAAACCATACCTAATCACGCCCTCGGTCGCGGCCAGTGGAGCCAGTGATTCTCTATTGATCACCAAGAGAGCTGATCTATAGCGACCCACTGTCTCCTTCTCAACCTTTGGGACTTTCCAGTCGTGAGTAGGCAGGTTTGGATTGCTCGCTTTGATTAATTTCATAATCATGTCTGGGCAGTTGTGTAGAGCTGGGACCATTATACGTGCTCTCGGTCGGCAAGGGATATTCTCCCTTGTAACAACTTCGAGCTTGGCACCCGGCCAGACTTCTGGCAAGCCATTAACAGCAGTCCTGTACAGATCGAAAGATCTCTGATCACCACAGGCGATGAGTTTGATACGATTTTGGTACCATCCTGCATCGGCTGTGTCTGGGAGAGGCCCCGGATTCTCCTCGATGACAGATAAAAATCTGAAACCGAGGTGAGCCTTGACGTCTGCCCATTGATCATGAGAGATGTTACCATCTGCATGACTTCTGTCAATGACCGCGGCTATGATCTTGCCTTTGAGCGCGTCGCTGAAAGACAGATCTTTATTGAAGGCTGCTGTGCTACTGGAAAGCACTTTCTGCCTTTTCGGTTCAGGCTTGTCGCCTTCGAGAGACCTATTGCGCTTTGACGTTGAGTCGCTGCAGGTCGATTTGGTAATTCTGCTGAGGACGCCACTAGCCCATTCGAGTTTCCGCGCTTGCTCAGGGGTTCTTTCCGCCGCCGGTATGACACTGACTGCGGCCCGAATCCTTTCAGCATTGCGCTGGTCTCGACTGACCTGTGACTTCCAGGACTTCTTGTTGGCCGGCCCAGAGCTATGTCCGTGTGACACAGATGTGGGTCCACCACCAGAATTGGTCGCTACCGATACCAATCGGGGAACGCCCTCACCCTTCGATTCATTTCCACGCGTCGCAGATTTTGTCTCTCCGGATGGGGCGTCCCTTCTTGGGGTCGCTTGCAACGTCCTAGCAGGGGCGGGGAAGATTTGGGGTTTGGAATTGCCGCCCTTGGGACAGCCGAGCGTCACAGCCGTTCCACTGACGGGTAATTCCTTTAAGTTGAGGTTGCGGCTAGTAGAGGGAGAAGGACTCCCGCTGCTAGTGGCAACCACAGGGTTAACAACTCGTTCACACCTCTGATTTGGCTCGACAGCCTTTCCAGGAGATGTGACCGCATTGTCAGCCCTGGCCCTATTAATGTGGGTTTTGGAATTGCCGCCCTTGGGACAGTCGAGCGTCACAACTGTTCCACTGACGGGCAATTCCTTTAAGTAGAGGCTGCGGCTAGTAGAGGGAGAAGGACTCCCGCTGCTAGTGGCAACCACAGGGTTAACAACCCGTTCACATCTCTGATTTGGCTCGACAGCCTTTCCAGGAGATGTGACCGCATTGTCAGCCCTGGCTCTATTTATGTTTTGTATTTTTTTTCTGTTAGATTGTTTGTTTGGTTTCATTTTTGTTCCCACGAGTGAAGCGGAAAGACAGTCAGCCCCGGCAGAGCCGCTTACCGGGGCAAGGCAAGAAATATGACGGACCTCGCCACAGCATCCGAAAGAGCTCGTTAATGACTGGTTTATCCCCCAGCCTTTCATTCTTCGGCACGGTTTTCGTACAAAGTACGCTCACACCACCACTGAAATTAGGAACCTCTAAACTATGATTGAATTAGGTTTCCGAACGTTGCACTATTGAGGAGTTACAACAATTCAGCGACCCAACTCAACCTTAGCTAATCACCATCCTGCCAAAAACGCACAGGACTCTGTAGTGATCATTGCCCGCCTGGCACCCACTTGGAGGGTTTGAATGAGGATTTTTGCCGGGCAAAGCTAAAAAAACTATGTTCCTAAATTCGTACGAATTTGCCTTCAATTTTTGACAAATATTTCTCTGAAATTACTTAAATTCTTAAATTTACGATTTCAAATTCGGTCAGCAAAATCGAAACGAGATCACCCCTGTTCTGATTTTCGTTTACGAAAACAATACTTTCGTTTTTAAAGCTGAGGTGTTCTCAAATTCTCGTTTTGATTTCGTTTCCTGTTTCTTTAAACTGAGCAAATTTTTTAGTTAAGAAATATATAAAATGATATTGTTTAAACACAATAATCTGCACAAATAGTGCAATCAATCACATTCACAAATCAATTGAACTCTCAAAATTCTAATTTGAGCAGTTATTAGGCCAGTTCCACCTAACAACATCTCACTGAGATCTCAATGTCACCTTGACTGAGGCAAAATCATTTGGTGGAACATAATTCTCAGTTATCATTGAGATATAATGGTTAATTGGTTACCTTACTAATTTTTCTTGCACATATGTCAGCCACGTCAAAATAGATGAGTGAGAAATCGAATCCAAAAGAATTTCATCTCAGAGATCTCAGAAAAAAGTCTCAGTTCTCAGCTGAGATTTTTTGTTCCACTTAAAAAATCTCTGAGATCACTGAGATCTCAGTGAGATATTGTTAGGTGGAACTGGCATTTTTAATGTCATTTGCTTGGCCAGCCTGCCTTGAGTTTGATACAGCCAACACAATATTTTTCGTTCTCATCTTTCTAACTTCTATGTTGTTATTGAATTGAAAAAGGACGACAGCGAGCGGGGCGGCGCTTTGACAGCCATTGCTACTGAATGGGAAAAATGATAACACTATATCCACCTACACACGCTCGTATTGTTTTTTGTTGAAATTCTGGTACTTTAATTCTAAAATCAGTTGGTGCTGAGTAGTGCACACTGCACAGTAATTTGTTCAACACATACCAAGAAAAATTAATATTTTTTTTTTCCGTTTTTTCCACTTTTTTCACTGATTCTTCGCTTATATCGCCTAATGTTATATAGCCAAAGGTCTTCTATAATAAATAAACTATTCAACACAAAATAATTGTTCAATTTGATTTAGCAGTTCCTGAGATCAGCGGGTTCAAGCAAACAACAGAAGCCTTCAAAAAAGAATTTTTTTTTGCCGTTTTTACAATATTTTTAACTGACGCTTCGCTTCTATTGGTAGCAGCGTAATATGATATAGCTTGAAGCCTTCCTCGATAAATCCACCATTCGATACAAAAAGAATTGTTCAATTTGACTGAGCAGTTCCTGAGATAAGCGCGTTAAAACGCAGAAAAATTAATATTTTTTGCCGTTTTTTCCACATTTTCCACAGACTCTTCGCTGCTATTGGTCACAGCTTAATGTTTAGTAGCCTAAAGCCTTCCTCGATTAATGGACCATCCAACACAAAAAGAATTGTACCATCCGAACCAGTAGTTCCTGAGGTAACCTCGTTTAAACGAACAAACTCTTCAGCTTTATATATTAGTACGGATATAGATATAGAAGAAGAAGATAGAAGAAGATTATCCTTTTCAAAGTTGACACTGGAATTTCGACAATTTGAAGAAAAATGATGATTATTGAAAATCGATGGTTCTGTGGATGAGCACAGTTGGAATCTGTTTTGCCTATTTTACGTGTTACTATTGTTCTTAAAATCGGTCAGGGACCGAAGATGCTTATACAAAGTGCTTAGCTCCAAAAAACTTGAATTCTCATTGTTTTTTTTAAGACAATGTGGAAGATTTAAGAGCCAAAGAAACAGACGGAAATGCAAAAATCTGTCGTTCTTTGACTTCAACAGTTTTCTTCCAAAGCTGTTGCTAAGCAACGACGGACCGTTCGATAACCAAAACCATAGCACACCAATGGCACTAATGCCCATGGGAACCTACAAAATGCATACAATACATGATCAACATACATACATACATATCACATGCACCTCAACTTTTTTCAAAACCTTTCTACACATAACACAAAAAAGGGTTTTAACTACGTCTTTCAGTTAAACTGCCAATGCCGAATTCAAAAAACTTCTATATCTATGTATGTGTCTGCGTTAATTCTAGCATCTAACTTGAACCATTTTCAGTTCGCTTGTTGATTGGATACACAATTTTCAACGGATAAATAAAAACTTGTCATATCAGGATGACACATGTGGGATTTTGATGTTTCATAGCATTTATTTGTAGAGGTAGCAGAGCAATGCTATAAAGACAATTGTTATGATGGTTCACCATGGACGCGGATATGCTCTGTGCATCCGGAGCCGCACCAAAATATGAACTTAAAAAATAAACAAAAACACAAATCCTAGATAGCATGCATACATCCTGCTTTTCTGCGCCTCACCTTTGCAGTTTTCTTGTTTTTTATGCGATTGATCCCATTTGATAAAATTTTGTCAACTTTTTTTGAAATCCTGTTTGTTGGTATGGTTCCTTTATTTTTATTTGGAAAGTTAAACTTGCATTTTATTTAGTCGACGTGTTGCTTGATCTTGCTCTAAATTGTAAAAAAGAAGAGATGAGTTCGAGACGCCCGCTCTGATCATATTGGAAAGAGTCACGAAAAATCAACTAAGAAAGAGTGTCTAGTAACCAAAGGTTGCTATTTTATTTTTGTGTTTCTCTGTTCTGTCACATTTATGGAAGTTATGGAAATTATTGGCACGATGACGTTTTTTGAAACGAGTTCGAGCGAACAGCGAGGTATTCGAATATGATCTTATGTCACAGAGCGTTGAACCCCTATAATATTCTCGCTTCTATATATAAAGGATTTTAAGCCAACTAATCGAATATGATTGTTATGCCGTAATAGCGACCACATTCATGGCATGGTCTACGAGAGCATGCCGTTTAATTCTTAGTTTCCTATACAAATTGGTCTTTTTTGAAATTGAAAATGCGTTCTTGCAGAAATATTTGATGCAAAAAAAATGTTGGTATTTCGTCTGATGTCAGCCTTAAGTTGACTTTTGGATAAACCTTGACATGCTCAGCTAATTCTAATTTATTTGATTTTTTTTGTTTTTTCACATGTTAGATACATAGTTGTTCAACTCCTCTGAGTTTGAAATATTTGACTCTTGTTGCATCCATAAAGATGAATTTTATTGTGAATATTGCACATTATCCTGAGAACAAGAATAACAAAAATATGAATTGATTGGCAATAAAAAACAGTCGAGTAGCCTAGCCATATAGCCATAGCCTATTTTGTAAAAAATTTACATTTGGAGATATGTACGTACGGCTTTCATATTTTCATACTACGATTCATGATGATGATTGCTCTCAGTTGAACGTAGATTGAAACGAGTTGTGAAAAGTGAAAACATATATCCGAATGTCAATTTAATGTTTTATTGCCATTTAATTACAGTGAATGTTTTTATATGGAAATTTCCTCAAAAGTTTACGAAGTTTACCGGTCCTCACCCCAACAGTCAAGTCAAACTCAAGCCAAATATTGAGTCTCGATTGGATTTGCGTGAATTGGGCTCAAATGAAAAATAACATCGAAAAACAACGAGAACACTACTTGCAGTGTCAATAAATCGTTGTAATCGGCTTTTGAATATCGCTACAAGTGAATTAAGAACTGAACGTTTTTCGTTCTCCAAAATTCCATCGCAAAGCAAGCTCCTGCAGTATGAAGGTTAATTAAAAAGTACAGTTTAAAACTCGATTACGATAAATGTTGAAATTTTGTGTTAACGTCTCGTAAAACGAAACATTTTGCTCTTGTTTATTTTTATTTGTTTGAAATAATATTATTTGAAAATTTATATCAGTGAGAAGAAGTTAACTATTATAAATGAATCGATGTAGTTACATCAGGGGTATTTTACGTCAAGCGGACAACCAAAAATAGGACCTCGTGAATTTTGTTTCAACTCTGGTCAGTAGTAGACGTGGATGTGAAGTCAAAATATTTAATGTCGTATGATGCTTTATTGCTGAGTTATGAGCTTTTGAAAATTTACTAAGAATGAAGTCTTAAATTGTTGGGGTCTTACTATCTGTATCAATTAATTTGTAAACAAAAAAAAAACTAAATAGTATTGTTTCTTTTAAGAAAAAAGGTTAAAGTGTTAAACTTTTTGTTGGATTTTTAATTTTAACTTTCTTACGTATGTAAACCGGGAACGAAATTTCAATTCATTTATTTGTTTGAGCATCATGAACAAATTGAAGAAACAAGGAATTCAGATGAAGAGATAATAAATTTCGAATGGGATGGCCGATGGCAATACCATTCTAAATCGCTTTTTAACTTCTTCGGAGCAGTTTTATTTCGACCTTATGACTTAGGTTTTCGAAGACGATGCAATTTGTCTCCTCTTTTGATCTGGCTACTTAGTAGTAGTTTCAATGAAACGTATATATATGTTCGTCCTCGCAGGTGGCTCAGAGGAATGAGTAGTTGACTGCTAAGCCAAAGGCTGCGGGTTCAAACCCCAGCTTCGGCAGCATTCTTTTTCTACGAACATCGCCAGCCAATATCACATCTATGTCTCCTCCTCTGAGCCACGTAGTTTTCTGTTATGTGTTTTTCTTTTATGTATCTCTCTGTCTCTCTCTGTTGTATTAATGTCTTGTTCCGTCCCAGCCGATGGTCTCAGTCGCCAGTGCTGCTATGTGTCTGTAGCTCGTCACATTCATGTGCGAAGTACTGTAATTTCAATATTCAATATGTTCGTCCTAAAGACTTGAGTTGAACTTCTATTTCCGGCCTTATTAATCCTACAAAGGATTTCGACATTACAGTTTACACTGATGGTTCCAAGATGGAACTCGGTGTTGGGGCTGGTGTCTTCTCTGAAGAACTGGGTATTAAAAAATCCTTTAGACTGCCCGATAGATGTATCGTTTTTCAAGCTGAAGTTCTAGCGATTAGACAAGCATGTAGGATTATATTATAAAACAGGTTGCAATCTTTATTGATAGCCAAGCAGCTATCAAGGCCTTAAACAGCAACCTAACTAAGTCCAGAATCGTTACAGATTGCAAGCAAGAGCTCGCAAGTTTTAACGACAACATAAAAATTAATCTAGTCTGGGTACCAGGGCACAGCGACATTCAAGGTAATGAAATCGCAAATGGACTGACCAGGACGGGATCAAGCCTTCAAATATCCCTTGCTGAGGAAGATAGGATTCCCTTAGGAGTCATGAAAACGGATATTCAAAACCATTTTCTTAAAAGATCTAACGTAAGATGGAAAAATCTCACAAACTGCAATATCTCGAGACAGATATTGCCCACTTACGACCACAAACGTACCAAGGAACTTTTGAAAAATCCTAGGTCAGACATTGGCAGAACAGTTGCTATTTGCACTGGCCGACCGGCCAGACAACATGCCTTGAAACTTGGTATTCCCCAGAATGAATTTTGTCGTAGCTGTAAAGATACGGCTCAGAGGGAAACACTCCAGCACTTTTTGTGTGAGTGCCCGGCCCTTCTAAATGCCAGAACAAGGGCTTTGGGTTCCCCCTTCCTACGCGAGCTTAGCGAACTCGCAAATATTAAGATTAGGAACTTGATTCTCTATCTTAACAAAACCAATAGAATTTAAATACTCCAAATCTCTATTATTCACTGTACTGTGCGTATCTTTTTATAATTTATTCTTTTTAGATAACTTCGACTTTATGGTATCAAAACGGCGTAATTAAAGCGCTAATTATGTTCCTGGGTAGAGGCTGCCCAAAACAGCCATTCTAACCTACCTTCCTAAGTACTTGGACAGAACGTAAATAGAGTTTTCAAGATGACGAGTGATCATTCAATCGTTGAGTCATTAAGTCGCTTGAATGCTGACGCAATGTCTCATGTCTCACACTCTTGTGCAGAATTTGTTCACACTATCAGATAAAGTCGAAGAAAGCTTATAGCAAGCAATATCTAACCACCAATAGTTTAACCCAGAAAACTGTGTTTATATAGATACCAGCTCATCAGTTAGTGCGGTGTTAGTAGGCAATCTATTCATAGGTAGATAAAGTAAATAGAAGTTGTCCAAAATGACTACCCTGCGGCTGCGGAACACCCGATTTTGCAGTTAAAGTCTTCGAAAATGTAGTAGTTAAGTTAAGTTAAATTAAGATAAGTTAAGTTAAGTTTATTAAAAATTACTGTACTGAAATAAAATTTATCGAGCTGTCATTTGTAAGTAGGAAAATAAAAAATCAAATTATTAAATCATTAATAAAATTCAGTGAAGAAGAAAACACGCAACATTATTGTTATTTTTATATTGGGCTGCTACAAATTCAGAAGTGGGATGGCATCTGATTTAAGTAAATGTACAATTGCACAATTGAAAACCTGGCTTAGTTCAATTGGCGAAAAATCATCAGGAAACAAGAATGAACTAATATCTAGGATTCTTTCTATTCCAATCGAAATTCATGGTGAACTCCCTTTAAAAGAAGTAGGACAAAATAATGATGAAGAGGATGAAGATTCATTTTCCGATCCCTTAACTTCCGAGACCGATTTGGTGAAAAGAGAATTGGAAGTTCTGAAGAAAGAAAATTTTTTATTAATGTAGGAAAATGAATTATTGAAAAAAGAAAATGAATTGATTAGAAAAGAATCACAACAAAACAATTCAATAAACAACAATGTTCAAAATCTACCGAGCTTCAAGGAAATCAAAGATCTTTTGTCCGATTTCAATGGAACTGGTGATAGTTTCCAGTTATGGAAATCTCAATTGATGAATCTCAAAAATGTTTATGGATTTGATGAAAATGCTATGAGGGCTTTAATAATATCGAAAATTAAAAACAACGCATTAAAATGGCTACAATCGAAACCGAACTTAATTAATATATCTATTGATGCATTGTTGGTTGAACTGGAATCAATGTTTCAAAATAATTCAAGTAGGTTAAAATTACGAAAGGAATTTGAATCAAGAAAATGGATTCCTACAGAGAGTTTTCAAGAATGTTTTCATGATAAAGTCATTCTTGCAAATATACATAATCATGATTGATGATTCTGAATTCATAGAATATGTCATCGAAGGAATTTCAAATCATTCACTACAAACTCAAGCGAGAATGCAGCGTTTTAAAGACAAAAATGAAATTCTTCAAGCTTTTGAAAACATAAGACTTCCAAAACTAGTTGGTCAACAAAATAATTCAGGATATCTAAGAAATTCAACAACAAATATTCAACAACAAAAAAGATGTTTTAATTGCAACATCATCGGACATATTATGGCAAATGAATGTCGAAAACCAAGAAGAGAAGTTACAACTTGTCAAAAGTGTGGAGTTTTTGGTCATCACGTTTCAAGCTGTCCAAACCATTTGCAACAGGTGCATGACATAACCCGAATGGAAGAAGATGATTATGTAAGACACTTTAACTATATTTTTGTTAAATCTAGTTATAATTATAAAACCTTTTTAAAAACACTAATAGATACCGGCAGCCCCATTAGTCTAGTTCGTCAGCAATTCGTTCCTTATATACTTAGTTCAAATATTAATTCATGTTTAAATTATAGTGGAATTAATAAAAGTCCACTTATAGTTAACGGTGTTGTTAAAAGCTATGTTTGGTTTAATAATAAAAAAATTGAAATTGATTTACATATTTTATCTAATGAGACTATGAATTATTCAGTAATTTTAGGAAAAGATTTTATCAAAATTGCAAATTTAAAGTTAGTTACAAATAATATAGATGAATATGAAATTGACTGTTTTAGTTTGCTGCAAATTGATGTAAGTGACGAAACTTCCATGCATGTAAATGAATATTTTGAGAATAATAAAAATATTAATTTGAGTTTAAAAACTAAATTCAAACAACTTTATTAAAATTCATATGAAAACTGTAAGCGTCCCGACAAACCTGAAATCGATTGTGAAATGAAAATAACTTTATCAAATCAAAAACCTTTTTACTGCAAACCTAGACCATGAAAAAGAGCAAGGACAAGTTTTAATCGACGATTTATTAAATCAAGGTATAATTAGATAAAGTAAATCAGAATATTCTTCATAGTTTTGGTTAGAAAAAAAAACGGCGAAATATTTTGTATGGACTATCGAGTTCGCAACAAAAATACTTTAAAAGATAATCAACCGCTCCCATTGATAGAAGATTTGTTAGATAGTCTCGCTAATAAACAATATTTTTCGTTGCTCGATCTAAAAAGTCCTCTTTATCACATTCGTATGAATGATGAATCTATAAAATATACTTCTTTTGTTACATGGTAAGGAGTAAGGACAATATGAATTTCTAAGAATGCCATTTGGTCTCAAAAATGCCCCAGGCGTTTTTCAACGATATGTGAATGAAGTTTTTGAGGATCTCATGAGATCTGGAAAATTAACAGCCATATTTATAATCAAATCTTAAAGGTTGTTTAACTTTAAACAACCTTTAATTATGATTTAAGTAGAAAATCCATATTTATAATCAATTTCAAGATTTAAGCAACGTTAATTAAAGCTCTCTTAACTTAAACGCAAAATTTGTTGTTTAAGGGTTGATTAAATGTTGATTAAATTTTGACATTTCTATGCTTTGTGAAACAATACCTACGTTTATACTGAATTAGAAAATGCAGATATTTATGTAGAATATGGAATTTAAAAGAGTGTTGACCCTATAGCTTAAGAGGATTTTCTGCCAACTTACATAGAAAACAAGCATTATGTAGGTTCAGTATTGCGATGGCATGGGAAAGAAAGATCACACCAAAAACATAAATGTAAAAAAAGAGCCAAGTTCTCCCGTACAAAAATTCTGCCTAACAAATCAGCCACGAAAAGTAATGAGATCTAAAAGAACGCCAAGTTCTAAGATTCAGCAAGTACTCGTAGGTGCATTGCAAATGTTTTAAGTGGACTTACACCGAATCAACTATTAGTTTTGAAAGAAACTTGTAAACTAATGTAAATTAGTTAATTTTTTTTTACTTAGCAAGTTTTCCAAACTTTTTTAATAGTAGGTTACTAAGAGAAAACCCGCCAAGTAAAAAAAATTAACTAATTTACATTAGTTTACAAGTTACTTTCAAAACTAATAGTTGATTCGGTGTAAGTCCACTTAAAACATTTGCAATGCACCTACGAGTACTTGCTGAATCTTAGAACTTGGCGTTCTTTTAGATCTCATTACTTTTCGTGGCTGATTTGTTAGGCAGAATTTTTGTACGGGAGAACTTGGCTCTTTTTTTACATTTATGTTTTTGGTGTGATATCATTACTTTTTGCAAAGATTTTTTTTTTTTTGATAAGCAGAAAAATCTAAAAATTAATTTTATTTCTTTATACTGACTGGCAGAATTGCTAGTTTGCCAAATTACAATATTCTACGATGATCAGAGGTGCCCCATATATTTTATAAAATTTATTTTTAAATGGGTGGGTACCACGCCCCCTCAGTTGAAAATCATAAATTTCATATTTTATTTGTTTTATTGCACGATGTACTTGTATGCCAAATTTCTTGATTCTACTGCACTCCAAAGTGCTCCATATAATTTAAATTAATAATGTAAAAGTAGGCGGCTACCACGCCCCCTGATTGAAAATTTTCAAATTTTCGATAATTTCCTTTGTATGTACCACATGACCTACCACTATGCCAAATTTCAAGTTTCTAGGGCGACGGGAAGTGCTTCATATAATTTAAATTAATAATGTAAAAGTAGGCGGCTACCACGCCCCCTGACTAAAAAATTTCAAATTTTCGATTTTTTTCTTTGTATGTACTTCATTACCTATCATTGTGCTAAATTTCTTTATTCTACTGCACTCCAAAGTGTTCCATATAATTTAAATTAATAATTTAAAAGTAGGTGGCTACCACGCCCCCTGACTGAAAAATTTCAAATTTTCGATTTTTCCCTTTGTATGTACTTCATGGCCTATCACTGTGCAAAATTTCTTGATTCTACTGCACTCCAAAGTGCTCCATATAATTTAAATTAATAATGTAAAAGTAGGCGGCTACCACGCCCCCTGATTGAAAATTTTCAAATTTTCGATTTTTTCCTTTGTATGTACCACATGACCTACCACTGTGCCAAATTTCAAGTTTCTAGGGCAACGGAAAGTGCTTCATATAATTTAAATTAATAATGTAAAAGTAGGCGGCTGCCACGCCCCCTGATTGAAAATTTTCAAATTTTCGATTTTTTCCTTTGTATGTACCACATGACCTACCACTGTGCCAAATTTCAAGTTTCTAGGGCAACGGGAAGTGCTTCATAATTTTGATGATCTGTCAGTGAGTGAGTCAGTGAGTGAGTGAGTCAGTCAATTACGGTTTTCGTGATTTTTGGAACATTGTATCTTAGAAACTACTTATGCTAAATATCTGAAATTTACTGAGGTGCTTCTTCTTGACTAGCTTAACAAATGATGTGAGTTTGAAACTTTTGGCTTCTTTGGTATAGAAGTTAGAGGGGTGTGGAAAATGCCCTGAGTTGTTTCCTGTAAATAAGGGTGTAGTGCCAAAGTTGCTAGAGAACTTGGCTGGGCACTACCGTGCCCCTTGATTCATCGGGGGAACAAAAGACCACAACAGTTTCTTTGTATGTCGTATGGAGAAGAAAATTGAACCGTGCACGATGAACCACGTATGGATGTTGTCCTTAAAGCCAACACATATCAACCTGGCTTAACGCTTAACTCGTACCCGGTTTTAGACGAAAGTTTCTCGTGCTGAGATACCTACCTCGCGGAGTAGTAGTTGAAGGCTATACTTAGAGAAAAATCAGTACTTATTTGTAACCACCACTAGCTCCCAGTCCTAAAAAAATCAAGCTTAATAAGCGTCTATTTAAGAAAATCCAAAAATATCCTTTTTTTTAATTAGAAAATATTTATTAGCATTCACATAAAATCCACACAATGTTATAATTTATACAGTTAAAGAAATGACGACATGTTGGCATTCTGCAGATGTTGTTGCAGTTTGATGTGTTTGGTTTTGGTTTTGTTTTTATCACATTTTCCAAACTTTGCGTTTGTCGGCGTTCGGTTAGTTCAACTGAGGCGGCAGCGCGAAGCGGCTTAATCTTCTTTTTGGCATCATCGTTGGTTGCCGTCATTTCCTTCCTTCCTCAACTCCTTATCCACACTCGATTCCTTACCAATCCCACTTTTATGAAACTATCTGCCTATTTTTTTAGTTTTTATTGTTTTTTTTTTGTGACATTAAATTTGACAAATAAAACTTAAATTTCCTGTAATAGAATCGTCGTTTCTATTACTTTTTTGCCTTAGACGTTGCTTAGCTAAGTAACAGTCGATTATCGATTATAAATAAGAATTTAAGAAACTTTACTTAAAGGCAATTTAAATATTTAAGCATGCTTAACTAATTAAGGTCTTAAAGCGCTCTTAAGGAATCTTTATAAATACGGCTGTAAGAGTTTATCTTGATAATATACTTATTGCGACAAAATCGATTGATGAACACTTTGATATCCTAAAAGAAGTTTTCCAAAGTTTAGTAAATAATAAATAAGAAATTCGAGTAGATAAATACAAATTTTTTGAAACAAAAATTTGAGTATTTGGGTTACATAATTTCAAAATATGGTATTCAACCAAATTTAAAAGGCATTGAATCAATCGCAAAATTTCCAGTTCCCCAAAATTCTAAAGCTGTTCATAGTTTTCTAGGTTTATGTTCATACTTCAGAAAATTTATCAAAGGGTTTTCGATCGAAGCTGCACCTTTATACAATTTAATAAAAAAAATGCAAGTTTTTCTTTTGGAGAAAATGAACTCCAGTGTTTTGAGAAACTTAAACAAAATTTAATTAATGCACCTATTTTGGCAATATATGATCCGCGTGACGAAACGGAATTGCATTGTGATGCAAGTTCATTAGGCTTTGGTGCAATATTACTACAAAAAAAAATTGGATGGGAAATTTCACCCTGTATTTTATTTTTCAAAACGGACAACAGATCATGAAATGAAGAATCATAGTTTTGAATTAGAGACCTTAGCTATTATTTACGCATTACAAAGATTTAGAATATACTTGCATGGAATAAAGTTCAAAATTGTAACTGATTGTAATTCCTTAACACTTACCTTAAATAAAAAAGAAATAAATTCAAGAATTGCTAGATGGGCCTTAGAACTTCAAAATTATGATTATACCTTAGAACATAGTTCTGGATCTAAAATGTTGCACGTAGATGCCCTTAGTCGAAATTCAAGTGTTTTAGTTTTAGAAGAAAATACTTTTGAACAAAATTTGTCGATTTTCCAACACAGGGACGATGTTATTAATGAAATAAGAAATCGTTTAGAAAATCAAAATGATAAATTATTAGAACTATGTAATGGACTAGTGTATAGAAAAATTGGAAGTGATATTCGGTTTTATGTTAATAGTGAAATGGAAAGAAATATTTTCCGCATATATCATGATGATATGGGCCATTTAGGTTGCGAAAAAGTTTTAAATGCATTACAAAAAACATATTGGTTTCCTCAAATGAAAGACAAAATTAAAAATTACATCGCAAACTGTTTAAAAGACATTTCATTTTCACCTAAATTTGGAAAACATGAAGGTTTTCTTCATAACATACCAAAAGGTTCAATCCCTTTTCAAACGTTACTTATAGATCATTTTGGCCCTGTTAGACTCAAAACTTCAAAAAAGAGATTTGTATTTTTATTGATAGATTCGTTTTCCAAATTCGTTAAATTATATCCAGTTCGAACAACTAAAACAAGAGATGCTATATGTTGCCTTAAACAATATTTTTGTTACTACAATCGCCCAAAGCAAATAGTTTCAGACCGAGGAAGTGCATTCACATCTAAAGATTTCGAATTATTTTTAAAAGAAAATAATATCCAACAAATAAAGATAGCCACCGGGTCACCACAAGCAAACGGGCAAATTGAAAGAGTTAATAGAAGCTTAGGACCAATGATAGCAAAACTTACTAGTGGTGGAACACAGTTTTCTTTGGATAGAGTCTTACCCGAAATAGAATTTGCATTAAACAACACAATTCATCGTAGTATTGGTACATCTCCAAGCCAACTTCTTTTTGGTGTCAATCAAAAAGGAATTATAATAGATGTCTTAAAGGAAAATTTAGAAGATATTACATTAACAGATTTAGAAAGAAATTTGAATGAAATAAGAGCTAAGGCTGCAGATAAGATAATAAAATGTCAGAACTATAACAAACAAATAAAAGATCGTGGGAGAACCCACGGAGAATATAAAGTAGGTGATTATGTGGTCGTCAAAAATTTCATCAGTCAGAGTGGTGTTTGTATAAAAATTGCTCCTAAATTTAAAGGTCCCCATAAAATTATTAAGGTTTTACCGAATGATCGGTACTTATTAAGAGATGTTGATGGCCATCAAGTTAGTCAAATACCATACGAAGGTATTTGGGAACTTGCAAATATGAAACCGTGGCTTACTAAGCCAAAATAAGTTTCACGTGTAATCGGGACGATTACAGGTCAGGATTGCCGATTTACAGTTATGTTTTAAATAATTAAGTGTAATCGAGACGATTACAAGTCAGGAAAGCCGAATTGTAGTAGTTAAGTTAAGTTAAGTTAAGTTAAGATAAGTTAAGCTAAGATAAGTTAAGTTAAGTGTATTAAAAATTACTGTACTGAAATATAATTTATCGTGCTGTCGGTTGTAAGTAGGAAAATAAAAAAATCAAATTATAAAATCTATATATATAAAAATGAATAGCTGTTCGTTAGTCTCGCTTAAACTCGGCAATGGCTCAACTGATTTGGCTAATTGTGGTCTTGAAATAGTGGTAGTAGTTCAGGTAAGGTGTAAACGGTTAGAAATTTTCAAAAAATGCACAAACACACACGTTATAAGCAAAATTCCTTTTGCCATACTTTGCAAAGAAAAAATCATTTTCCCATATTATACTTTGTATGAAATTGAAAATTGAATTTGAAGAAATTGAAAATTGACACTTTATTTAACCACCTTAACCGTCTCCAAAATACGTCACATAAAGCATATGCAGGTACATATTTGTTAACTTCGGTTAACTTCCTTTGTTATTTTTGTTGTTGTTCTTCTGTGATAGTTGACGAGGAGAAGACGACCTGATGTAGGCCGTCGCAATTAGTCAAATGTGCGAAGAACTAGCTCACGGGTTAACCGCACTGATGACCAAAGAGAGACTGACCAACAAAACAGTCGTATTGCTATGTCACAGTTGCGTTCTGTAGTAAGTAGCAATGCAGTAGATAGGCTAAGAATGCAACGCCAATCTCAACAACAGCGAGCACGACATAATGTAATTGAGCGATTCCGCAGACGCAGTGCTGCTGTGATTCGGGAACGAGCTGCATTCCATTATCCAGCATTAGATTACTGTGCCGACAAATCGGTAAATATTGGAGAAATGCCAGTAATTTGTTCATATTGCCAGGCATTGAAATACTGTGTTGAATCTACTGGATTATGTAGATTATGCGGAGGCAAATTAAAATTGCCACAGTTGGTCCCACCGCGTCCCTTACGCGTGTTCGCGTGTGGGAAAGCCGTCATCGTTGCTTATATACGCACCACATAACAAACAAAAAATAGTATATCAGAAAGCTTTAAATTGATTAACGGATTAATAATATGTAAGATGTAACTAATCGAAAATAATAATAATAAAACTTCATTCGTTACGGATTACTTTTGTTTGTTTTAAGTTTATTTTATACAAAAGGTTAGACCTTTCATTCATCCATTGAGGTAGTACGAAGTCTGCCGGGTCAGTGAAGAAGAAAACACGCAACATTATTGTTATTTTTATATTGGGCTGCTACAAAAACATGTTTCTGAACTGAACTTGATAAATTCAATTCTCAAGGTAAGAAGTCCATAACACAAGCCCAGGGAGAAAGCCGCAGTAAATTTTCTGTCCATTTTCCAAATTCTTCAAACATTTGTGCGTAAACGCGAGAAGGTTTTGTGACCGTTGATCTCCTTAGCATAAAGCCATGTTGCTCACTGCATATGGTGTTTTTTTCAGTAAAAGGATAAACTATCACATACTATTTGTTCGAAAAGCTTACGTCCTTACGAATACAAGAAAGCTTAGAAAATAGCCTATAATTAACAATATGCAGCTTATTTCCCTTTTAAAAGACAGTTGTGATGTAAGCAATCTTCCAGATGATGGAGTTTAATATGTTGTTCATTAAATACTCATATTGGGCTTCACTTCAAAAAATATATTTAAACAAAAAAACTTGACATTTCTCAAATAAATCAGCGGTTCCGAACTTGTAGTAAATCGATAAAGTTGTTTAGGTAGGAAGAGGAACAGAATATACAAACAGGCATTATTAGACCCACCGAAATTTTACTGGTCAGCTCGTTATTTATATATAAACAAAATGAATAAATATTTATGGCAGTTTAAGAAAAAAAAAGTAAATTTACAATTCAAGTTACCATTTCACGTGATTACAAAAGTTGCAAATTTCAAAGAAATTTATAAGGTTGTATTTCCACTTAATAATGTAGGTAAGCTTATTTTCTGTATGCGATAAGCTCAACTTCAACAAAAAAATCCTATATCCGTGCTATACAAGGCACAATGTATTCGTACTCTACATATTAATTTTAAATGCAATGTACTCAAAAGCTTGAATGTTGTTATTCTGATGAATGAAGTATGAAAAAATAAACAATCACTCGAGACTCGACTTTTAACTGGAATCACTGTTTTCATTGTCAACTTCAACATACACAAAACTTAATCCCCATCCAAAAATCCCTAACAGGGTAACTGAAGCACACTCAAAACATAACAACAACCGAATCACATCCTTTTTCGCACACTCTAATACCAGAATCGCGTGCCATTTGAAAATACGTTTAGTTGCAATTATCCTCTTTTCAGTAGCCGTTTTGATTTCGTATTTGCATTTTGTAGGTAAAAAGGACATTTGTCATATGGCGAACTGGCACGGCCTGTAGTGCAAGAATGTTAGTCAAAATATCGTGTTCGTGATTGAAGCTGTGACGCTAAATGTTTGTTCACACAAACATTCGCATATTGTGCTCCCATAGTATATGGCAGTTTAGGTCATGAATGGCAAATGTTATCCTTATCACTAAATCCAGGTTCAACCATGTGTACAACAATGACATAGTCGTTTAACATTCACATAAGGATCATTGTCGTCGGCATCGGCAGATGACCAAAGGAGAACCAAATCGGTGTATCCACCAAATGATGATGATAACTATACAAAGTAAATTCAATTGTTCTGTAGACCAGTTACTGAGAGAAAACTGAGTTTAAGCAGTGGACGAGGAGATTTTTTGTTAAAATATATGTACCTAGAGAAAAGGACACAATTATTTATTGCGGTTGTATCTTCCAATTGTGGTCGTTGACCATTTGTGTACTTTCCTTCGTCTTACATTGTGCACTGTGGTGCATTGGACAGTGTATAGAGCTTTACTTGTCCTGTAATATTTCACGTCCTGTCCAGGGATGGACATTAAATATGTCCATCATGACGCCGCCGTCAGACATAAAAACAACAATTTTTTACGTCGCATGTGGTTAAGAATGTACGACAACTAGTAGTCTTATTTACAAAATAAGTACAATGTAATGGTTGAAATGGTGTCCTATCAGCTGTAATCTTTACAATACAAAAAAAAAACATTACATTGACGATTAAAAGTTATACCATGGTCTTAGGGTAACTTTATCGGTACCTGTTCAGTTCATGTATCTATTCAGTTTAAAAGCAGGATTTTGGGATCCAGCCTGGGCCTATACTACTATGAATTTTAGCTATAATCAAATCAAGACTTGATTTGAGCTTAGTATACAATAAAGTTCACCCAGACTTATATCCCATAGAGAATTTATGGGAAAATGTTTGATCGTGCAGTCAGAAAACCTACCCTTTCAAGCAAAACTGACCTTAAGAAAGTGTTGATGGATTCAAAGAATTGAGAGAAGCGGCAAAAATGAGTTTAGCGGTAAATCAGGGCATAATCAAGAATATGCTGTCTTCGAGGAAGAGCACCCAACACCGACGGCTCAGACAGAATGTCACAATAGACGCATATTACTTCGAGGAAGTGGAGGGGTTTGTCTACCTAGGCTGCACTTTTAACACGGGCAAATCACCAGCGCACTCGGCCGTCGTCGCTCAGACGAAGAATAACTCTTGCTAATCGCTGTTTCTTGGGTTTGAGTGTTAAAATTTACACTCGATCAACCAAGGTTAAACTATAGCACCCTCATTAAGAATGGACACTGACAAAATTAGATGAATGTGCCTTAGGATTTTTCGAGAGGAAAGTTCTTCGAGTTATATTTAGCCCCGTGTTCATTATTGGAGAATGGAAAGAAGATTCAACAGCGAACTATACGTGTTGTACAACGACACGGACCCACCCAGATGGGTCAAGGTCCAGTGACTCAGATGGAGCACATGGACACCAATGCTCCGGCCCGGAAAGCCTTCGACACCATTCCCGATGAAGTACAGGAAGACGGTGGCTAAGGTGGCGAACTCAAATGCAATAGCTCTCAACATACATAAATGCGCTGGTCCGGATGGTATCCCCGCTATTATTCTGAAGAGGTGTTCTCCCACGCTGGCAAAACCCTTGCGTAAGCTTTTCCATCTATCCTATTCTTCTTGGAAAACAGCATTTGTCCAGCCAATCCAAAAAAAAGGCGAATCTTCTTCTCCCTCCAATTATCGACCGATTGCACTTACGTCCCTTCTTTCTAAGGTCATGGAAACGCTGTTTAACTATCAGCTCAAGAAATATCTCGAAGACCGAAAGCTTCTTAATGACCGACAGTACCTTTCGCAGCAACAGGTCCACTGGTGATCTGATGGTTTATCTCACCGAACAGTGGAATAAATCTTTACATCGTTTTGGAGAAAGTATGATTGTTGCACTTGATATTTCAAAGGCATTTGATAAAGTCTGGCATCTTGCTCTTTTATCGAAAATGCGTGCTTTCAGTATCGATGAATCCCTTCTTCATTGGATTAGAAACTTTCTTTCGAACCGTTCAATACAAGTTGTATTGGATGGTTTCAGGTCTGAAACTCACAATATAAATGCTGGTGTGCCCCAGGGCTCCGTTTTGTCTCCAACCCTCTTCCTCATTTACATTAATGATCTCTTGTCTGTAACTTCTAATCCAATAAATTGTTTCGCTGACGATAGGACCCTTAGCTTTTCTTATTCGTTTCCGGACTCACATCCCTCCTTTTCGGATGTGGAACTGGAGCGGCAAAATATGATAAGCTCATTAAACTCTGACTTAAACAGCATTGTACAATGGGGAATACAAAATCGCGTAGAGTTTAATGCTTCGAAAACCCAATGCTGTCTTGTGTCGTTGAAGCGAAATATACCTCCCTTGCCACTGTCCTCGAGATTCTCGGTATGTGCATCACTGACCACCTCTTGTGTCACGAGCACATATGCGATGTCGACAAAAATGCCGCAAGATGCTTAGGTTTCTTAAGACGATGCAAGAAATTTGTTTCCCCTTCTGATCTTACATACATACGTCCAAAGCTTGAGTACAACTCTCACGTCTAGGCTGATGCTCCAGTGACGTACTTAAGTCTTCTGGACAGTATACAAAGAAGAGCATTCAAAATGATTGGTGACAATACCATCGTTGAGTCATTTAGGTACGTCTCTTGAACATCTTGCCTCACCCTATTTTACCGATACTTGAACAGTATATGCTATAGTGAAATAGCCAGTTGGATTCCTCCCCTTAAGATATTCAACCGTAACACCCGCGCCTCCAGGAATGCCCATCAGTTCACCCTTGAGCCCAACTTCAGACATACTGTCATGTACAGAGAATCATTCTTTAGCCGTACTACGTGAATGTGGAACTCTCTTCCACACTCTGTCTTCCCCAGTCATTGTAATATTCAAGAATTCAAGACCAATGTTCACCGACACCTCCTTTTACATCCTCTATCCTTTCCCTAATACTCGCACGGTCGCACTGTGCTCTTGGCATATAAATGGTAATGAAAAAAAAGCCCTTGAGTGCGCGTTGATTATATAAAAAAAAAAAAAGCTAGGGATCCAGTCAACAACGGAATATAGCGCCACCTTAATTAAGCAAGTGACCACTTAAGTCTCAGACCAGTTTTTCACTACTTGTAAGACTATGAACTTGAAAGACTTAAGTATAAGTAGATTCTTGATAATTGTTCTTCTTCTGCCAACGTTTTCTGTATACCAAAGTCACAATGTTATTCGTTATTCCTTCATTTATATGCAGTCCCAGGTATTTCCGTTGCCTGTTCGACCTCGAGAAATGAAACTTGTGCAAGGATTTTGACGTGCGTCGTTTTCACAGTGGTGTCAAACAGCTGTTGGGTAGGATGTGTATTGGGTGAGAAGAATTGCAATGGGCGCTCTTTGTTGACAATTAATAAATACATAAGACATTTCGATTTAATGTGTCAGTACATGCCGAAACGATCCTAGTTTTTATGCATAAATGAAGAATTTTACCCACTTTCAGCTTTTGTTAAGTTTTTTTTAGTTTTTGCATTCATATTAAATACCAGTTGACCGATTTCGCTGAAAACTTACAATCAAGCGATTTCGCGTCGAATGAGACTAGTCATGTCAATATATATGTAATGACTACCAGACCCTGCGAATTTCGTCTCGCCACCCTTCAGAGCAACTCCAGAATAATCATTATGATTAACACAGACATTGTTAAAATGCAATATGATTTGCTTGAATCCAATTAAATAGAGAACCACATATCTGAAATGTTCAAAGCTCTACAACTAACATTCTACTTTCAAGCATGAAATAAAAGCAAATTTCTTTGAAAAATTCAAAAACTTCTCTGTTTTGACTACGGTTGTCTTGTCCCCCTTATTTGCTGACTTTCTCGTAAGATTTTCCCAAAAATTTATTTTTACTGAGTCTACAATGAAAATTTTATAAAAATGCATTGAGGATTGAGCGGATTAAGAGTCCAAACCGGACATACAAACAAACCCATGCACGTTAAATTCCATAAAAAAGAATTGATTTAAAGTCTTGAAGTTCTTCGCGCTCTCGCAGAGTTTTCCGAGTTCCCAATCAAAAAATGTCCACTTTTCTATTTGAGAATCAGTGCACTTTCTATTTGCCATTAGAAAACCCATTCTAAAATTTTCCAGTTTTCTATTTGAAAACCAATGCAATTTTCCCAATGAGTTTTCCGAGTTTTTCATCAAGAACTTTCTGTTTTTCCATTCGAAACCCCATTTTGAAACTAAAAAATTCCAAGCAACAAATCAAATTTCCGACCTTTGTTTGGTTTTTCCCACTCTTCAATGAGGTTTTTAAAATTTTTTTTTTCACAGAAATCATCACTGAATGCAACAGTATGAACCATGAAAATTTCAAAAATATCTGTTGGGCCATTTCGGAGTCTATAAGAGACATACAAACAAACAAACACACATTCATTTTTATATATATAGAGATAACCGAGGTGAAGAAGACCAAACGTATATACGCACATTCCATTGCATTGTTTCGAGTTCTGGTGAAAATTGGGGATCTACAAAATCGACCGCATCACAAAAACTTCCTCTGTGAAGCTTAACATTTCTTGGGACGGATTTGTAAATTACGTTAAACTCAAACAAAAAATAGAATTTTGACGTTTTTGTAGGTACATAACTATCTATATGGTACATTTAATACTTTTGAAGACATCAATGGAGCCGAAAAATTAAAGTGTAGCTCAAAGTGGTTTGCAACCAAAGAAGAAGAAGGAGAATGTTTCTAGAAATTGAATGTTATTAAATGAAGGATCAACACAAAATATGTGGCGTTATTATTAAATGCGAAGATAGCAAAGTGTCAAAGAGCTGTTGTGTGCTAGGTATAAAATAAATAAATTTCATGTTCATGATCGCAATAAATTTCTAGGTGACACTCGAATTTTGAGAGCTAGTAGTAGTAGTAGAGCTAGACTAGTAGTAGTTGAAAAACATAAGTTAAATAGTAAGTATACGCCACAGTGTAAGGATTTTATTTTAGAAAAATAACTTTACTTTAACAAAATAAATTTATGAATAAATTGAGAGCCTTGAGGTATTTAAAACAACGAGAGTATGTGTTTCTAAATATGTAGCTTCTGCTTCAGCACTGAATTTTTACTTTAAGATGCACTTTATGTGAAAACAGTTAATTTGTATGTATTAAGCTTCTGCTAAGCTAATCTCTGAGTTTGTTCTTCAAATGCTTTGAAATAGTCGAACACTTCTCTCTTGCAGCGGCATGGTGAAGATAGTTTCTTCCGACTTTCCACCAGTGCATTTGCATATTGCCTGATTCCTATACGAAGGGTGGGTTGAAGTAACCCGGATAGGTATTTCCCAGCTGCTTAGCTTTCCACCTCTGTTGTACTGGATATTGAGACTTTGTCTTCATTCAATTATCTGTCAGTTTTTTATATCCTCAATTCGACATTTATACCCAATTTCCTAAACAAACACTCAAAGTACTTTTAGTAAAAAATCTTTTTAAATTTTATCAGACCCTTAAAACTTTCGAGTTTCACCAACTTGAAATGGGAAATTTCATGGAAATTTTTGTCAAAATTGACATCCTCATGAAAATTATGTGAGAAAAAATGAGAAAGCGGTATATTCACTTTTTAAAATATTCAATGACACTTTTAAAATTTAATGGGGCCTATCGGGAATCTCCCAAGAAATTTTATTTCTCACGAAAATTTTCATTCCCAAGAAATTTTTCTAGTTATCGTAAATTTCCTTCGGAATGAATATGTCCCAGGGAAAAATTATTTTCGGATATCAATTTCGAATTATTCTGACAGAAATATTTCTTTTTGCTTTAAATAATTTTTATTTTTGTCGGAAGGAATTTCAAGGAAGGAAGGATTAATTTCTATTATTCGCGATGAAAGAGGAAACGCAAACAAATTTAATCAGTAGGATCGAAGCTTGGTTACAAACTTGTTCTGGGGAGTAAAATAACGAAGTACATAAGTCCTTATCGGCAATAGCTTCCTTCGCACCACGAATATCCTTTTTGATTTTTTATCCTGTTCAAGTCCCTTGCCTAAATCTAAAATATTGTCCTGTACAGAAGGGATTTTATGGCTTAGTTGATCTATTAAATAGTTTCTCTGCAGATGACTTCCTCGTTATACAATATGATGTCACGTTGTACATAAAAGTGATTTTATGTATGTAGTTCTTACTTCCATTTTCGTGGGCTATTTGTAGTCGCTTAAAAATTGATCGATTTATATTCTCAGCTTCACCATTGGACTGTCACCAGTAAGAAGGTGTTTTACATTATCTGTTTTTATAGATTTAGGATAGGTATCTCAATCTTCTGAAATCCATTGCAACGCATTGCCAGGTGCCGGCCCGGAAAATCATAGCCACTTTTGTTCGGCCTTGAAACTAAAAGACAATCTCAACACAGTTTCATGAATGATTCGACTTCTCTGTCCATTAGTGGCCATCATACTTTTAACAGCAGTCTTAACTTCATTTCTGTCAGGATGAGGAGGAAATAGAAACCATTAAACACCTGCTCTGTGACTGTCCGAACCTCCAAACCAGCCGACTCCGTCATTTCGGAAACAGGTTTGTTGGAGAACAATGGCAAACATGAGGAAATTTATAGATAGCACAGGTTGGTTCGTTAACGAGCCAGTCTACGTTAATCGACCTTGAGAAGCATCGATGCTAACCTTTATTTTTTTTTATAGGGGATCACAATGGACCAATAGGTCCCCGTGTACGCAAAAGCTCACGCTGTGCACACCCCTCATAACCTAACCTAACCTAACCTAACTTCATTTCTATATTTTTCCTGGATGATCTTTGTGTCGGTGTTGGTATGACATGTCAGGAACCACGAATTAAAATATTTCCCAATAATTGCACAGATCAAATCGAAATGGGAATAACTTATGTTTAGTACTAGCAGCCTAATCATCTTTCTGTCATTGGCGTTTTCATTCACTACCTCACTCATCGTAAGCACACGGGGAACCACATTCTTTATTAGTGCACAAAGAGTCTGCATCTTGAATATTGCATAATCTTGGCAAAAGAATCTGCAAACATTCCAGCCTGATCAACAATTTTCAAAGGACTGAAACTGAAGAACTAATCATACAATCCTAGCAGTTGGTTTTGAAGTAGGCCTTAAAAAATGCTCCCAAAGGTTTGTGCTTTGTCGCCTATTCAAGCAATGTATTAATAAAATCGTTTTACTCCTCAAAATAAATCCAAACTCTCTTATTAAGTCTGTAAATATCTCCTTTCCACTCGAGAAAGGAGGTTGCTAGAAATTTCATGTTCATGATCGCAATAAATTTCTAGGTGACTTTCGAACATCGTTCACGATACGAATTTTCCGAACGTGGGAAATATTTCCAGAGAAATCTCATTCCCGATAGGGCCCAATGAGTCAAAAATGGGCATTTAGTTTTAAAAAGTGTCTAAACGCTTGGTGAAACCAAAAATCTCATTTTACGGTTTAAAAGCCTGTTTAGTGTTTAAAAGTTGTTTGTGAAATCGGGCATTAGTGTGCCAATTAAGAAGCTACGTAAAGCAATGTTTGAATCGATTTAAATATTATTGTGACAATTTGTAAGAGCCGGAAGCATTGTACATATACGAACGCAAAAAATTACTTTAAGTTCAAGGTCTTCAAACTATTAAAATTCTAAGAAAATAAGCACTGTTCTACTGTTCATATCTAAATATCGACCTTTTTTTCTTACATACATATAAAACTCTAGAATAGTTTTTGCTCCTATTAAATTTTTTGAATGTTTTAAAAAAACACTGCTTCACTTACATAGTTCTATACAAAGATTCTTAGTCTTTTACCCACTCTAATTTTGTCAGCTATGCTATACATAATGTCTATAGCTTGATAACATACCAAGCTTTGACTATATTTACAATTTTTTAATTTGAATTTCAGCTTAAAGTTGGTACATACATATATGTCTGTTAAAGTATATATTAAAGTGGCATTTTGTTTACAGAGTGTTTTTGTACATATTTCTGTTATTTAAGACAAAAAAACATACATTATACTTAATGTGCTTCTTCGGACTAATGTGAATTCCTTGGGCCTTCATACATAACACAATATAAATTTAAATTAATTTCCTCTATTTCTCATAGAGACAACCCGACAAAGTTGGAAAAAGTTTTAGAAATCACTTACCACCCACAAAAAAGAAAGGGGTAATGTTCGTACAAAAGTATCCTTTCCAAGATTCTTCACTTCCTTAGGCAGTTCGTATTCATTTTCCGGTTAAAAAGAACAAGATCTCGAAACCAAAGGATACAAAATAACAACTAAGAAAACCAGTTAAAAAAACGCCTTCCCTTTTTTCGGGCATTTAGCAGACCATTTTCACATCCTTATTCATGAAAGTGTTCTTCTTTACCTACCCGGCAGCAGTGAAAGGGACACAAGGATAGAAGAGTTTCACCTGGTCTAAGCATAGGTTGTCATTTTATAAATAAAGCAGGTGTTATATAACCCTTTTCCATTCACACTGGTGGCACTTTTTCCGTCCCTTTCGAGAAGACTTTCAGTTAGTTGAGGAAGTAGTGAACGAGCAAAAAGTATCACAAATAAGAAATTTTACCAAATGCCTTGAAGGGTTGAAATTAATTGTCTGACAAACCGAACCCACTTTTAAATCAAAAAAAGGATCTATTACAAGGGAGCAAGCATGCATGGTGCTTTATATTAACGTAGGTATGACAATGTAATACTTCCTTGTCCCACATCCTGCAAACATTTCCCGTATATCCGCCCGTTGCCAGCGATCGACGACGACTACGAATTCGAACCGAAGCGACACACCTTAGAATAAATTGTTTTGGGTTCTCTCATTCGGTTGTTTTTGTCAATTCGGAAACGGAAGTCCTCTGCCACTGCCGTCGCCTTACCATTCATTGCGAGGGATACATTTTTTAGTCTCACTAAAAACGCTGCCAGCTAAATGAAGCTGATGCAGTCAAGCTGAGAACATGATTAGAAAACAGAAGAACTACAATAGTTAAACATTAAACTCATGTTCTGCTATATGGGAATATTGAATATCACCAATGAAGATGACTTTTAGGAAATTTAAAATGTACGTGGGTCGTGTAAACAGTATAATAATTGATGGCAATTTACACTCTCTCTTTCAAGCAACACAACAGATATTGTCGAGCAGACAAGTAGCTATTCGAACAAACGATGTTTAATTTGGTGATGAGGATATGAGATATGAGATAGCCGATTGCTGCCCTATGTCCTGAGGTCTTGAATCGACGCTGGGCTCTTGGCGTAGACCTTATCTTTCACGTGGCCCCAAAGGAAGAAGTCGCAAGGTGTTAAATCACAAGATCTCGGTGGCCAATTGTGATCACCTCTTCGAGAGATAACACGGTCCGGAAACTTTTCCCGTAAAAGATCGATGGTTTCATTGCTTGTGTGGCACGTAGCGCCGCGCCGTCTTGTTGAAATTTCAATGCGTTGTTGAAGCGTGTATCGTTCCATTTTTATTAATGGCGTAGTTTCTACTTGTCAAATGTCAAAAAATGATAGCTTCAAAAGTGACAGCTACCGAAATAGCGGGCTATTCAAAATAACATCTCTTATTGGAAAACCCTTTATCTTCATCCTTTTTTCAGAGGGACATGAGCCTGTTGACATGTTAAGTTGTGATGCGAATTATTGCAGATATGCACTTCAATATGCACAAATGTTTATCATTTAAAAACTAAATCGGCCAGGCTACTGTGCCTAAATAATAATTCGTTGTGAACCTATTACGAGATAATAATAAAATATAAAATGGTAATGTCTGATGCTTATATACGAAAAAGTCAGTTTTTATAGACGATGTCCAAGTAAAACGCACGCATACTGAACAGGCGAATATACAAACCATAGTACAGTATAGTTGTGATTCTTAATGGTCTTGAAAAAAATTCATTAAGCTTTTTGTAACTCATTTTATTCCAAAACTTAATTCCAAAACAAGTGTAAAAAAGAAACAAAATGGAAAAAAAACTGATTCCAAGCATACAGAAACGTCCAAACTTTTTTGAATGTTTTGTTTGTTTAGAATAGAATTTTTGTCGGCTTTAATAAATTCAATTTTCTGTAAAAGAATTCGCTTCTCTTCAGTTATAGAACCATGTTTATTGCAGACATCCATTGTCAAAATCCTTCGAACAGCCACCAATAACAACATCTCCGACTTCAATTTTCCATTACCAATTTCAGCATCCGACATTGATGTTGATTGGCATGCAAGTTCATTCGGTAATTACAAATAACCCTATATTGATGGCTTGACTTGGATGCGACCGTACCAAAATGTTCTATCAGACGATGGATCCCCCGGAATATATTCTTTGCCTATACATGTATACAAATTAATCGCATCAAATCGTAACTTCCGAACTTTGAATGAATCCCATACTTAAAAGTATGTTTTTATGTATGTCGACATCGTCGTCGTCCTTGTTCATCCTCGTCTTTGTATAGTCGACATTTTCTTATGGGAATCGAAAAGATCTCATGTGTCGGATTGCCGCTGATGCTTGGTCTTGGATCCCCCTTGAACTCCGGCGGAACAGAAAAAGCCAAAAGGAAAAAGAGCCTCACTGTGTGACAGAGGTTCCTTTTACTTAAATCGGGACTTGTCATCCCTTTTTTGAAACTTCCATAGACTTTTGTGTCAAACCCGAATTTTGGTGTGTTCGAGTGCCAGTGTTCAGTGTACATATGTAGTTTGAAGTGAATTCTCTCACACCCACGCAATATAATTCTCTGTGGATGTTATAATTTATATTAAAAGTTTCTTTCCATTAGTTGAAGTTTAATCTACTTTTGCAAGGGAGTCAACCGGATACGACAACTAGGACGACACCCGAGCTTAATGGTAAAGAGAAGGGGAGAAATATTTATTGTATTTTCGTAAGTTGCTCCCCAAAATACATATCTATCCGGCAACCAACAATATTGGAATCCTGAATCCATGAAATTGCTCCACAAGGATTAATTAACCAACTTGCGTATATATGATGGGCGTATTGGGGTATAAATAGTACCGAACAACGATTTCGCATCCGCATGCACATAAATGTGAAACCGAACACTCATTCATTCACACATCATGCTTGGAGTATCATTTACATTTCCCATGGTCCATTATATCTATGTGACACTGAGGCAGAAGAGAGTAACTTAATATGTATGCATTTCTTTTACTCAGTGTTGGCGATGATTCGGTGGATTAACACAGGGTTGAATTGACAGTGTCGACCTTGAAAATTCAAAATTTATGATTTAAAAAAATGGTCATAAAATGAGGCTCGTAGAAGTTTTCTAAAATCATTGGGGAACAGTGAATTGTTGGATTGAAGAGAAGGCAAGGTCAATTTCCTTGTCTTTGTTGAAAACATAGGAAAACCAAACGGATAACGTAAATAGTTATATATCAGAGGGAAGATTTTCGACAGATTTTTCGGGAGCATGTTTTAATTCGCAATATGATGGATGGTCCATTTAATTTAAACATCCAACGCACAGATTCCTCATCAAATTGGATATCGTTACTTTAAAAGTGTGCATGTGCACTAAATAATAAAAAATGTTTTTTTTTTCATTTTAAGATTTAATTCTTTTGATTTTCTTAAAATTTCAATGTCCAGATCTCCGAAAAATATTTCTTTGTAGACGTGTAGGTAAAGTATCAACCATTTGTCGGTTTCGAAATTAAATCTTGATAAAACACACACAATTTTCATTTCATTTCATTTAATATAATATAACTAGCTAACCCACGGGACGTTGTACCCGCTCTTAAGAAATTTTTAGTGTTAACTTAAAGGTTGAGTGCGTAGCTTTACCGTTACACTTAAATCTTAACGGAGTTGACAGAATTCTAGAAGAAGCAACTCGTAGCATAAATGAATGTTTTCCCAGTTACTCTTGGAGCATCCAAAAGAAAAAAAAATCTTAGGTAGCTACCTTTGTTATCAACGACACTGTCATGGCAAAACTCAGTTTGAAGGATAAAAAGTATCCTATAGCCAATTTTTGATTCTAACTAATGGTTTCGGGTAACCGGTGAACAGACTTCGCAAATAGTGTGACAGATAGATCTGAAATGCGCTGTATCAGCATGTATTTTTATTTAAAATTTCACTGAATTACCAGCAGTTAAATTGCTTAGAACAATTTAGCAGAAAAATGTTTTTTAAACCATTTCTACGAAGAGGGTCTAATATTTTTCATATTGTTTTGGTTGTTAATTGACCCTTCACGTCAAAAATAACTTCTTGGATTAAATACAACACGATGGACTAAGCTAGTATTGTCATGTTCAAAGAAGAAACCCTAAGAACCAGTGTTGCCAGAAGTATAGATTTGTCTGAATTTTGCAGATTTTCCTCCTGTCCCAGACTTTCAAAAACCCATGATGCTACACTGCAGATTTTTATGTACTCATGGCTTAAGAAAAAATTAAATTTTAATGTTACTTTTTTGTTCATCTATAAGGATTTTTCAAAAAAATCAAAAGCACCCTATTGCATTTACTTCAATTTTCACCAACAAATATTTGAACTGAGTGAATGCTGTCATGTCATGGAACAATTCAAGACCGGGACGCTTGCCGACGTTTCCAGAGGTCAACCCGGCGAATCCTAGATCATGACTGTCATTGAAAATGGAGAAGAAAAGAAAAAGGATATTTACCCTTCAAACACTTATAGTTATGATGTACTCCGTATAAATGCATTCCGGTTAAATTCTAAAAGGTATTTTTACAAAACCATGATTTCTTGCCTTCACTTCTTCTTCGGTGTCACCTTCGTCAATACAACTTTACTACGCTACTCCACCACCCACTATCTACTTTCTCGCTTCCAAGGTCATATCTCGAAAAGCAAGAAATCTAAAAAAAGGAAAAATATCGACAACAAAAAATTGTCAAGTGTACTTTTTTTCGATGAAAAACAATTTTTGACAATTATTTTCTTCACTGACATTTTTGAAAATAAAAATATTTGACGAAATTTTGAACGAAATTGAGTAATCGTAGGTATATTGATATATTTTGTTGTTGTGAGGGAAGCATTATTTTTAAACATTTGTACCGTTTGTGATTTGAAAAGTATAAGTTTTGTTTGTCATAAACATTCTACCCTTATTCCTCTTTAGTTTAAAACAAAAATTAAGAAAATCGGTAAACCGGTTGGCAACTGAAAAGATAACAGGAATTTAACGAATTAGTCTTTTATATATATAGATATAAAATATAAATATACAAATATATAGGTACAGTTAAAAATATCTTTTTTTTTCATCGTCATCATTTCGACCGATACATTTTCAATGAAAATTTTATTTCCTTTTAAAGTTTGGACTTTGCCATATCTATTGTCAAAAATAACATCATTCATTCGCCTCGGGAGTATACATTCGACAGACGGCATCCTATGCCATTGTTCTATTTTCTTTTGTTATGCTCTGTTTTATACTAATCTTATATTTCTAATAAAGAATGTTATAATAATAATAATAATACATATCGGGCGGTTTGCCGGCCGCCCGGTCAAAATTTGAGTAATGTTGGTTTTTATAATGTGTGAAGAGTACGGAGACTATTCGCTTAGACACTGTCTCTTGCGTAGCCCCACATAAAAAATTTAACGATGTCAAATCACATGATCTAGGTGGCCAATCGACGACGCCAAAACGTTAAATTACGCGATCAGGAAACTTCTCACAAAGTAAAGACATAATTGATTGTATTGTGTAACTTGTTGCCCTTTCTTGTGTACATATCATGCAGGTCATGATCTTCAATCGCTGCCCAAAGAAACCGGTAATCATTCAATTGCTGCGAACGCTGCGCTGGGAATACGATAAATTCGGATCATCAGCAACACTTCGTCGCTTGGATAAATGTTTGTCGTATGTGAAAAATTGGGGTTTTGAGGTTTAAATGCAGTTTTGGTAATAGATTTTTTGCCTACAATTCTGTGCAATCCGTTTTTTTATATTTGTTTTAGTTCCCGAGATATTCAGTGTTCGTTTTGTCGTATCTCCAAGGTCACCAACGATTTGAGTCATTTTTTTGTCGTATGTGTAAGAAAAAGCTACACATACGACAAATTTTAAACATACGACAATTTTTCCCATGCAAAACCGGTTTTTCGTCGATTCGGAAAATAATTGTCGTATTTGCCTTTTCTTTGAACACATACGACAATAATTTACTGAAGTCTTAGTGTGCGTTTGTCGTATGTCCCATAACAATTAAAACAGTCGTGTGTTATTTTTGGTCTCAGTTGCAACCATGATGTCAAAGGAGTCGGATGCCGAGTCTTCTGCTCCGAGTTTGTCGGAAGAATTTTATGCGTAATGACTATGATATTGCATGCAATAAATAAAGTATGTTTTAATAACTTTTATTTGGTTTCTTATAATTTCTTAGCATGAGTGCCGAAAAATTAGGTGAGGAATTTTCAGCTGACGATGAAGACAAAACAAATTCCTTAAATAAATTTATGAGCATGCAAATGAATTGATTTTGCCAACTCTAGATTCGAATGAAATCCAAATGCGAAATCTGCTATCCGATTATAGGTGTGTTTTTTTGGCAAAGCTTTCCGTATCCACAGTAGTAGATTACAAAAACAAAACGATACTGCCGATAAAAGTAGAAGTTGAATCATACTGCGGATAGAATTTAGCAAAAATTCAATAATCGCCTTTAAAATGATAGGAGCGACCAACTTCTAAATACAAAAATTTAACAACAACTGCAGATGCGGTTTTTGGTAAATCTTACTGCACTGCGGATAGATTTGCCAAAAAAAAACACACCTTATATCAATAAGGTAGAAATTTAATTTCAATAGCATGCAGTGCAGCACCAATAACTTCCAGAAAAAGAAAGAGGAACCCATCGTTATGGAAACAAAATTTAAGAAAGTCTTCGTGAGCAGGGTCTTCCGTATGATGGAAAAAATGACATAATAAGACCTGTTAGAGCATTGGGCCCGACCTGTACATCACTTTGTTTCTATAAATTGTTGCAATCATATTACGTTTATTTCTTTTTTCAACTTCATTAATGTCGTTTTGTCGTATGTACAAGACTATTCCATTCAAACATTTGATAAATTTTTGTCGCATGTTTAAAAATTTTGTCGTATGTGTTTGGGTAACTAGCAGACTTGGTGAAATAGTCACATACGACAAGGGCATTCTGAGCAAAATTGGCTCTAAATTGTTCCTTAACAACTATTTCGATTTTATTTTAACGTTATTGAACTAACAACTTTTTTTTACATAAGTCATACAATTTTCAAGAATATCTGACGTAGGGTTTTTGAGAAAAAAAATTCTGAACTTTGATGTCGTTTTCCCAAAAGTAGCCAAATGTAACATACGACAAACATTTATCCAAGCGACGACTTGTGCTAGCTGCAGCAATATTATTGACTGAACGTGCATTACGATGATGCACAAACCTTGCGACATCAGTAACGCTTCCACCCTCTTTGAGTTTCTAGGTTTGACTTACCAATTTTGTATTGTAAGTTTTAATGCTTTTACCACGTTATGTCAAGCGATCCATAATCGTAAATGGCAAACATTCAACTAATTTTATGCCCCATCAGAAAACAATTAAGTTTGACACGAATCAAACGCCAGCGCTACCAACATGAAACCACGACATGAACGACCCGTTACACTTCCCTGATATTATGTTATAGGTACAAATACTAGCTCTTTTTTTTAAATTCGTCAGAAAAATTAGCAAGAAAGTTTGTAAATTGCATGATTAATTTTTTGGAGTTTACTCCTTTAGAATCGATTCATATATAGACCCCGGTATGGAAAAAATATGGATAGGAAAATCAATCATTGAAAAAAGCGTTATAAAAAATTGGGTACTAACGCTTTTTTTAACTCTTAATAACTTTTAACCTACTTGATCGATTTAGATGAAATTTGGTAGTAAGACAGACTAGAATCTGGAGAAGGGCACACGGTGTTTTTTAACGCAATTAAAGGGGTCGAAAAGGTCACAAGGGGTTGAAATGTTAGGTCAAAGTTTGTATGGAGGTCGATTAGGTTAGAAGTTTAAAACTCATTTTTATGGCTTTTGACTAAACATAAATAAATATGATATTCAAAGTTTAAAAAAAAATAACCGAGGGGGGTGAAAGTAGGGGGTGAAAGTTTTAGTGCCACGTCGAATCTATTTTATTGAAAAGAGATTTCAACGTAGAACGGTGAAATTTTCGCACATGATACAGAATTTCATGCTCTTCAATTTATTATACTTTAATTATAACGGTAACTCATTAATATGGCCAATTAAGACATTTTCACATAAATTGGTATATAAGTTTTAATCCTATAGACTGGTTGTTGATATTTCCATATGTCTAATCTACATGAAATAACGGTGATTTTGATACCTCATTTGTAAGGATACGTTTCGTACAAGCCTCACAATCTCGATTTTAAAATAAATATAATTGCACACAAACGACATGCTTGGTTCGTACAAAATGACACATCACCTGTGGGAGAATCCCGCTATGGCCAAAATTCGATCGTTGTTTTTCGATTAAAAGCATCCTAGCGTGCGTTCTAATAATCGGATCTTCAAGATTAAGATCTCTTTAGAAGCACAAGGCTTCAGGCTTTAATTCAATGTAGAATTTATCAACATTCAATTCCATTTTGTATGCAATAATGCACGATCAATGTGGACCCATTTGAATTTTCATCATTAATTAATGAAAAGTTGATAAGAAATGTAACTGTTCTGAAAATGTAATGATGCAGTTTTGTAGATTTTTTCATTATTTACAAAAATGTTTGTAGAAGAAACTACATTGATTGATTTAAAAATACGTAAGAACGTTTTAAACAAAGTTGTTGACATTCATATTGCTTACCATAAGTATTTAAGTATAATATATTTTATCAAATTATTATGAATAGATGTATGAATATATGAATTCAATCCTTTGCGTATTATATATTTTAAGGTAATCAAATCATTCTATTGAGTGAACTCCAGTCGCGCGTCGGAGCTGACACGTACAATTTTTTTTCCACCTTGAAGATTTACCATTTTAAAATTTTAATAGCCCAACTCCAGTACTCTCTGATAGTTTATTTCTATAATCGCCGCCGCCGCCCAAAGAAATCGGTAATCATTCGACCATATCGCTCCGAGTTGACTGTAACCGTCTGCCCATTGGCGTCTTCGAAATAAAACGGACCAATGACAGCTTTCGCCCTCTTCGATCATACATAGGTATGTGGGTTTTCCAAGCTCCATATATTTTGTTTGTTTACATACCTTCTCACCGAGTGAGGAAGAAAATGTTGTTCGAAAAATCGGTTCTTACTGTCTGTTATAACATCCAAGAAGCCTATCTACGGCGGCGTTGACGGCAGGCTTCAATTTTTACTTGATTTGCAAAATACGCCATATGTGAGGTGTAGTTCAATTACTACGAACGGGGGGAAGCCAATAAATTCGTATCTTGAGATATGGCGCGGGAAGCAAATAGTGGGGTAGCGAGTAGCGGTTAACGGGGTACAGGATTAGCGGGTAGCAGGTAGCTCTGGAGGGTAGGAGGGTAGCGGGTAGTGTGGTAGCAGGGTATGAAAGTTAAGTTCTTTTTGTTTATTGATTAAGGCGGTACGAAGTCTGCAGTGTTGCACGCGGCATTGATGCATATGTTCCAATTTTGATCATTTTCTAATTGATTCAGAGCTTGACACGCAGCGCGGAAAGTGGCGTGTGTGAAGCCGTCAACTATTTTTAATTGCTGAAAACATCTAGGACCAGGCACTGCTAGTCTATATATATAACAGAACAGCTTTTTTGTGTTCGTTCGCTAACCGGTCACACCGCTTGACCGATTTGCCTATTTTTTTAATGAAAGAGGAATAAGGGTAAGGTTAACAAAAAATTAAATTCATATTTTTCAAATCAAAAACGGTGCCAATGTATAAAAATCATACTACGTATTTCCAATCTAGTAAAATATGAACAAATGTGATCAATTTCATTTACCTATTTAAAATTGTTTACATATGTATAATATGTCAAATCGAAATTATTCAAATTGAAAATTTATAATCTTCAACTTCACCTGGAAGAAAATAAGTTAGGTAATATTGTGTCGGGCCAAGCCTTTAATGTGCACATCAACATAGCACAGGCTAATGCTATGGTTATCGGAGACAGCAGAGCAAGGCTAAGGTTAGTGCTCTGCTAGGAGGGTGTTGATAGAGTCGGAAGTAGCAAGGACAACGCTTGGAGGTTCATTGGCTTCTGCAGTCAAGCTTTTTCGAACCCAATTTATAAATGAGCTATCAACCGACATTTAACAGTCGAAGTCGCTCTGCATCTTAGCAATAGTGGCCACCATAAGTAGGTAACAGCATTGCTTATCGAAGAAAGATTGTCCGACAATCATCATCGTCGGCGTGGCCGGTCTGGACCTCCTGCAGCAAGTTCTTCAATGAATCCCGATTTTTGTCGGATGACGAGGCCATCCAGTTCCGCACCCCAAAGCTTTGGGCATTCTGGTTCACGCCATCCTTCCAGCGAAAATTTGTTCTGTCTCCTACTATGAATTTTATTACTTTCCGGTCGGTTCCTCTTCGCTGGTATGAGCCCACCGGAGTCTACCAAGCTTAATTTTAGTCATCAAGTCTGCTTTGCAGTAGATTTCATATAGCTCGTAGTTATATCGTCTCCGGAGTCATCCTTCTTCCCAAAGGGGCCGTAAGCCTTTTTTCTCGAACGCGGCTAAGAGTTCAGAGTGCCTTTGGCTAAGCAAGCACCCAAGTCTAGGATTTGTAAGTTTCATCAAGAACTTTCTGTTTTTCCATTCGACAACCCAAATCAAATTTCCGACCTTTGTTTGGTTTTTTACCAGTTTTCCCACTCTTCCATGAGGGTTTTCCTTTTTTTTTCACAGAAATCATCACTGAATGCAACAGTATGAACCATGAAAATTTCACAAATATCTGTTGGGCCATTTCGGAGTCTATAAGAGACATACAAGCAAACAAACACACATCCATTGTTATATATAGAGAGATTTCTGAAACCTACGAACAAACAAAAACGCAGTTTTGAAGCTCTGAGTTTGATATTGGCAAAAGTAAGACAATCTTAAAAAATTGTACCCGTTGCTTCTTCCAAAACTGTAGAATCAAATACGAATATTAATATTGAATAATAGAAAATTTTATTTAAATGAATTATGTAATGAGGAAAATTTTCTTTTTGTTCTGTTCACAGCAAAATCAAAATTAGAAGTAAATACAAAATCATTTTCAAAAACAAAACTCTATAATATGAAAACAAAGTAAAAACTTATTTTGAGTACAGGTAGAGTGCTGGTTGATATGAGTTCTAACAAAAACTGTGGCAACTCTGTTAAGTTGCGGGAAAACTGCACACTGAATCTTAAAATTACCATTTACAATTTCATTAGAGCGGGTACTACGACCCGCGGGTCGGCTAGTAGAATATATCCCAAGTACCTATTGTATGCGTAAGAAAAAAACTTGAGATTTTAATCAAATATGACATTATACGAGTCGAAAAAAGTGGGTCCGGCCGGCGTTTCCGACCGTGTCTGTCTGTCTGGTTCGATTGATCTCAAAATTGGAATATAGTGGTTTGAGCAAATTCGGGTGAGTCGTTTTCTTTTTTTTTTTTTTTTAAGATCAAAATTTAGGTTAGCCACCTTACGATTTTTTCGGCCAAAAATCAGAAGTTATAATTTTCTGAGAAACGGCTCCTACTAGGCGGGGAGCCCCTATACAAGAAAGTTCCGTCATCGCGCCCACTTAAGTTTTTAATAAGAAATGAAAGATAAACCCAATAGGTACAAGATTCGCTTGATCGGCGTGAATTTATTTAGCCGGAAGTATTTTTAATAATTTTTAGGTTATCAACATGACGGGAGATATTTTCCTTCATCGCGGATTTTAACCAAACAACCATAATTCGGTGCGAAATATCATTCTCTTTGAGAAAAAGTCCGGCCGACCAAAAATTTTTAGCCGGAAAGGCCGCGCAAACCTGTTTCAATGGGGTGTAAGACGGAGAAATTTCTTCGTCATCGCGGATTCCGTTATTTTTTTCTTTCATTGTACGCGTCCTTATGTAAGATGAATAAATACCTTGGTTTGCGTGCTTTCAAACTGCCGGAAGTGTCGCGTAAACCAGATTTTATTATGAAGTAAATTACTGTATTTTTATCATAAACTACAGTAGTTTAGTTCATAAAAAAACTCCTCTCGGACTAACAGTATTGCATTTTATTAGATTTTACTTACTTGAAGACATTTCTTTTGGATTCATGTCTTTTTTTTTTATTCCCACGCCTCTTTCCCCCCCAGATACCGCACGCGCTGGGGTCCATTTACACCGAGTACGTAAACAGTTACGATTGCTAGTCGTATCGGCACTTAGTTAGAAATTATTTGGAATAAATAAAACAAAGATGTGACAGCGATACGAACATGAGGAAGATAAGAGATTGGGACTGCTCAATGCAAGCAGGTACGAAAGGGAAAAAAAATCAAAATTTTGAATAAAATATTACAAAAAGTTCAAAAAAAAAATAAAAATGTAAAATCTTTAAATCAAAGATTTTAAGGTCAAAAATTCTAAAAATATGAAAAAAAACAAAACAAAACAACGAAAAAAAAGTAAAAACGCGCGTAGAAGACGCTTGTCAAGTTCGTAAAAAAGAAATAAAATCAACAAAAATAAAAATATAATAAAAAAAAAACAACATGAATAGACAACAAATAAAATTACAAAATCAAAAACAAAAAAATACAAAGAAAAAAACATTTAATAACGTGGAACACTGGTTTTAAGAATTTGTTTTAGCTGGTTTTTATTGATATTAAAGTGAATTAAGTCTTCATACGCATTCAATAGCTTACTCATTCTTGTCAGTGGCTCATGCATTCCGTAGTTAGTTCTATGTTGGGGGACTTTAATCAAATTATGAGAACGCAGAATATAGTCTCCACCTCTATAATTAAAGAGGATAGAACTCAAAATATCTGGAGCATCAGTGATACCAGTAATAATTTGATGAAGGAAAACTATATCATTGTTTGTTCTCCTTTGACACAATTTTTGCATCTGGAAAAACGCAAGTCGATCATCGTAAGAAGGGATATTATTAGGGTCAATCCATTGAAGCCCTTTAAAGGCGAAACGTGTAAAATTGCGTTGCACTGATTCAAGTCTCTCAATATCTATGTAACGCATAATGAGGAGACCAAACTTGTGATGCATATTCGAGATGGGGCCGAACCAAACTATTGTACAAGGCATAGGAAACGTTTGGGTCTAGGAATTCCTTGGACCAACGCTTAATAAACCCTAACATTGAATTAGCTTTATTGACGATGTTGTTAATATGTTCTGAAAAATCTAAATTAGATGTGAAAAGAACTCCTAAGTCCCTAACTTTTAAGACACGGGATAATATGTGATGGGATATAACATAATCATAAGATGTAGGATTACGCTTTTTGGAAATTGTCATTGTCTGACATTTTCTTGAGTTAAGATTCAAATAATTCTTTTCACACCATACAACAAACTTATTTATATCATCTTGCAGTTGAACGCGATCTTCATTAGATGAAGATCTAATACCTATGGTCCCTTTCTATATTATAAATGAGAAAGTTGGTCATACCTACATATATAGTTAATGTAAGATGGTACAAAGTTTATGTTTAACTAAATTTTATTTATCAATAAACATCATCATTTTCACTGAAAGCAGCATTTCTTCAATTTTTTCTTTCAATTTATTTCTGTCTTGTATTGGATAATGAGGTTGGTTTCTTATTTTTTTTTTTCGAAGCATCCACAGAAAACACATTTGTTGTTTGTTCTAGTACTTGTGCTGCTCAGTTTGAGTACATTTTCCTCTTGTTCTTCTTCGGAAATATCCATTGGTTTAACTACAGCACTTTGAAAAGTACTTGGCTGATTCTTTAGGTAATTGTTTCAAGAAGATTCTTTATATTAAATCGAATAACTTAATATCTGTATGTATGTATAAAAAATAAATGTATGTTTCGGGTACCTATTGTTTCGGCATGTTTGTTTTGCATTTTGTTATTTCGCTTTTCTCTCTTCGATTTTCTTTTATTTCGCAAAACTTGTTTTGTTTTTTGTTTATTTTGTTTTTTCCTGTTTCGCCCCAGAATTGTTTCGCTCTTTTTGTTTTGCCATTAACTCCCTCGCAAAATTGTTAATTTGCAATACGATTGTTTCGCCACAGGTTATCTCGCTAACGGTTATTTCGCATTTTTTTCTGAATTCTCTTGGGAATGTAATAATTGTTATTTAATTAGTCTTCATTAGATGGCTTTTAGTCTTTTAAACCGCCCGCGTAAGGTGAGTATTTTAATATTATGTCTTTAAATTAAAAAAATGGAAAGTAAAATCATATGCGATACTTTTAAATCAATTTGAGGAAAGGATAAACTAAGTCGTGAAGGATTTTCCTATTATTTTGAAAAAAATCGTCAATTCAAGTACATACGAACTTCGTCTCTTTTTTTTAATTTTAATTTTTGTGTACGTAAGGATCCTGAAGACTTTAAAATTCGCGCAAATTTTAAAGTCTTCAGGATCCTTACGTACACAAAAATTAAGATTAAAAAAAAAAACAGATGAAGGCGAAACAATTAAAATCAAAATAATAAAAAAGCGAAAAAAGCGAAAAGCGAAATTAACGAATGCAAAATAAACGAAAAACCAAAAGACTGAAAGGCGAAAAAAAATCAGCGAAACAATTGAAAGCGAAGCAACTAAAAGACCAACCGAATGAAATGCGAAATAACAAAATGCAAAACGACCGTGGCGAAACGACCAAAAGCGAGATAAAAAAAGCGAAATAAACCATACCCGTATGTTTCTTTGTTTATATAGGTCCATAATATGTTTTTCAAATGTTTATGGTAGATAAAGTTGAAATGGTTTTTTAATCATTCTGAAGTAAAATTGTGTTGAGATCAGGTTCTCGGAGTCTACTAGTTTAGTGGGCGCGATGACGGAATTTTCTTGTATAGGGGCTCCTGGGCTATACTGTCTTTGTATTTTGGATTTAAAAAGAAATATTTTTAATCTGTTTTTTTTTTTAATTCTGCATCTCAAAAACGGATCAAAACTAAAAATCATATTTCAAATATAAAATGCAAGCTATAAACATTTTCTTGTATACTGCATACTCAGATGAATTTTATGAAAAATTTTATATATAAAGAATTAATTAAAAAAAAAGTGCTCTAAGGATTAAAAGATCAACAATTTCCTACGAAATCTTATGACGTCAATTTTTTTCAGATAATACATATGTGTTTTGAGACACATATTTCAATATACATAAATTTTTATTTATGAATTATTTTAATTAAATGTTTTTTGTGAGTTGTTTTAGAATACAGGAATAAGTTTGTGTGACCTACCTAGTATCGCAAATTTTTGTTTTTGCTTTCTCTTCATCTTTTTATCCAAACTTGCTGTTTCACTTGTCGTTATATTAAAAAAGAGGTGCTATCTATAAATAAAGTGGTTTAAACTGACGGACATATTTAGTATTTTGATATGGATTAAAACATGACCAAAAAACAGCTCCGAATCTAAAGCAGCACGTTCATAACATCAAACGGAATAGTTTCAGCAGTGTGCAGTGTCTGCTATTTTTTTTTTCTTTTTTTTTCTTTCATGCTCCGCTCTAAATGATTGGAGTGTTCTGATAACTGTTATCCCCGGGGACCACAACAAGACTCTTTCAAAGCGAACCAATAGTTCTTGAGATTAGCTTGTTTAAACAAAAGCGTTCAATAATAGTATAGATTGAACATATATAGGTTAAATGCATGTGTCCAGGGGTTCATTTTATTTGTTGATAAATTCTGTGATTTGCTTATAGCACAGCTAAGAAAATATAGTTTCTTATCTGTGCTTATAGGAAGCAAGTTTTCCTCAACGTGATTATGTCGGTCGTGTTCTTTCTTAGGTTCATAGAAAAGCTTGATGCACTTACCTATGCAAGCAAGAACATGAAATGACAACCTGGCTTAGGTATCTATTTTAAGTCTTAAAAAGTGCTATCCCGATGAGATGCCATGCAAAATTATAAAAGCTTTTATTAAGAACAAATAATTTTGGATTTAGCAAATTAGCTTTTGAAAATTCAAACAATATTTCAACATTATGTCGGGTCTGAAGTCCGATATTTGTTAGCCTACGTGTTATTCACAAATCCATTAGTTTTCCGTGGAGAAGCAATATGTTTAAATATTACAATCATGAGGAAGGTGCTCCATGAACCATGATTGATTATCTCCGAAAATACACCATTGGAGAGGCCAGACGCCGAGCGTCGGCTTTGTCAATGGAACTAATTTCCTGGATTGAAAAATGGATTGCCTCTTCTAACGGCTGGAACTGTTATTTCTTCAGTTAACTTACCGTTAAGAAATTCTTTATTTTAGTTGCAATTAAATCTATCAGGCAGGCATCCCAAATTTGTTCCTACTGTAAAGTAAACCAAATCCGGACTTGTTAGGTATGATCAACATAATTTATTTTGTGAGGTAAGAATACTAAGTAATCGGATTTTTGCAGAAATGTAGCCTTTCAACATTAAGTGCAGGGATTAGAAGTTTTTTTTAATGGTCGCCTTGTGAGTTGTTTTTCTTTTTTCGTAAACTTTTTCCTCCGTAACTCTTGTCAACTAATAAACCAATTTAATCCTAAACGATGAAGTTATGTCCTTAAGAAACCTGTGAAAGTGAATTTCATTTTGAGGTGTTGGTCTGGTGTGACCGGGATGTCCCATGGGACTGTCGGCAAATTAACACATTTATTCTCATTTATATAAAATGATTAATCGTCACAAGGAAAAACGAGCAAACAACTTTCATGCGTGTTTCACATGAACTATAAGAATTTACAAAGTAATTCTATTGGAATATAAAACTCAGAGTGAATGGCCAGAAGGACAAGTCACTTATCCAGCGAAATGTCATCGTGAGCGTGCAAGAATGTTTGCAGTTCATGTTTATGCAGTGTGATTGTGATGTGAATTTTGTGTTCATTGAGTGAAATGGAAGTGTGATAATGCCGGCCGCAAACGCTTGTTTGGTATCTGTTATTCTCAATTGATTGGATTTGACGATTATCAACTTCTGGACGAGTCGTTTCATTTTCCAATTAAATTGTGTACATACAGATTTATTATTAATAGTCTTCCCATATCGTTTGCGTGGCGGAGAGTTAGTTATGGGTTTGGGGATCGAAAATACGATTTGGTGGAGCGACATGTGAAATGTGATCCCATGTCGTTTGGGATCCATATTTACCTACTTGTAATTTTTTGCTAGATAAAGAAGTTGAGCTTTTTATTACTATATTTGCATAAATGTAAACCGGATTTTTCGATATTTATTTATGAAAATAATATAATTTTAATATTTCAATGAAATTCCCATCTGTGATTTTTACGTGTCAGACAGTGAAAGCTGCATCGGACTGCGACAACGAAGTACCTATAAAGGTAAAACTGATTGATATTAAGCCGCATATAATTAGCTACCAAGAACAATGTGCATTATAGCGCTTTTTGAGAGAGTTCCTGGGTCCCAGGATAATCTACAGTTAATCAGGTTTTATACGCTTGGCGTCAGAAATTGGTATCGGTTCAATGTAATGCATTTAAAACATTTTGTTTTTTTGTTTGCGATGTGGAGTGAGTTTGGACAAGATAATTGGCTCACAGATAATTCATCGTAGGTGCGGCGGACATGGTTTGGCGATTTTACCAATGAAATACGAGTTAATAAATTATTCACATAAGAAACTGTCTGCATGTGCTGTCACAGCAAGAACTCACTCTCTGCCTCCTGTCTCTATTACGTGTTGAAAAAAAAGAAAGAATAAAATCAATCAATCATTATGTTCGAATTTAAACTTATGAATGAATATTGAATATTTACATTTATAAATTTTGTTTAATGTCTGCATGACTTGTCAATACGAAATGTGCCCTGTGTTTGTTTTATTTCGTCCTTTTGTCCTTTTTTGTGTTTAAATTTATTCGCAGCACGTCTTTTGCTTTCACATAATTTAACCTGAAAACTCAATTTTCATATATTGACATAATAAGTACATTTGTTTGCATACATGAGATGGGTTAAAAGCGGAGACAAGTAAAACAGTGAGACGCATCAAAATAAATCTCAGATTTTGTTCAAATATTTTTCACAAAAAAAAATCAATCGCGGATAGGTAAATCAATGAAGTATTGCTCCTTTCCTGACAAAAGTGCAAACAAAACCTTAAGCGACACACAAAAACAGAGTAATTTAATGAATAGGCATCGTTGGTTATCTAATATGTTTCAAACCTTAATTAACAATTTGAATTGAATTGTTAAAAGCGTTCTATAAGCTACATACATATATCTATAGGTACCTTTTCTATGTATGGAATAAATGCAATAAAATCGTTGCCAAATCTGTGATGAAAATTCTTGGGGAAAAGAGCTAAGCTTTTGTAAAGAGCAGGAATAAGTCTTGGATCGCGAAATTCTTTTCGCAAATACTAAAGAAGTAGCTAGCATAGAATATGAATTTTTATATGGCGTAAATGTTTGTTTACGTGAAATCTAGCTTAGATGCAAAAGCCCTAAATTTGAAAATAATAGTAGGGGTAGGGTGGCAATGCAGCTTCAAAGAACCAAGCCCAAAGTTAATTATACACCCTACAACGAAGCTTTGAGTTTGTGTGAAGAACAAAAAAACCTATGATTTTATGTCGCCTCTGAACTGCTAAGTTAAGAAGAATTTTTCCAGAAGAGTGGCTGTCTAGATGTTGTTGACTCACTTAATCTCAGACGTCAAGGGTCCTTTGTGATACGAGATACGACTAAAAAAAGTTACTCATGGGAGAGTTATGAAATTAAATAAATCATTTGGTACTTTTAATGAAGTTTGAGATAAACCTTGAGTCGATCGTTGCCAGTTGACTAGTATATTATTGAAAAAGACGTTACCGTGGTAGGTTTTCCTCTATTGGAGAGTGCTGGGCATGTACCTACATAGGTGTTGGACTATTTCCTCTTTCTCCTCGTTCAAGCAGCTTGTTTAGTAGCCTCCTTGCATGTCTACCTATGAGATGGTGTCCTGTAATAACTCCAATTGAGCGTAAATTAAGCTATTTGACCGCTTCAGGTCAATGCTTGCCCATATATGTTTGGTTTACTAGGTAGGTGGTACTGGTACCCTGTGCCCATCTAGCTTTTGTTGATTCTAGAACATATTGTTTGAAAAGATGCTTGCATGTAGCAAGTGGTGTTCCTATGTTTTGTCTCGGTTTGACATTGGGTAGAAGTGTTCCGTTTTTCCCGGACTATGTGCTACGATCTGCAGCCCGACACGCCAGTCTATTTTGTTGCGACAACGACTGCGTACACAAGGAAATCAGCCAACAACAAGCAGGCAATGTGTCATCAGATGCACTAAACAAAATAACAATTCGTTATGATATAATAATATAGTAGGTATATCAACTTTGGGTTTTAGTTGAGAATACTCGCTCCATCGGGGATAAGGTTCTTACAGAACATACCTTCTCCTTCAGAGTTTGGTCATATAGAGTATATCTGTTCCTTACTGAAATTGGTCGTACAGACCAATATTCCTAACATATCGAGATCCTAAAATTACAAGCTCAAAAGCAATATAACGCCCCAGCTCAAATACGCTGCCTGTAGCCTGAGCACCTACTCAGATCAAAATGAATTGGACGAGGAAATTATTCCCCAGTTTGCTAAAATTACATTAGGGCAGAGGCAATAGAACGATTAAACCAAACTAAACCAACTTAACAAAATATTCAACTTAATTTTATAAAGTAAACCGATTCTGATGAATTATTTTAAATTGTCAAAATGAAATGTAGTTATTTCGAAACTTCTATTTTATTTATTTATTTTTTACGAACAATAGGTACATTTTGAAACTGTTTTTTTTTTTCTTAACACTTTCAGTTGTATTCAATGGATGTATAGGTAATTATTAATTCTGTTTTGTTTCGACCCTGCTAAGACTTTCCAGACGAGAAGATTCTCGTCTTCGAAGAAGTAGGGGAAGTAATAAAACGTATTCATTACATACATACATCGATATTAATTCTGGTATCGTTTTGTATTCATATATGAATTTTTAAATTCATAATTCACAGTTTGCTTTCATTCATAAATCATTAAAGGAACAATCAAAATTAAATCAAATCAGAGTTCTTTCGTATATGAATTATACAGGTAGAAATACCTTAAAAGAAAGACTCTCATTAAGTTTTGGTAAAGGGGCTAGTCCAGATTTGACGTGGACATAACAACTTAAAATAGTGTACGACTGCTATCTCAGTCTGTGATTACTGATTACAGTGGTCGACTACTGTTCTCAGTCTGTCATAAAAGTGTACGACTTCTTCCTCAGTTTGTGATTACAGTGTACGACTGCTGGGGATCAATTCTGTAACTGTGAAGTTGTAAAGTGATAAATTTTATCACAGCTTCACACTATTTCCGCAGTTGACCGTAGCTTAAGTGGTAAGATGCGTTGGCTGCTAAGCAGAACGTCGTAAGTTCGAGTCCTACTCGCGTCCATAAAGTTTTTATTTCATCTTTCACGGGCACTGCCTCTTGCGAAGAACTGACAAATCTTCCAAGAGTATCAATCTGTCATGAAAAAGTGCTTCTCAACTCTTACTTACTTACTTATCCGGCTCACAATCCATGAAGGGTCTCAGCCTGAGATACTGCAGTCTTCCATCGTGAACGATCCCTCGCATGCACTCTCCAGTCACCGAGACCAAGCGCTCTGGCATCCGCAGTCACTTGGTCCTTGTACCGTAGGTTCGGTCTTCCTTGTCGCCTTGAACCTGGGGGCTGGGATGAGAAGACTTTCTTGGCTGGAGCGTTGTCGTCCATTCGCTCGATGTGGCCGAGCCAATGTAGTCGTCTTTTCTTGGACTTCTGGACTACATCCACATCTTGGTACAGCTCACACAGTTCTCGGTTGTATCTTCTTCTCCATTCGCCATCGTCGCATACGGGACCAAAAATCCGTCGAAGAATTTTTCTTTCGAAAGTGCCCAGTATCAATTCCCCTTTTTTACTTATCGTCCAGCACTCGGCGCCGTAGAGTAGGACTGGTAAAATCAAAGTTTTGTATAGCAGACACTTTGTCTTCCGAGTGAGGAGTTTTGAACCCAGTTGTTTGGCCAAACCGAAGCAGCAGCGGTTCGCTAGGGTAATTCTTCTTCGGATCTCCACTAAGGTGTCGTTCGTGGGATTGATGTTTGTTCCAAGGTAGGTGAACTCCTTAACTACCTCGAAATTGCTGCTACCAACAGTGACGTTTTGTCCTAGGCGGTGGACAGATTTTGCTTTGTTTGTTGATAACATGTACTTTGTTTTGTCCTCATTCACTTCAAGACCAACTAGTTTCGCCTGTTCTTCAATCGCTGTGAAGGCCTCAAGCACAGCTCTCTTGGATCGACCGATGATGTCTATGTCGTCCGCATAGCCTAGGAGCTGGGTGGATTTGTTGAAGATAGTGCCCTCCGTGCTCACACCTGCCTTGCGCACTATCTGCTCCAGGACTATGTTGAAGAAGTCACATGACAACGCATCTCCTTGTCTAAACCCTGCGCAAGTTTGGAATAACTCGGATGAGCTGTTACCCATTTGCACACTGCACTGCGTATTGTTTAGCGTCATGCGGCACAGCTGGATCAGTTTGTTCGGGATCCCGAATTCAGACATCGCAATCATAAGCTCTTGGCGGTGGATGCTATCATAAGCAGCTTTAAAGTCGATGAAAAGATGGTGGATTTCGACTTGAAATTCGTTGGTCTTTTCCAGGATCTGCCTCAGTGTGAATATTTGGTCTATCGTTGTTCTGCCTGGCCTAAAGCCACACTGGTACGTGCCGATTATTGTGTTGCAGAAAGGTTTAAGACGCTCACACAGTACGTTGGATAGGATTTTGTATGCAACATTAAGCAGGGATATGCCACGGTAGTTTTTGCATAACATCGGATCGCCTTTTTTGTAGATGGGGCATATGGAGCTTATCGACCAGTCAGTGGGCATGCATTCTTCCTCCCACACTTTGGTGATGACCTGGTGCATGCGGTTCATCAAAACATCTCCTCCATGTTTAAAGAGTTCCGCGGGTATGCCATCCGACCCTGCGGCCTTGTTATTTTTTAGCTTTTGGATGGCTCTTTCTACCTCTTCTCTGCTGGGGGCTGGGACTGGGTCTTCATTGACTGGTCTTGCTTCTCTTTCGTCATTATCTTGCTCGACATTTTGCGCATTCAGCAGCTGCTGGAAGTGCTGCTTGAAAACATCTACAATTCCCTGTGCTTCGGTGACTAGGTTTCCTTCACTGTTTCGAAGAGCTTGTGTCCCGGTTTTGAAACCAGAAGCTAATTGCTTCGACCTTTTAAAGAAACGCCGGGTGTTGTTCTTGGCCCGAGACTCTTCTAGATCTTTGAGCTGAGAAACTGCGGATGCTCTTTTCTTTCTTCGCAGGGTCTTTTTTTTACACACTATCAGAATTGGTCGTATGGGCTTATAGCAAGCACATTTTACGACCAATGGTTTGCCGACACAGGAACTGTGTTATACCACCGGCTCATCACTTAGTGTGGTGTTAGTTGTTAGTAGGCAAATAACGAAACTATAACAAATAACACAGCACACATAAATAGTAAACATAAAATAAACAAAAAACATAACAAAATTAACATAAAACATTTAAGAGAGTGGAACACTGGTTTTTAAAATTATTTTAAGTTGAGTTTTACTCAAGTTAAAATCAAAAAGTTGTGAGTTCCAGTTTATAAGTTTACCCATACGTGTCAAAGGCTCATGCATTCCATAATTTGTTCGGTGCATAGAGATCCTAATCAAATCCTGACTACGGAGATTTTAACCTCCCCCTCGATAGCAAAACAGAATTTTACAGAGAAGGTCAGGAGCATCCGTGACTCCAGTAATAATTTGATGGAAAAAGACAATGTCATTATTATTTCTTCTCTGTTGAAGTGTTTGCATCTTAAGGATTGACAAACGGTTTTCGTACGGAGGGACATTTAGGGGATCAATCCACTGAAACCCTTTTAACAAAAAACGAGTGAAATTCCGTTGCACAGATTCCAATCATTCAATATAAATATTATAGAAAGGAGACCATACCTGCGATGCATACTCCAGATGGGGACGAACCAAGCTGTTATATAAAACACTGGTAACATTGGGATCGCGGAATTCTTTTGACCACCGTTTGATAAAACCTAACATGGAATTAGCTTTGTTAACGATGCCGGTAATGTGCTCAGAAAAATCTAAATTAGGTGCAAAAAGAACTCCAAGGTCCTTAACAGTTAAACGCGCGTTAAAATGTGGTGTGAAATGACATAGTCATGAGATGAAGGTGAACGTTTTTTTGAGAAAGTCATCGTTTGACACTTTGTCGGGTTTAGATTCAAACTGTTCTTTTCACACCATACTGTGAAGCGGTTAATATCATTTTGTAGTAAAATACGATCATTTGCAGAAGTTATATTTTTATATATCTTCATATCATCCGCGAAGATGAGAATTTCACTATTATTTACACATAACGGTGCATCATTGATAGCTAATATAAAGAGAAGAGGTCCCAGATGGCTACCCTGTGGAACACCTGATTTAGCAAAGTATGATTTAGAGTAACTATTTCTAAATTTAACCTGATAAGACCTATTTTCAAGGTAAGACACAATCCACGTTATAAAAAAAGGTGGGAAGCCGTAAGAAATTAATTTAAACTTTATAATCTCATGAGATAGTTGATCAAAAGCCTTTGAGAAGTCCGTGTAAACACAATCGACTTCATGGCCATATTCCAAAGCCTGTAAACATTTATTCAAAAAAATAACCAGGTTTGTGACAGTAGATCGTTTTTGCATAAAGCCATGCTGTTGATTGCAGATAACATTTCTACAGTTAAATGCCAAAGTGTCACATACTACTTGCTCAAACAACTTTGGAATACATGAGAGCTTAGAAATCGGTCTATAATTACAGATATTATTCTTATCACCTTTTTTATATACGGAAGTTATAAAGGCACTCTTCCATAGTGCGGGAAATTTGCATGTTTTCAAAGATAAATTAAAAATGTTTCGCAAGGGCAGAGCTAAGCATGACCTACATATTTTTAGGACTACGGGTTTAATTCCATCAGGTCCAACAGAAAAATATTCTTTAAGAAGTGACAGAAATTGTAAGATTTTATCATATTCTACTGTGATATTGTTAAAAGACACTTGCGGACAGTTTTGCAAATAATTAAAGTAATTTTCGTCCACAAAAACTGGCGAATCAATGAAGGATTGTTTAAAATTGTTTGCAAAACCGTCACAGATGTCAGAGGTCGTGGTCAGGGTAACATTATTGTAAGTGAAGTTAACAGGGTAGCCATCACACTTTTTTTTAGAGTTAATGAATTTCCAAAAGTTCCTGGGATCTGATATTACAGAAGCCCCCATCGACTCTAGATATTCATTATATAATTCGTAAGAGAGTTTCTTGAACTCTTCAAACAAAGATATATAAATTACTTGATTTTCCACCGTCATACACTTAATGTATGGCTTTATTTCTTTTGTTGCGAAGGTATTTAAGATCCTTTGTATACCAGGGATGCATATTAGTATTGGAGGGAATTACCCTTCTAATTGGTACTGCTTCTTTTAAGCAATTCGTCAAAACTGAATAAAAACTCGAAATTGTTTCGTCAATATCGTTAGAGATCGGTAAGTGTTCTATACCGGATTTGTTTAAGCAATCCAAAAGCTTTTGAAAATCAGTTCTCCGAAAATCAAATGCATGTGAGCAGTCATGAGGATTACTGTTGTTTTGACGTCGTACTCTGGACAGGCTCCGTAGGCTCTATCCAGGAGGGCGTGTGCACATATTATACTGATGTTTTGTAGTGTGGCCTTGATGCGGATCACAGCCAGGCGATCACTTATTGGCTTGAAATCCATGACTTTCGAAGCTTCTCAACTCTGCCGTTCGGAATCGGCGTTAAATTGTAGGTCCCCTCAATTCTTCACAAGCACTCAGAGAATTGTTGATGAGAGTAAGCCACTTAGGCCTTGGCTCTTCAAGAGCTGTAGCTCCAATTTTTTTTTAATTTTTTCACAACGCTATATTTTTTTCCCAGTCAAATCAGATTGTGAAATTATGGATGCCGGACGACTAAAACGTGATGCTAAGGCTTCAACAGCACAAAAACTTTATTTGTTGGAGTATTTGGAGGCAAAGCCAGGCATAGCTAATGATAAGTAAGTATTGGTTTTATAAATTATGATTTTTATTTAAAAAGAAAAACACAATTTGATTCACAGATTCATCGGAGTTGATGGTGTCCATTGTCGGGACATGGAGTGGAGCATCCTCGCTGAAGTGCTGAACAGCATGGGAGGAGCAATAAAGGATGCTCAAAAATGGAGAAAGTATTTGAAAGACCTCACGTAAGTTTATGAACAAGAAATTATATTAATAAAATTGAAACGTTTACAAATCAACATATTTATGTGCTTCACCAATGTTTGAAAAAAAAAAATTGTTGTTTAAATTTATACATTTTTCTTACAATTTACACCCGAAAGCCCCACGTTGCTGGATTTGAGGCATAGGAGAATTTTTAAGAATACTTAGGTACACTCATTTATTTGACACACCCAAAACATTTTATTTAAAAAAAAAATCTTTTTTTCTGTATGTAAATATTTAGTATCTTTATGTAAACACTTTTTTTCTTGTTTTTTTGATTTAAGGAAACCTTAAATTGATACAATTATGTATGTATTTTTCTTTCCTTTGTAATAGATTCAGAGTACGCAGCAAAGATGCTTCCATAAGGGAACAGCGTCTGAAAAGCCGCATGAACGGGCCAATTCAAGTTAAAGACCTTACGGATATAGACCGGAGAATTATATTCGTAACAACGCTCGAAGCAGTTGAAGGTGTTTCGAAGAGCGTCGAGGTGATTGTATTCGAGAAAATAGTAAGTTTGATTAGCTTTACTTCCATTACTTGATAATGTACTATATTCTTATTGATATTTTATAGGAACAATCACCATGCGAAGACGAGGTGGAGGACATCGCTGACTTCCTGTTAGATGAAGTCGTCGTGCCAACGACACATGAAGACACGGAACCAACACCTCAGTCTTCATAGTCAACGAATGAACCGTCCACTTCACTTCAACGGAATACCTTCACCCACCGCACAGACAAAATAAAAGGAGAGCGACCGTGGCGAGTTCTTCCGACGCAACCCTCAAATTATATACCGAATGAATTTGAAACAAAAAATGTGCACGACTCGGTCGTACGAACTTGCTCCTGTATTCACAATTATAAATCATAAAAAAAAATTAAAAAAAACTCATAAATAAAAATTTAAATTTAAATATGTACCTCAAAAATGGATTCAATCGGAAAAAAATTGATGTCATATGATTTCTTAAGAAAATGTTGGTTTTTCATTTTTTTTTTAATTTATTAAAAAAAAAAATAAAATTTGAAAATATACCTCGTAAATACATTTTATTCCAAAAATTTAAATGCCAAACAAATTTAAACCTTATTTTTGATTTTTTGAATTTTTTTTTTGAAAATCGTCGGAGCCGTTTTTTTTAATTAATTTTTTATATATAAAATTTTTCAAAAATGTCTTAAAATTAATTTGGGTGTGCAGTATTCAAGAATATGTAAATATACATTTTATGAGTATATTTCGATTTTTAATATTGATTCATTTTTAAGATACACAATTTTGAAAAAAAAGTTTAAAATATTTTTTTTAAAATCCAAAAAAAATTTTGAAATTTTTTTGAATACAACAAATTATTTGGGCAATATATACGTACTTTCAAAAAAAGAATTAAACTGATCAGACTTTTATTTTTTGAGAAAATCTAATAACAAAAAACGGTTCTATGGGAGGTACCGTTTTGGAGCAATTCAAATTTTTTTTTTTACATAAAATACATGAGTGTTTAAAAAAATTAAATTCGAGGAAGTTTAAAAAAAATCGTAGGAACCGTTTTGGAGAAAATTTAAGGTTTTGGTTTTTTGCCATAAAAATCGTATGGTGGCTACCCTAAATTTTGATCTTAAAAAAAAATGAAAAAACTGGGATATGGGTTTTTGCTAAAACATCTTATTTTCAAGTTTGAAGTCAATCGGACCAGTGGTTAAGGCTGTAGGTGCCTGTAAACTTCCCGACAGACAGACAGACGGAATCGCCGGACTCACTTTTTTCGACTTCTCTATCATCGTAATGTCATATCTCATCATCATCTCAAATTTTTTTTTTGTACGAATTCAATACTTGCCATATATTCTATATGTCGCAAGTAAAAATCAAAAATTGAGGAACAAAAACTTGTATTAAAAGAAAAAAAAATTAAAAATATTAAAATAGAGAAATTAAAATAAAAAAAAATTAATAAATAAAATACAAGAACTAATCGATGAAATGAATAAATGAAAAACAAATAAAAATCAAAGTCCTTTTATTTATTTAGTTTCCTAAGCTTCCCTAACAATTCTTCCTTGAATTCGCCTCCCTTCTTGAAGGACTTGATTTAAAAATGACTCTTCGTCATCTAAACTATCATTGTCATTACCAGAATCTATTCCCATGTCGGTTTCGAGATTCTCTGGCAACGGTAGCCCAGCTTTGACTAGTATATTGTGTAATACAATGCATGCCTTGATTATTATGCCTGCTTTCGCTGGACAATAAAAGATAACCCTCTCTTTAGATAGGCACCAAAATCTGCTTTTCAGAATACCAATACAGCGCTCTACAATAGGTCTTGTCTGTTTATGAATTACGTTATACTGCTCTTCTGGTTCACTCTGGGTTGAAAGTATAGGTGTCATAAGCCACGGCTGTAATGGGTTACCACTGTCTCCCAGGAGCCAAAAATTCCTTTCACCTTCATTGTAAATTTTTTCAAGAGTTGCTTTCACTTTAGATCGTCGCCAAACATAGGCATCGTGGGCCGTTCCTCCATACTGGGCAATCGCACTAAAGATGACAAAGTCAGCTCCACAAACAATTTGAACATCCATCGAATGTCCACCTTTTCTACAATAAAAGACATGTTCAATTTCTCTTCGTGGAGCTGAAAGTTTAATATGAGTTCCATCTATTAATCCGAGTATTCCGGGAAAACCATATTTTTGGTAAAAAGCAGATTTGATGTTTGCAAATTCGTTAATTTTTGGAAATTGCACATGTCTATGTATGTGCTATTCTATTCAAAGGATTGGATACATTTGATATACAGCGACTCACAGACGTCTGCAATAGAGATGATAATAAGTCCTGACCAACACCACGTTGGAAGCTACTCGTTGCAAAAAAACGCAAAGCACTCAATATTTTTATATGGCATGGAAGCCCACTGGTTCGCTGACTACTATTCAGAAGCGGTGTGAGGTTGTTTATTAGTTCCAAACAACGATGTTTTGGGAAGCGATATAATTCGATGAAATGTTCATCCGTTGTTACCTCGAATGGATTATGTAAATCTCGGAGCGAACGACGCAAGATTCTCACATTATTAGATTACTAGATTAACGAAAAAGTATAACAATTATCTTAAATATAAATACCTTTGCTGAGCACGACGACGCACGTCTATTATTTATTATCAATTGAATAATTATTCCCGACATTACCCGGCGGCCACACGAGCAAGTTCTGGCTAGCAAGTTGGCATACAATCAAATATTTTACTCACACATTCAAACTTTTAGTACTTGCTTTAGTACTGGCTGGTCAACTGGCTAGCAAATTTTCCAGCCAGTAAAACGAGCAAGTAAATCGGCAAGTAATTTGACAGGTTTTGCCAAATATATCAAAATGAACAAAATTAAATTAGAAAATTAGTTGAAACGAGGATTTTTATTTCTATTTTTGCTGGCGACATCTTGGAAATTCAAAATTGGATGTTAAAAGCAGGTAAGCTTGTAAAAAATATGTGAACTTGCTGGCAAGTTGACTAGCAAGTTTTTTGCCACCTACGTCACACCAAGTACACCGATAGAGATACGCTACTTGCTGGCCAGAACTTGCTCGTGTGGCCGCAGGGTTATCTCGCTTACTTCGCTTCAGAAAATATAATGGGCGCATTCACTAACCTAGTCACTACTTAGTCAAAATTCAACTAGCTTTGTGAATGCAAAATTGCACTACAAAGCTAGTCGAACACAAACTGTCAAATACTGATAGTCCAGCAATTTTAGGTTATTTCTGCGGAAAAATTAGAAGTGACCGGAATTTTTGTATACACAATTATTTACAACGCTGGCCGTACGGCGCCGGCGTTGTAAATAATTGCACGACGAACAACTTTCTAAATACAGGTCGCGAGATATTCCCGAAAAAACTGGATTTCGTGATTTTTTGACCCTTATAAAACGTTTTTAGACGGTCCTATATCAATGAAAAATTTTCACATCTTCATAACAGCACCGTAATAACATTGTATACAAAAACTCATCTCACTAGGAATTTTTCAGCAGATTGGGGTTTAAAATGCCTAAAATGGCTGGACTATAAACATTTGAAGTAAGAAATGTACATATGTGAATTTGTGAATGGAGCTCAGAGAACTTTAAAAAAACTTCCTGTGTTGTTTTGCTTGTTATAATAAACAAAAAAACACTACCAGATAAGATTTGATTGCATAAATTTCGTCTTCAGACCTTATCTGATAATTAAAATTGTCATATTTTCCAATTAATTTCATTTAAAATTTTTGAAATTTGAAATTGAAGATTTGTTTCTTTTTCAACAGCTGATTGGGAAATGTCAAACTAACTTTAAAGTTGAAATTTTTACACTACGTCGGAGGGGAAATTTCCACTCATTTCTTAGTTGTATTTGGCCAATCAGAATGAGTTGACTACGTAGTGTAGTGACTACGTTAGTGAATGGGCCCAATGAGACAAAAAAAAAATGCTGACAGCATTTATCATTTAGTACCTTTTAGAACTCTTTAGAACAAATTTTGAGAACAGTTCTTCACAAAGAGTTACAGAATCGCATTTTGTGATATTGTGAACTGTGAAAATGAAAACATCCTGTGAAAAATTAAATGATATTTTTTTATCACTCCACAACTTCACAGTTACAGAATTGACCCCCTGTTCTCAGTCTGTGATAAAAGTGTACGGCTGCTTTCTCAGTCGGTGATAACAGTGTACGACTGCTATCTCAGTTTGTGATAAAAGTGTACGGCTGATTTCTCAGTCTGATAATTATTGAATCTGAGCCGCAGGTGGCCATTTTAGACCCAGAGCTGGCGACATATTGATTATTCCCACGCCTCTTTCCCCCCCAGATACCGCACGCGCTGGGGTCCATTTTCACCGAGTACGACGGCAATTACGGTTGCTAGACGTATCTGCGCTTAATTAGAAATTATTTGTAAAATAAAAAAGTGATGGCGATACGAATATTAGGAAGATAAGAGTTAGGGACTGCTTAATGCAAGCAGGGTCAAAAAGGAATAACATTTTAAATTAAAAATTTTACAAAAAGTAAAAAAAAAAGAAAAAAAATTACAAAATTTTAAAAACAAAATTTTAAAATTCAAAAATTAAAAAAAATAATTAAATAAACATAACAAAGTAAATAAGCGTGTAGAAGACACTTGTCAAGTTCGTAAAGAAAAATAAAATAAAAAAAAGAGGAGTCAGTTTCTCTCTACTACATATACATACGTATTTATTTATTTTATTAGTTGTTTAAGGAAGTACAGTATAAAAGTTTCCTTTGTGTGATCTTGCTATGGTTGAGATCAAAAATATTTGAATTTTCGTTCACCTTACGTAACATTCTCGTAATTGGTTCATTACTGCCGTAATCAGTTCTGTGATGAGCTTGATGAAATTGGGGAACCGATCTTAGAGAATGAAAGTTAACGTTAATACTCATTGCATCAAGGAGGGTGGAAGATTCTGTAGCACCGGATAGAATTTGGTGTACGAAAATAATATCGGCAACTTCACGACGTTTTTCTAGAGATTGTAAGTTTATAAGCCGCAACCGTTCTTGATACGGGGGTAAGTTAAAATTGTCAACCCATGAAAGTCCTCTTAAGGCGAAACGGAGGAATCTACGTTGTATTGCTTCAATTCTCATTATATGGACTTGGTGATAAGGGGACCATACTTGGCTGGCGTATTCCAGTAGAGGCCTTACAAACGTGGTATAAAGAGATTTCGTAACGTAAGGATCTGAGAATTCCTTAGACCAACGTTTGACGAAACCTAAAGCAGAATTAGCTCTGGCTACGATATTGTCATAGTGAGACCTAAAGTTAAGCTCACTATCACAAATAACTCCTAAATCTCGGATAGTTGTTACTCTGTGAACAATACATTCGTTGATATAATAGTCCCGTGTTTGCGGACGGAAACGCTTACGGGAATATGTGATAGTTTGGCATTTGGAAACATTAAGTTCTAAATTGTTTTTTTGACACCAAACATAGAAATTGTTTAAATCCGCCTGCAGGGGTAAAGCATCATCGGGTGAAGAAATCATTCTAAAGATTTTCATGTCATCCGCGTACATTGAAACTTGGGAATTTTCAATCACAGATTCTACGTCATTAATAGTCAGAATAAAAATAATAGGGCCTAGATGACTACCTTGAGGGACTCCCGATTTTGCAGTAAATGGTTCTGATATAGAAGATCTAAATAAAACGCGATATTTACGGTCGGATAGGTATGATTCCATCCATTCAATGAAACCCGGAGGGAATCCAAGAGCCTTTAGCTTGAAAGATAGGTATAATATTGTGGGATATTTTATCAAACGCCTTGCTAAAGTCCGTAGCAATAACATCAACTTCTTTGTTACTTTCTATTGAGTTTAATGTATAAGAAACAAATTCAGTTAAATTATTGGTCGTTGATTTCCCTTTTAGGAACCCATGTTGTTTGGACGAAAATAATGATTTACAATTAAAGTACATAGTGTCGAATATAATACTTTCGAATAGTTTAGGAATGCAAGATAATTTGGCATTCTTATGAATGGGAATTATGAAAGAATCTTTCCACATAGATGGAAAAATTCTTTGAGAAAGAGATGTTTGAAAAAGGATAGTAAGAGGCTGAGCCAAATTAGCTACACACTTCTTTAATACAATCGCAGGTAAACCATCAGGTCCCGAAGAGAAATCATCTTTTAGTTTATTTATTTTGTTAACCACATCGTCAACAGTGATGTTGATTGAAAACAATGATGTTTGGTTACAATCGTTCAAATAAGTGAAATAGTCAGCATCAGGTACAAAATTAGGGAGTGGTACGAAATCCCCAAAAGACAAAATCACCATGGGGACAAAATCTCCAAAAAAAAAATCCAACTTGCCAATATCTCCACGACAAAATCCCCACGGAAAAAATCCCCAAAGAAAAAATACTTTTTGCCAAAATCTCCTTGAAATCTCCAAATCTCCAATATTCAGGTACGTCTACTTACACCGTTCCTCTCACGACATGTGCATGCAACTGTTATGACATGATAACAAATTATGAATGCACTTTCAGTTTGTCATTTAAAATGAATTACACGTTTATTTCTTAAACAACCTTAACTGAATACAATAATATCTCCAAAACAAATATGTTCAAGTAGTGAATCATGCGATTAAATCGCGCGATTTAATCGCATGATTCACTACTTGAACATATTTGTTTTGGAGATTTTGGCATGGAGATTTTGTCCATGGGGATTCTCTCTTTGGAGATTTCGCTGCTGGAGATTTCAGTTTGGGGATTTTGGGTTTGGGGATTTTCGTTTGGGGATTTTGGCTTGGGGAAAACGTCACCAACCCCAAAATTACTGTCGGAAAAAGCAAGACTGAAGAAATTAGCAAATAAATTAGTTATAATTTTTGAATCATTAGAAGAGTGATCTAAATAATTGAGGGAATTAGGATATCCATCTGACTTTTTTTTTACGTTAATGAATTGCCAAAAGCGTTTGGGATCTGAGATTATATCAAACTGCATTTGATTAATATATGCATCATACAGGAGTTTTGAGAGAGCAGAGAACTCGTTGTACACTACTAAATAGGAGTAATAGTCTGTCTCTGATCTAGTTTTAAGATATTGTAATATTCGGCTTGGTCCGACAATTAAAACTTATTCACTTTTTAAATAAAACACAAATTCACTTTATTCAAATCACTCACAAACTTATTTATTCAACACTTTCAATTATAACTTTTCAAACACAGTGTACTTTACTTATCGCAGTTCACAATCAATTAATTCGCCTCGCCACCAAACGGCTATTTATATCAAAAATGATGGGTTCTAGAAACTACTATTGATTCCTATTAGTTCTTGGGGAAGCTGAATGTTCGAGAGAAAATACTGGGATTTTTGTAGGGGCTAACGTTCTTAATGCTAAACAAAAAGTTTCTCTTAATCTTAATTAATTATTGCCCCTCACGAGTGTTTACTACTACAATTAAACGATATTAAGTAAAGAGAGTATGTACATTAAATAAACAAGAGATACAGAGTAAGTAAAGAGAGTAATGAAAAGTGTGTACATTAAATATAGAAAGAGATACAGAGTAAGTAAAGAGAGTAAGAAAAGTGTGTACATTAAATATAGAAAGAGATACAGAGAGTAAGAGATAATAAAGTATACACATTAGTATTAGACATTACAATAGAAGGAGATACAGAGCGTATGAGATAAATAAAGTGTATACAAATTACATTGCCCCCTCCTTAGGATTGATCGTCCCGAACAAATCCATCATCTTCATCACCACTGTAGCGATGTAGTCGGTCGCGATGTACGACTTTAAGTTTACCTCTGACTCCTTTTTGTATCCGGTACACGACGTCGTTTATTTTGCTAATCACTGTATATGGACCTTCCCAGTCCCGTTGAAGTTTCGGTGACAACCCTTTTTGTCGATGGGGATTGTAAAGCCACACTCGATCTCCTGCTTGGAACTCTGTTGTTGTCGCTCGTATATCGTAGCGTGTCTTCATTCGGTCACTGAACATCTTTATTTTTGACCTAGTATCGTCGTGGATCTGAAGGAGTCTTTCTCTGAGGTCATCCAAGTAGTCATCCTCGGCTTGCGGTTCCGACGTGGGGCATCCAAATTTAATTTCACTCGGCAATCTGATGTTCCTTCCCATCAAAATCTCAGACGGTGTATGGCCAGTTGAGCTATGTCTTGCACTTCGATACGCCATCAAAAACAGTGGAATGTGTCGGTCCCAATCTCGCTGGTTGTCGTCCACAACTTTGCAAAGATGTTCCTTAAGGGTTCGGTTGAACCGTTCGACCATGCCATCAGATTGTGGGTGGAGTGGTGTTGTTCTTGTCTTCTTGATGTGAAGAAGCCCACAAACTTCCTGGAATATGTTTGATTCAAAATTCCTTCCCTGGTCGGAATGCAGTTCTAATGGAACACCGAATCTGCTCACCCAGTTGAACACAATTTGGTCTGCGACTGTTTTGGCTTCTTGATTCGGAATGGCGTATGCTTCAGGCCACTTGCTGAAGTAATCCATGACGACCAGAATATAACGATTTCCATTATTTGTTTCCGGAAATGGACCCGCCACGTCTATTGCAATCCTTTCAAAGGGGATCCGACATTATACTGCTGCATTTGGCTGTGATTCTTTTTGTTCGGGCCTTTGGTGGCAGCACAGGTATCACATTTTCGGCACCACCTCTCGACATCTTCCCTTGCATGTAGCCAATAGAATCGTTGTCGAACCTTTTCTAGCGTCTTGTTTACTCCTAGATGGCCTCCCGAAACTCCATCATGCATCTCTCGCAGAACGTCCACAATCTTCGATCTCGGTAAGACTAGCTGCATTACATAGGACTTTCCATCTGCTGATTCCCATTTACGTCGAAGGACACCCTCTTGGACATGCAATGAGTCCCACTGTGCCCAATAGGCCTTTAGAGCCGGACTTCTGTCGGAGATATCGGCCCATTCTGGTTTTTCCTGGTGTTCCTTGCATGCGAGGATGGGTTCAATATCTGGGTCCTCTTGTTGAGCCTTCCTCAACTCGTCGTTGCTCCAGCCATAAATGGGATCGGTTCTGGTTCGTTGAACAGTAACCACTTCTTTTTCTTCTTGGCGTCTGCAATGCTTACAGTCTTGCTTACATGGTCTCCGAGACAGTGCATCAGCATTTGAGTGAAGCTTCCCCTTCCGATGTTGAATTTCATAATCGTACGTCTGCAGCCTCTCAATCCATCTCGCCACTTGATCCTCTGGATTCTTGAAATTCAAAAGCCAGTTTAGTGCTCCATGGTCGGTTCGGAGAAGAAACTTCTGTCCATAGAGATACTTATGGAAGTGCTTTGTTGCCAAAATCAGTGCAAGAAGTTCTCTTCTGGTCACACAATAGTTTCTTTCCGACTTTGAGAGTACCTTGCTGTAATAGGCAACCACCTTTTCTTCGCCATCATGTACCTGTGACAATACAGCACCAATCCCGTCATTGCTGGCATCAGCATCAATGATGAACGGTTTTCCTGGAGTCGGGTAGGTCAGCACTGGTGCATTACACAAGCGTTGCTTGAGCTCTTGAAAGCTGCGCTCGCACTCACCTGACCATTTAAACTGCTTTCCCTTTTCCGTTAGCTGATGTAGACTCTTGGCGATCTCAGCAAAATTCTTGACGAAGCGCCTATAGTAGGTGGCTAGACCCAGAAAGCTTCGGAGTTGATGTTTGTCCTGTGGTGTTGGCCAATTCTTCACGGTGTCAACCTTATCAGGATCCGTCTTAACTCCTTGGGATGAGATGATATGTCCCAGGTATTTCACTTCGGTTTTGAAGAGTGAACACTTTTCTGGATTGAGCTTGAGGTGGGCTTCTCGAAGTCTTTGAAACACGGCTCTCAGATTTGTACAATGTTCGTCAAATGTTTTCCCGTATACGATGACGTCATCCAAATAGACCAGGCAAGATTTCCAAGTGAGTCCTTGCAGGACGCATTCCATAAGGCGCTCAAAAGTCGCTGGAGCATTGCACAGTCCAAAAGGCATCACTTTGAACTGCCACAATCCGTTTCCTGTCGAGAACGCTGTCTTCTCTTTGTCTTCAGGATGGATTTCCACTTGCCAGTATCCACTTTTCAGGTCCAAAGTTGAGAACCATTGTGCTCCTTCCATTGCGTCCAGAGTATCGCTGATCCTAGGCAGAGGGTAGCTATCTTTCTTGGTCACATCGTTCAACCTTCGATAGTCCACGCAAAAGCGGGTTGATCCGTCTTTCTTCTTTACCAGGACCACTGGAGACGCCCAAGGGCTTTTTGAGTTTTCGATAAGACCCTCTTCTTTCATGGTGGTTATCAGTTCTTCAACCTCACCTTGTTTGGCTAGTGGAAGGCGTCTTGCAGGTTGACGAATCGGCTTTGCATCCCCGGTGTTGATTCGATGTTGAACCAGTTGTGTTCTGCCATATTTCCCTTGCGATGATGAAAAGATGTCTGCAAATTCTTCGAGGAGACCTTCTGCAGTTCTTCGTTGTTGTTGGCCAAGATTAGAGGACTCGAGAATGTTCGTCTTTATGGAGTTCAGCTCTTTGGACTTCAATGTTTGCCTTGTCTCTTCTTCGCTGATCCTTGTTATAGCTGATACAGATTCGCATTGTCCGACAATCTCACCTTTTCTAAGCTTAACTTCGTACGGCTTGATGTTGAGTATTCGTACGGGAACCATGTTCTTTACAGGTCTAACAAGAGTCTTCCCAATGGTGACGTTTTGGGAGGACTTTACAGATGCTGGTTCGACCATGAGGTATCGATGGCTGCCAGGCTTACCTTTCAATTTCGTCCACACGAATACTTCTGAAGAAGCAGGCAAAGTCAGATCTTCTTTGATGACGGTTTTCACAGATAACGAGGTCTCATACGAGTGGATCCCATAGATCATCGGAATCTCGATGTTTCGATATTTCAGGACTTGGTTCCCGATGTCCAATATCACTCCGTGATCTTTCATGAAATCGACACCGACAATGCACTCGTCGCATATATCTGCTACCAGGAACAGGTGAGAGAATTCCAGCTCTGCCATCCGGATCTTAAGACGTACCTCACCATAAACTTTTGCGGCTTCTCCAGTTGCAGTCCTTAGACGATAGCTGTTGGTGTTGTGGAGCCATGTCTTCTTAACGAGGTCCTGTCGTACAATGGACGCCGTGGCACCGGTGTCGATGGTAGCCACACATTTGTTGCCGTTTATACTTGCTTCCACGGTCAGGCTCTTGTTGTCACGTTTCGTTTGAGAAACCTGGATGGTGTTTCTGTAGCTATCGGTACTAGAAGCCAGCTTCGGTCCCTCGAAGTTGGTGGGATGGGAAACAACTTGGGAAGCAACATTGTTGTAGGTGTAACTTTGACCAGTTGACATATTTCTGTGTTCACAGTGTTGGCATGCGGTTCCTCTTCGCGGTAATCTGCACTGTCGTTGAAGATGCCCGGTCTTGTTGCAGTTCCAGCATCGTGCTGGTCCGTCTCGCTGACTTCTTTCCAGAGTAGTCTTCTGACAAGAGCATTCTTGGGCTTCCAATTCTCTCACACGATGCACGTTTTGGGAAGCTTGTTCTGCGGCTTCCATTGTTAGAGCAAAAGCCAATGCTTCTGGTAGTGTTTGCTTTCCGGCAGTGCGAATAGCCCTTTGTAGATTTATATCGCCCACAGCTCTCACAAAGGCTTCAACAGCAAGTTGATTTATTATCTCGTTGCCAGCTGTTGGGTATGCCAGGTGGACTAATCGCTCGATATCTGCCTGAAGCTGCTGCAGAGTTTCACCTCTTTTCTGTGCCCTGTTGTTTAGTTGTACTCGGAAGACTTCTGTCATGTGGCTATCCCCAAACCGCTGTTCGATTGCGTTTACCAGAACTTTGAAGTCACCGTTCTTCTCTGCTGGGATGGTTTGTAGCAGTTCAGCAGCTGCTCCTCTCAAGGCAAGCGTAAGAGCAATGTATTTTTCGTCATCGTCCCAGCCGTTTGTTAACGCTGCTGCTTCAAACTGTTTCTTGTAGATTGACCACGGTATCTGACCATCAAAGCTTGGGGGATTCACTTCTCTCTTTCTTGAGCACTCACCAGAAGGTTCTCGAGATTTCATCTTTCGCACTTTTTCTAGTTCGCTTGTAATGGTTTCGATCTGGTCGTCTATTTTCTTGAAACGTGCATTAGTCGTTGAATTTTGTTTTTCGACACGCTCATCGAGAGTATTGATTTTGTCTTCGAAGTCCGCAAACCTGCCTTCTAGCAGATTTTTCTGTTCATCAAACCGATCTCGAACGTCATCCCTTTGAGCTTGTAGTTGTTCCAGAACATCATTCTTTTGAGTTTCTAGTTGCTTGAGGACATTTCCTTCCAGTTGTTTGAGGACATTCTCTTGCTCGGTCTTCTGCTCGTTTCTTTGAGTTTCTAGTTGCTCCAGAACATTCTTGTTTTGAGTTTCTTGCTTCTTTTGATTCTCTTCAAATTTGGCTAGAAGAAGTGTCATCATGGTAGATAAGTCGGCAGTTGCATTTACCTCTTCCGATTTTGCTTCCACTTCGAAAGCAAACGCATCTGGGTCTTCATTTTGTTCTTCCAGATATTCCTGTAGCCGTTTTACGAGTTCGATTTTATATCCTGCCGCACTTAAGCCACGTTTGCTTAATTCGGCCTTTAGCTCAGCGACAGTTAAGTCTTTCAAAACTTTGCTTATCATTTTTTTTTTAACTTCACTATTTCACACAAAATAGTTTAATCACTGTTCACTGTTTTATTCTCAATAAGTTTTAATCCCACTTCTGACACCAATGTAATATTCGGCTTGGTCCGACAATTAAAACTTATTCACTTTTTAAATAAAACACAAATTCACTTTATTCAAATCACTCACAAACTTATTTATTCAACACTTTCAATTATAACTTTTCAAACACAGTGTACTTTACTTATCGCAGTTCACAATCAATTAATTCGCCTCGCCACCAAACGGCTATTTATATCAAAAATGATGGGTTCTAGAAACTACTATTGATTCCTATTAGTTCTTGGGGAAGCTGAATGTTCGAGAGAAAATACTGGGATTTTTGTAGGGGCTAACGTTCTTAATGCTAAACAAAAAGTTTCTCTTAATCTTAATTAATTATTGCCCCTCACGAGTGTTTACTACTACAATTAAACGATATTAAGTAAAGAGAGTATGTACATTAAATAAACAAGAGATACAGAGTAAGTAAAGAGAGTAATGAAAAGTGTGTACATTAAATATAGAAAGAGATACAGAGTAAGTAAAGAGAGTAAGAAAAGTGTGTACATTAAATATAGAAAGAGATACAGAGAGTAAGAGATAATAAAGTATACACATTAGTATTAGACATTACAATAGAAGGAGATACAGAGCGTATGAGATAAATAAAGTGTATACAAATTACAATATTTTCTCCATAGACTATTTCGGGAGTTACGGAGTGAACGAAGTTGTTTTGAATACCACGTTGGTGACGGTGAGATATTTTTATATGGTGCATTGGGAACGCATAGAAAAAAACATTCAAAAATTATTGAGTAGAAGTTAGTGGTTAAACTATTGATGCTATTGTTTACAGTTTGGTTTAATATTAAATCAAAATTAATGTTACTAAGCAGCTCGTTTAGTTGGGCGAAGTTTGCTTTTCGGAAATTAAATCGATATGGGTTCTCAGATTCTACATCGGGATGATTGTGCTCATAGACATAAGTTAAAGACAATGGCGGATGAAAATTGTCAATGGTGGAAAGAGTTAAGCTACTTTGCTCTACGATACAGTTAGTTGCTTCATTGAAAAAAATGAGATCGAGTTGTTTGCTCAAGTTGTTTTTAACATCACTAATCTGATGCAAGCCGCAATCAGACAGATTGTCAGTAAATAACATTTCTTTTTCAGTTGTTGCGTTACTTGCAACAAAATTAGAGTCATCCTCGGATCGTGACCATGACAGATTAGGGAGATTGAAATCCCCAACGAGCAATAATCAATCAAGTCATCTTAAGAATGTTGTAAGGCATATCACTAGAAAGGTCTTGGGGAGTAAGTCACGAAGCATTTTCGTGTGATGAATATGGGTTAAATTCGATTCAAAGATGTGACCAGCGACTGATCAAGAGTTCTGACCGACCTTGGCTAATTATGAGGACGCGTCCCCGCTAGGTGTGTTACGGACGGCCTTAAAAGTAGTAACTGAGTAGAGTAGTAGTGTTAAAATTGTAACATGGTTCGTTCATACTACATATACAAGTTTTCAGATCGATCTGCAAGCGAAACTAACGTTGTTCTTTAATCTACATGACATTCGAACTCAGGGTGGCAAACCATTTTTAAGCTGACCGTACATAAAGGCAAAGTACCTCATGCATTATAAGGCCAAAATCATGAAAAGTGACTGCAGGCTACCAAGTAGAAAACCAAATCCATGCCGTGTTTGGCTGCATGACTTGTACTGGCTAAGTTTCTATAAACAACTTAGTTGCCATTGCCATTGACCATGAGCGTGGTCATCTAGTATGTGAAGTTGTTTCTAGAGAAAAAAGAAAAATTATCTAATGAAAAAAGAGGAGAGGCATTGTGGGATCTAGGGAGTAAAACGTAAGTCAGTTTCCGATCTTCTTACTCAGTAAATCTTTTGCCTAGTGCGAGTTTTGTTAATTTCGTCCACAGAAACGCGAGAATACGTGAAGATTATTTTGTATGGGAATTTAAACAATGCAACATCCGCCGCTCAGACGCTTAAAAAATCACACGCCCCTCAGCGCGTATTCGTCGCCACCTCCAGTTCAATGTGTTTTAATTTTTTATGCCGCTCCGCTCAGCTGCTCAGACGCGCGCCGCTCACTACGTGGCCAGGGCCTTCGACTTCCCTCTCAACGTAGCCTCATCTATATATATAAAATGAATGTTGGTATGTATATTACCTATAGACTCATAAACTACACATTTGATCATGTAATAATCTTTGGAAAAGTTGTTGTGCACAAACCCGGGATGGTTCTTGAGTTGGAAAAACTAATTTTTATTGAATTACGTGCGAGAAAAACGCAAATAAAAATTGGGTAGGGTGACGTGGTCATCGATGCACCACCCAATTTTCAAATGACCATAACTTTTTCCAATGAACTCTTTTTGTTATGTATTTTTGTATTTCATTCCTTAAGCGTGCTTTACACGATATGGATTTTTCATATGGATTGTCACTTTTTCCATATGAAAAATTATACAAATCGTGTGAACGTATTAAGAATCCATATCGAAATACAGATGGAAATTCCATATGGAAATTTTTCATTTAGAACTGTTTCTAAATTTCATCTGTATACAGACGAAATCGGATTTTATAAACTACAAAAAAAGTTTATATTTGAACATGAAGAGCCCGAAAAAGGTGAATTGTTATGTTATTTTATTGTAATATTCGGCTTGGTCCGACAATTAAAACTTATTCACTTTTTAAATAAAACACAAATTCACTTTATTCAAATCACTCACAAACTTATTTATTCAACACTTTTAATTATAACTTTGCAAACACAGAGTACTTTTCTTTATCGCAGTTCACAATTAATTAATTCGCCTCGCCACCAAACGGCTATTTATATCAAAAATGATGGGTTCTAGAAACTACTATTGGTTCCTATTGGTTCTTGGGGAAGCTGAAAGTTCGAGAAGCTCTCTATTTACAAATAAAAAATACTGGGATTTTTGTAGGGGCTAACGTTCTTAATGCTAAACAAAAGTTTCTCTTAATCTTAATTAATTATTGCCCCTCACGAGTGTTTACTACTACAATTAAACGATATTAAGTAAAGAGAGTATGTACATTAAATAAACAAGAGATACAGAGTAAGTAAAGAGAGTATGTACATTAAATAAACAAGAGATACAGAGTAAGTAAAGAGAGTAAGAAAAGTGTGTACATTAAATATAGAAAGAGATACAGAGAGTAAGAGATAATAAAGTATACACATTAGTATTAGACATTACAATAGAAGGAGATACAGAGCGTATGAGATAAATAAAGTGTATACAAATTACATTGCCCCCTCCTTAGGATTGATCGTCCCGAACAAATCCATCATCTTCATCACCACTGTAGCGATGTAGTCGGTCGCGATGTACGACTTTAAGTTTACCTCTGACTCCTTTTTGTATCCGGTACACGACGTCGTTTATTTTGCTAATCACTGTATATGGACCTTCCCAGTCCCGTTGAAGTTTCGGTGACAACCCTTTTTGTCGATGGGGATTGTAAAGCCACACTCGATCTCCTGCTTGGAACTCTGTTGTTGTCGCTCGTATATCGTAGCGTGTCTTCATTCGGTCACTGAACATCTTTATTTTTGACCTAGTATCGTCGTGGATCTGAAGGAGTCTTTCTCTGAGGTCATCCAAGTAGTCATCCTCGGCTTGCGGTTCCGACGTGGGGCATCCAAATTTAATTTCACTCGGCAATCTGATGTTCCTTCCCATCAAAATCTCAGACGGTGTATGGCCAGTTGAGCTATGTCTTGCACTTCGATACGCCATCAAAAACAGTGGAATGTGTCGGTCCCAATCTCGCTGGTTGTCGTCCACAACTTTGCAAAGATGTTCCTTAAGGGTTCGGTTGAACCGTTCGACCATGCCATCAGATTGTGGGTGGAGTGGTGTTGTTCTTGTCTTCTTGATGTGAAGAAGCCCACAAACTTCCTGGAATATGTTTGATTCAAAATTCCTTCCCTGGTCGGAATGCAGTTCTAATGGAACACCGAATCTGCTCACCCAGTTGAACACAATTTGGTCTGCGACTGTTTTGGCTTCTTGATTCGGAATGGCGTATGCTTCAGGCCACTTGCTGAAGTAATCCATGACGACCAGAATATAACGATTTCCATTATTTGTTTCCGGAAATGGACCCGCCACGTCTATTGCAATCCTTTCAAAGGGTGATCCGACATTATACTGCTGCATTTGGCTGTGATTCTTTTTGTTCGGGCCTTTGGTGGCAGCACAGGTATCACATTTTCGGCACCACCTCTCGACATCTTCCCTTGCATGTAGCCAATAGAATCGTTGTCGAACCTTTTCTAGCGTCTTGTTTACTCCTAGATGGCCTCCCGAAACTCCATCATGCATCTCTCGCAGAACGTCCACAATCTTCGATCTCGGTAAGACTAGCTGCATTACATAGGACTTTCCATCTGCTGATTCCCATTTACGTCGAAGGACACCCTCTTGGACATGCAATGAGTCCCACTGTGCCCAATAGGCCTTTAGAGCCGGACTTCTGTCGGAGATATCGGCCCATTCTGGTTTTTCCTGGTGTTCCTTGCATGCGAGGATGGGTTCAATATCTGGGTCCTCTTGTTGAGCCTTCCTCAACTCGTCGTTGCTCCAGCCATAAATGGGATCGGTTCTGGTTCGTTGAACAGTAACCACTTCTTTTTCTTCTTGGCGTCTGCAATGCTTACAGTCTTGCTTACATGGTCTCCGAGACAGTGCATCAGCATTTGAGTGAAGCTTCCCCTTCCGATGTTGAATTTCATAATCGTACGTCTGCAGCCTCTCAATCCATCTCGCCACTTGATCCTCTGGATTCTTGAAATTCAAAAGCCAGTTTAGTGCTCCATGGTCGGTTCGGAGAAGAAACTTCTGTCCATAGAGATACTTATGGAAGTGCTTTGTTGCCAAAATCAGTGCAAGAAGTTCTCTTCTGGTCACACTATAGTTTCTTTCCGACTTTGAGAGTACCTTGCTGTAATAGGCAACCACCTTTTCTTCGCCATCATGTACCTGTGACAATACAGCACCAATCCCGTCATTGCTGGCATCAGCATCAATGATGAACGGTTTTCCTGGAGTCGGGTAGGTCAGCACTGGTGCATTACACAAGCGTTGCTTGAGCTCTTGAAAGCTGCGCTCGCACTCACCTGACCATTTAAACTGCTTTCCCTTTTCCGTTAGCTGATGTAGACTCTTGGCGATCTCAGCAAAATTCTTGACGAAGCGCCTATAGTAGGTGGCTAGACCCAGAAAGCTTCGGAGTTGATGTTTGTCCTGTGGTGTTGGCCAATTCTTCACGGTGTCAACCTTATCAGGATCCGTCTTAACTCCTTGGGATGAGATGATATGTCCCAGGTATTTCACTTCGGTTTTGAAGAGTGAACACTTTTCTGGATTGAGCTTGAGGTGGGCTTCTCGAAGTCTTTGAAACACGGCTCTCAGATTTGTACAATGTTCGTCAAATGTTTTCCCGTATACGATGACGTCATCCAAATAGACCAGGCAAGATTTCCAAGTGAGTCCTTGCAGGACGCATTCCATAAGGCGCTCAAAAGTCGCTGGAGCATTGCACAGTCCAAAAGGCATCACTTTGAACTGCCACAATCCGTTTCCTGTCGAGAACGCTGTCTTCTCTTTGTCTTCAGGATGGATTTCTACTTGCCAGTATCCACTTTTCAGGTCCAAAGTTGAGAACCATTGTGCTCCTTCCATTGCGTCCAGAGTATCGCTGATCCTAGGCAGAGGGTAGCTATCTTTCTTGGTCACATCGTTCAACCTTCGATAGTCCACGCAAAAGCGGGTTGATCCGTCTTTCTTCTTTACCAGGACCACTGGAGACGCCCAAGGGCTTTTTGAGTTTTCGATAAGACCCTCTTCTTTCATGGTGGTTATCAGTTCTTCAACCTCACCTTGTTTGGCTAGTGGAAGGCGTCTTGCAGGTTGACGAATCGGCTTTGCATCCCCGGTGTTGATTCGATGTTGAACCAGTTGTGTTCTGCCATATTTCCCTTGCGATGATGAAAAGATGTCTGCAAATTCTTCGAGGAGACCTTCTGCAGTTCTTCGTTGTTGTTGGCCAAGATTAGAGGACTCGAGAATGTTCGTCTTTATGGAGTTCAGCTCTTTGGACTTCAATGTTTGCCTTGTCTCTTCTTCGCTGATCCTTGTTATAGCTGATACAGATTCGCATTGTCCGACAATCTCACCTTTTCTAAGCTTAACTTCGTACGGCTTGATGTTGAGTATTCGTACGGGAACCATGTTCTTTACAGGTCTAACAAGAGTCTTCCCAATGGTGACGTTTTGGGAGGACTTTACAGATGCTGGTTCGACCATGAGGTATCGATGGCTGCCAGGCTTACCTTTCAATTTCGTCCACACGAATACTTCTGAAGAAGCAGGCAAAGTCAGATCTTCTTTGATGACGGTTTTCACAGATAACGAGGTCTCATACGAGTGGATCCCATAGATCATCGGAATCTCGATGTTTCGATATTTCAGGACTTGGTTCCCGATGTCCAATATCACTCCGTGATCTTTCATGAAATCGACACCGACAATGCACTCGTCGCATATATCTGCTACCAGGAACAGGTGAGAGAATTCCAGCTCTGCCATCCGGATCTTAAGACGTACCTCACCATAAACTTTTGCGGCTTCTCCAGTTGCAGTCCTTAGACGATAGCTGTTGGTGTTGTGGAGCCATGTCTTCTTAACGAGGTCCTGTCGTACAATGGACGCCGTGGCACCGGTGTCGATGGTAGCCACACATTTGTTGCCGTTTATACTTGCTTCCACGGTCAGGCTCTTGTTGTCACGTTTCGTTTGAGAAACCTGGATGGTGTTTCTGTAGCTATCGGTACTAGAAGCCAGCTTCGGTCCCTCGAAGTTGGTGGGATGGGAAACAACTTGGGAAGCAACATTGTTGTAGGTGTAACTTTGACCAGTTGACATATTTCTGTGTTCACAGTGTTGGCATGCGGTTCCTCTTCGCGGTAATCTGCACTGTCGTTGAAGATGCCCGGTCTTGTTGCAGTTCCAGCATCGTGCTGGTCCGTCTCGCTGACTTCTTTCCAGAGTAGTCTTCTGACAAGAGCATTCTTGGGCTTCCAATTCTCTCACACGATGCACGTTTTGGGAAGCTTGTTCTGCGGCTTCCATTGTTAGAGCAAAAGCCAATGCTTCTGGTAGTGTTTGCTTTCCGGCAGTGCGAATAGCCCTTTGGAGATTTATATCGCCCACAGCTCTCACAAAGGCTTCAACAGCAAGTTGATTTATTATCTCGTTGCCAGCTGTTGGGTATGCCAGGTGGACTAATCGCTCGATATCTGCCTGAAGCTGCTGCAGAGTTTCACCTCTTTTCTGTGCCCTGTTGTTTAGTTGTACTCGGAAGACTTCTGTCATGTGGCTATCCCCAAACCGCTGTTCGATTGCGTTTACCAGAACTTTGAAGTCACCGTTCTTCTCTGCTGGGATGGTTTGTAGCAGTTCAGCAGCTGCTCCTCTCAAGGCAAGCGTAAGAGCAATGTATTTTTCGTCATCGTCCCAGCCGTTTGTTAACGCTGCTGCTTCAAACTGTTTCTTGTAGATTGACCACGGTATCTGACCATCAAAGCTTGGGGGATTCACTTCTCTCTTTCTTGAGCACTCACCAGAAGGTTCTCGAGATTTCATCTTTCGCACTTTTTCTAGTTCGCTTGTAATGGTTTCGATCTGGTCGTCTATTTTCTTGAAACGTGCATTAGTCGTTGAATTTTGTTTTTCGACACGCTCATCGAGAGTATTGATTTTGTCTTCGAAGTCCGCAAACCTGCCTTCTAGCAGATTTTTCTGTTCATCAAACCGATCTCGAACGTCATCCCTTTGAGCTTGTAGTTGTTCCAGAACATCATTCTTTTGAGTTTCTAGTTGCTTGAGGACATTTCCTTCCAGTTGTTTGAGGACATTCTCTTGCTCGGTCTTCTGCTCGTTTCTTTGAGTTTCTAGTTGCTCCAGAACATTCTTGTTTTGAGTTTCTTGCTTCTTTTGATTCTCTTCAAATTTGGCTAGAAGAAGTGTCATCATGGTAGATAAGTCGGCAGTTGCATTTACCTCTTCCGATTTTGCTTCCACTTCGAAAGCAAACGCATCTGGGTCTTCATTTTGTTCTTCCAGATATTCCTGTAGCCGTTTTACGAGTTCGATTTTATATCCTGCCGCACTTAAGCCACGTTTGCTTAATTCGGCCTTTAGCTCAGCGACAGTTAAGTCTTTCAAAACTTTACTTATCATTTTTTTTTAACTTCACTATTTCACACAAAATAGTTTAATCACTGTTCACTGTTTTATTCTCAATAAGTTTTAATCCCACTTCTGACACCAATGTAATATTCGGCTTGGTCCGACAATTAAAACTTATTCACTTTTTAAATAAAACACAAATTCACTTTATTCAAATCACTCACAAACTTATTTATTCAACACTTTCAATTATAACTTTTCAAACACAGTGTACTTTACTTATCGCAGTTCACAATCAATTAATTCGCCTCGCCACCAAACGGCTATTTATATCAAAAATGATGGGTTCTAGAAACTACTATTGATTCCTATTAGTTCTTGGGGAAGCTGAATGTTCGAGAGAAAATACTGGGATTTTTGTAGGGGCTAACGTTCTTAATGCTAAACAAAAAGTTTCTCTTAATCTTAATTAATTATTGCCCCTCACGAGTGTTTACTACTACAATTAAACGATATTAAGTAAAGAAAGTATGTACATTAAATAAACAAGAGATACAGAGTAAGTAAAGAGAGTAATGAAAAGTGTGTACATTAAATATAGAAAGAGATACAGAGTAAGTAAAGAGAGTAAGAAAAGTGTGTACATTAAATATAGAAAGAGATACAGAGAGTAAGAGATAATAAAGTATACACATTAGTATTAGACATTACAATAGAAGGAGATACAGAGCGTATGAGATAAATAAAGTGTATACAAATTACAATATTTTCTCCATAGACTATTTCGGGAGTTACGGAGTGAACGAAGTTGTTTTGAATACCACGTTGGTGACGGTGAGATATTTTTATATGGTGCATTGGGAACGCATAGAAAAAAACATTCAAAAATTATTGAGTAGAAGTTAGTGGTTAAACTATTGATGCTATTGTTTACAGTTTGGTTTAATATTAAATCAAAATTAATGTTACTAAGCAGCTCGTTTAGTTGGGCGAAGTTTGCTTTTCGGAAATTAAATCGATATGGGTTCTCAGATTCTACATCGGGATGATTGTGCTCATAGACATAAGTTAAAGACAATGGCGGATGAAAATTGTCAATGGTGGAAAGAGTTAAGCTACTTTGCTCTACGATACAGTTAGTTGCTTCATTGAAAAAAATGAGATCGAGTTGTTTGCTCAAGTTGTTTTTAACATCACTAATCTGATGCAAGCCGCAATCAGACAGATTGTCAGTAAATAACATTTCTTTTTCAGTTGTTGCGTTACTTGCAACAAAATTAGAGTCATCCTCGGATCGTGACCATGACAGATTAGGGAGATTGAAATCCCCAACGAGCAATAATCAATCAAGTCATCTTAAGAATGTTGTAAGGCATATCACTAGAAAGGTCTTGGGGAGTAAGTCACGAAGCATTTTCGTGTGATGAATATGGGTTAAATTCGATTCAAAGATGTGACCAGCGACTGATCAAGAGTTCTGACCGACCTTGGCTAATTATGAGGACGCGTCCCCGCTAGGTGTGTTACGGACGGCCTTAAAAGTAGTAACTGAGTAGAGTAGTAGTGTTAAAATTGTAACATGGTTCGTTCATACTACATATACAAGTTTTCAGATCGATCTGCAAGCGAAACTAACGTTGTTCTTTAATCTACATGACATTCGAACTCAGGGTGGCAAACCATTTTTAAGCTGACCGTACATAAAGGCAAAGTACCTCATGCATTATAAGGCCAAAATCATGAAAAGTGACTGCAGGCTACCAAGTAGAAAACCAAATCCATGCCGTGTTTGGCTGCATGACTTGTACTGGCTAAGTTTCTATAAACAACTTAGTTGCCATTGCCATTGACCATGAGCGTGGTCATCTAGTATGTGAAGTTGTTTCTAGAGAAAAAAGAAAAATTATCTAATGAAAAAAGAGGAGAGGCATTGTGGGATCTAGGGAGTAAAACGTAAGTCAGTTTCCGATCTTCTTACTCAGTAAATCTTTTGCCTAGTGCGAGTTTTGTTAATTTCGTCCACAGAAACGCGAGAATACGTGAAGATTATTTTGTATGGGAATTTAAACAATGCAACATCCGCCGCTCAGACGCTTAAAAAATCACACGCCCCTCAGCGCGTATTCGTCGCCACCTCCAGTTCAATGTGTTTTAATTTTTTATGCCGCTCCGCTCAGCTGCTCAGACGCGCGCCGCTCACTACGTGGCCAGGGCCTTCGACTTCCCTCTCAACGTAGCCTCATCTATATATATAAAATGAATGTTGGTATGTATATTACCTATAGACTCATAAACTACACATTTGATCATGTAATAATCTTTGGAAAAGTTGTTGTGCACAAACCCGGGATGGTTCTTGAGTTGGAAAAACTAATTTTTATTGAATTACGTGCGAGAAAAACGCAAATAAAAATTGGGTAGGGTGACGTGGTCATCGATGCACCACCCAATTTTCAAATGACCATAACTTTTTCCAATGAACTCTTTTTGTTATGTATTTTTGTATTTCATTCCTTAAGCGTGCTTTACACGATATGGATTTTTCATATGGATTGTCACTTTTTCCATATGAAAAATTATACAAATCGTGTGAACGTATTAAGAATCCATATCGAAATACAGATGGAAATTCCATATGGAAATTTTTCATTTAGAACTGTTTCTAAATTTCATCTGTATACAGACGAAATCGGATTTTATAAACTACAAAAAAAGTTTATATTTGAACATGAAGAGCCCGAAAAAGGTGAATTGTTATGTTATTTTATTGTAATATTCGGCTTGGTCCGACAATTAAAACTTATTCACTTTTTAAATAAAACACAAATTCACTTTATTCAAATCACTCACAAACTTATTTATTCAACACTTTTAATTATAACTTTGCAAACACAGAGTACTTTTCTTTATCGCAGTTCACAATTAATTAATTCGCCTCGCCACCAAACGGCTATTTATATCAAAAATGATGGGTTCTAGAAACTACTATTGGTTCCTATTGGTTCTTGGGGAAGCTGAAAGTTCGAGAAGCTCTCTATTTACAAATAAAAAATACTGGGATTTTTGTAGGGGCTAACGTTCTTAATGCTAAACAAAAGTTTCTCTTAATCTTAATTAATTATTGCCCCTCACGAGTGTTTACTACTACAATTAAACGATATTAAGTAAAGAGAGTATGTACATTAAATAAACAAGAGATACAGAGTAAGTAAAGAGAGTATGTACATTAAATAAACAAGAGATACAGAGTAAGTAAAGAGAGTAAGAAAAGTGTGTACATTAAATATAGAAAGAGATACAGAGAGTAAGAGATAATAAAGTATACACATTAGACATAACAATAGAAGGAGAAACAGAGCGTATGAGATAAATAAAGTGTATACACATTACATTGCCCCCTCCTTAGGATTGATCGTCCCGAACAAATCCATCATTCTCATCACCACTGTAGCGATGTAGTCGGTCGCGATGTACGACTTTAAGTTTACCTCTGACTCCTTTTTGTATCCGGTATACGACGTCGTTGATTTTGCTAATCACTGTATATGGACCTTCCCAGTCCCGTTGAAGTTTCGGTGACAACCCTTTTTGTCGATGGGGATTGTAAAGCCACACTCGATCTCCTGCTTGGAACTCTGTTGTTGTCGCTCGTATATCGTAGCGTGTCTTCATTCGGTCACTGAACATCTTTATTTTTGACCTAGTATCGTCGTGGATCTGAAGGAGTCTTTCTCTGAGGTCATCCAAGTAGTCATCCTCGGCTTGCGGTTCCGACGTGGGACATCCAAATTTTATTTCGCTCGGCAATCTGATGTTCCTTCCCATCAAAATCTCAGACGGTGTATGGCCAGTTGAGCTATGTCTTGCACTTCGATACGCCATCAAAAACAGTGGAATGTGTCGATCCCAATCTCGCTGGTTGTCGTCCACAACTTTGCAAAGGTGTTCCTTAAGGGTTCGGTTGAACCGTTCAACCATGCCATCAGATTGTGGGTGGAGTGGTGTTGTTCTTGTCTTCTTGATGTGAAGAAGCCCACAAACTTCCTGGAATATGTTTGATTCAAAATTCCTTCCCTGGTCGGAATGCAGTTCTAATGGAACACCGAATCTGCTCACCCAGTTGAACACAATTTGGTCTGCGACTGTTTTGGCTTCTTGATTCGGTATGGCGTATGCTTCTGGCCACTTGCTGAAGTAATCCATGACGACCAGAATATAACGATTTCCATTATTTGTTTCCGGAAATGGACCCGCCACGTCTATTGCAATCCTTTCAAAGGGTGATCCGACATTATACTGCTGCATTTGGCTGTGATTCTTTTTGTTCGGGCCTTTGGTGGCAGCACAGGTATCACATTTTCGGCACCACTTCTCGACATCCTCCCTTGCATGTAGCCAATAGAATCGTTGTCGAATCTTTTCTAGCGTCTTGTTTACTCCTAGATGGCCTCCCGAAACTCCATCATGCATCTCTCGCAGAACGTCCATAATCTTCGATCTCGGTAAGACTAGCTGCATTACATAGGACTTTCCATCTGCTGATTCCCACTTACGTCGAAGGACACCTTCTTGGACATGCAACGAGTCCCACTGTGCCCAATAGGCCTTCAGAGCCGGACTTCTGTCGGAGATATCAGCCCATTCTGGTTTTTCCTGGTGTTCCTTGCATGCGAGGATGGGTTCAATATCTGGGTCCTCTTGTTGAGCCTTCCTCAACTCGTCGTTGCTCCAGCCATAAATGGGATTGGTTCTGGTTCGTAGGACAGTGACCACTTCTTTTTCTTCTTGGCGTCTGCAATGCTTACAGTCTTGCTTACATGGTCTCCGAGACAGTGCATCAGCATTTGAGTGAAGCTTCCCCTTCCGATGTTGAATTTCATAATCGTACGTCTGCAGCCTCTCAATCCATCTCGCCACTTGACCCTCTGGATTCTTGAAATTCAAAAGCCAGTTTAGTGCTCCATGGTCGGTTCGGAGAAGAAACTTCTGTCCATAGAGATACTTATGGAAGTGCTTTGTTGCCAAAATCAGTGCAAGAAGTTCTCTTCTGGTCACACAATAGTTTCTTTCCGACTTCGAGAGTACCTTGCTGTAATAGGCAACCACCTTTTCTTCGCCATCATGTACCTGTGACAATACAGCACCAATCCCGACATTGCTGGCATCAGCATCAATGATGAACGGTTTTCTTGGAGTCGGGTAGGTCAGCACTGGTGCATTACACAAGCGTTGCTTGAGCTCTTGAAAGCTGCGCTCGCACTCACCTGACCATTTAAACTGCTTTCCCTTTTCCGTTAGCTGATGTAGACTCTTGGCGATCTCAGCAAAATTCTTGACGAAGCGCCTATAGTAGGTGGCTAGACCCAGAAAGCTTCGGAGTTGATGTTTGTCCTGTGGTGTTGGCCAATTCTTCACGGTGTCAACCTTATCAGGATCCGTCTTAACTCCTTGGGATGAGATGATATGTCCCAGGTATTTCACTTCGGTTTTGAAGAGTGAACACTTTTCTGGATTGAGCTTGAGGTGGGCTTCTCGAAGTCTTTGAAACACGGCTCTCAGATTTGTACAATGTTCGTCAAATGTTTTCCCGTATACGATGACGTCATCCAAATAGACCAGGCAAGATTTCCAAGTGAGTCCTTGCAGGACGCATTCCATAAGGCGCTCAAAAGTCGCTGGAGCATTGCACAGTCCAAAAGGCATCACTTTGAACTGCCACAATCCGTTTCCTGTCGAGAACGCTGTCTTCTCTTTGTCTTCAGGATGGATTTCTACTTGCCAGTATCCACTTTTCAGGTCCAAAGTTGAGAACCATTGTGCTCCTTCCATTGCGTCCAGAGTATCGCTGATCCTAGGCAGAGGGTAGCTATCTTTCTTGGTCACATCGTTCAACCTTCGATAGTCCACGCAAAAGCGGGTTGATCCGTCTTTCTTCTTTACCAGGACCACTGGAGACGCCCAAGGGCTTTTAGAGTTTTCGATCAGACCCTCTTCTTTCATGGTGGTTATCAGTTCTTCAACCTCACCTTGTTTGGCTAGTGGAAGGCGTCTTGCAGGTTGACGAATCGGCTTTGCATCTCCGGTGTTGATTCGATGTTGAACCAGTTGTGTTCTGCCATATTTCCCTTGCGATGACGAAAAGATGTCTGCAAATTCTTCGAGGAGACCTTCTGCAGTTTTTCGTTGTTGGTGACCAAGATAAGATGACTTGAGAATGTTGGTCTTTATGGAGTTCAGCTCCTCAGATTTTGAGGTTTGCCTTGACTCTTCTTCGTTGATCCTTGTTATGGCTGATACAGATTCGCATTGTCCGACAATCTCACCTTTTCTAAGCTTAACTTCGTACGGCTTGATGTTCAGTATTCGTACGGGAACCACGTTCTTTACAGGTCTAACAAGAGTCTTCCCAATGGTAACGTTTTGGGAGGACTTTACAGATGCTGGTTCGACCATGAGGTATCGATGGCTGCCAGGCTTACCCTTCAATTTCGTCCACACGAATACTTCTGAAGAAGCAGGCAAAGTGAGATCTTCTTTGATGACGGTTTTCACAGATAACGAGGTCTCATACGAGTGGATCCCATAGATCATCGGAATCTCGATGTTTCGATATTTCAGGACTTGGTTCCCGATGTCCAATATCACTCCGTGATCTTTCATGAAATCGACGCCGACAATGCACTCGTCGCATATATCTGCTACCAGAAACAGGTGAGAGAATTCCAACTCTGCCATCCGGATCTTAAGACGTACCTCACCATAGACTTTTGCGGCTTCTCCAGTTGCAGTCCTTAGACGATAGCTATTGGTGTTGTGGAGCCATGTCTTCTTAACGAGGTCCTGCCGTACAATGGACGCCGTGGCACCGGTGTCGATGGTAGCCACACATTTGTTGCCGTTTATACTTGCTTCCACGGTCAGGCTCTTGTTGTCACGTTTCGTTTGAGAAACCTGGATGGTGTTTCTGTAGCTATCGGTACTAGAAGCCAGCTTCTGTCCCTCGAAGTTGGTGGGGTGGGTAACAACTTGGGAAGCGACATTATTGTAGGTGTAACTTTGACCAGTTGACATATTTCTGTGTTCACAGTGTTGGCATGCGGTTCCTCTTCGCGGTAATCTGCACTGTCGTTGAAGATGCCCGGTCTTGTTGCAGTTCCAGCATCGTGCTGGTCCGTCTCGCTGACTCCTTTCTAGAGTAGCCTTCTGACAAGAGCATTCTTGGACTTCCAATTCTCTCACGCGATGCACGTTTTGGGAAGCTTGTTCTGCGGCTTCCATTGTTAGAGCGAAAGCCAATGCTTCTGGTAGTGTTTGCTTTCCGGCAGTGCGAATAGCCCTTTGGAGATTTATATCGCCCACAGCTCTCACAAAGGCTTCAACAGCAAGTTGATTTATTATCTCGTTGCCAGCTGTTGGGTATGCCAGGTGGACTAATCGCTCGATATCTGCCTGAAGCTGCTGCAGAGTTTCACCTCTTTTCTGTGCCCTGTTGTTTAGTTGTACTCGGAAGACTTCTGTCATGTGGCTATCCCCAAACCGCTGTTCGATTGCGTTTACCAGAACTTTGAAGTCACCGTTCTTCTCTGCTGGGATGGTTTGTAGCAGTTCAGCAGCTGCTCCTCTCAAGGCAAGCGTAAGAGCAATGTATTTTTCGTCATCGTCCCAGCCGTTTATTAACGCTGCTGCTTCAAACTGTTTCTTGTAGATTGACCACGGTATCTGACCATCAAAGCTTGGAGGATTCACTTCTCTCTTTCTTGAGCACTCACCAGAAGGTTCTCGAGCTTTCATCTTTCGCACTTTTTCTAGTTCGCTTGTAATGGTTTCGATCTGTTCGTCTATTTTCTTGAAACGTGCATTAGTCGTTGAATTTTGTTTTTCGACACGCTCATCGAGAGTATTGATTTTGTCTTCGAAGTCCGCAAACCTGCCTTCTAGCAGATTTTTCTGTTCATCAAACCGATCTCGAACGTCATCCCTTTGAGCTTGTAGTTGTTTGAGGACATTCTCTTGCTCGGTCTTCTGCTCGTTTCTTTGAGTTTCCAGTTGCTTGAGAACATTATCTTGCTCCTTCTTTTGCTCGTTTCTTTGAGTTTCTAGTTGCTCCAGAACATTCTTTTGATTCTCTTCAAATTTGGCTAGAAGAAGTGTCATCATGGTAGATAAGTCGGCAGTTGCATTTACCTCTTTCGATTTTGCTTCCACTTCGAAAGCAAACGTATCTGGGTCTTCATTTTGTTCTTCCAGATATTCCTGTAGCCGTTTTACGAGTTCGATTTTACATCCTGTCCCACTTAAGCCACGTTTGCTTAATTCGGCCTTTAGCTCAGAGACAGTTAAGTCTTTCAAAACTTTACTCATTTTTTTTTTAATTTTTTACTTCACTATTTCAAACAAAATAGTTTAATCACTCACTATTCACTGTTTTATTCTCAATAAGTTTAAATCCCTTATTCTGACACCAATGTAATATTCGGCTTGGTCCGACAATTAAAACTTATTCACTTTTTAAATAAAACACAAATTCACTTTATTCAAATCACTCACAAACTTATTTATTCAACACTTTTAATTATAACTTTGCAAACACAGAGTACTTTTCTTTATCGCAGTTCACAATTAATTAATTCGCCTCGCCACCAAACGGCTATTTATATCAAAAATGATGGGTTCTAGAAACTACTATTGGTTCCTATTGGTTCTGAAAGTTCGAGAAGCTCTCTATTTACAAATAAAAAAAATACTGGGATTTTTGTAGGGGCTAACGTTCTTAATGCTAAACAAAAAGTTTCTCTTAATCTTAATTAATTATTGCCCCTCACGAGTGTTTACTACTACAATTAAACGATATTAAGTAAAGAGAGTATGTACATTAAATAAACAAGAGATACAGAGTAAGTAAAGAGAGTATGTACATTAAATAAACAAGAGATACAGAGTAAGTAAAGAGAGTAAGAAAAGTGTGTACATTAAATATAGAAAGAGATACAGAGAGTAAGAGATAATAAAGTATACACATTAGACATTACAATAGAAGGAGAAACAGAGCGTATGAGATAAATAAAGTGTATACACATTACATTATGTTTTTTCATTAAAAAATAATAATATAACACACTTTAGGTGTTTTGGACGAAAAAAATGCTTTGAAACTACAAACGAAAAATCCAAATCGTCTAAATGCTTTTCTTATTTTACAAACAAAATCAAATTTGACATTCGTATGGATATACATTTGGAAATAAAAAGTGACAGTCCATATGGAAAATCCATATCGTGTAAAGCACGCTTTAGATATGTTATGAAAATACGTACGAACTTATATTTTCGATATGATCTGAATCCTTTGTGTAAAAAGTACTTTTTCCCAAAAAAACCAAATGGTGCATGGTGCACCATGGTATGTACTAAATGCACCAGTCGTATGTACACGATGCACCACAAATTTATTTAAAGAATCAAAACAATTTTTAAACGTCATAGACAGATTTATTTGTTCAAACAAAAATATACGAGAACTTAAATATAAAAAAAAATCGATCAAAAGACCATATCACTTAAGGGAACTTTAAAATAAAATTAAATAGAGGAACTCCACTAAAGCAAAGTTATTATAGCATTTAAGCTCATCAAATGGACGGTCAAGAAGTTTAGAATTCAAAGCAACTGACGAATTTGCGGTATCTTCTTGATCAGATAGATTTTAGCTGCTGCAGTCGTTCCTTTGTCTTTTTACACAGTGAACCACGGTGCATTCATCACCATGCTTATGTGGTGCATTATGCACCACCCTGACATTTTTTAAACAAATTGAAATAGTTTATAACAAAAGGAACAAAACTATTCACTCCTTATTTTTAAATGTTAGCAAATGTTCAAAAAACTGTTTAATTGATTTGTTATAAAGAAACTCTTTAATTAAACTCAGATATTAAAAAAATAAGCTAACCTTATTTTTTCACTTTATCACTGTAAATTTATAAAACACTCCGCACAAGTGAGCAACCAAAGAGAAACACTTTCAAACTTTAGTCTATCGGAGTTTCTGAAAGTAACGGTTACATTTGAAAGAGGTATACACTAATCCAGCGTCCGGTTTGGCGTGTATAGCCGTGGTGCATTCTGCACCACTGGTGCATTGATGACCACGTCACCCTACCTGTAAATTGTTATCGATAATTTCGTTGATTTATCGATATTTTCATTCGATATATTGACCACAGAGCAGATACAGAGAGAAAAACTCCCAAGGTATTTTGCCGCGAAGCTAGGCAAATTGACGGGCCACGCTTTAAATGTACACTTACGTACATGTGTGCATAGGTACATAAACGCAGCTGATTCTAATTACATGAGAATGCATGCGTAATTACACGAACAAAAATACCACAAAAACAGATTACACAAGCCACAGAAAAGATACAAGTACCAAAGGTAATAATACTCCCGAAGATTGTCAAGTTCGAATTGTCCAATAAAATCCAAGATGGCGGATATAGAGCGAATTCTGGTGCGAAAGTGATGCCACTTCAAAAATATTTTATGTTCACAAATTGATGAACAAAAATTCAAAACAACGAAATGGAAATATTGTTCAATAAATTCATTTTTGCATTTAAAACTTAATTGCATCTTAATTCAGTGGAATTTGATTTGTTTTGTTTATAGCGCCATACCGGTGGCCAGAGGCGACCCTAGCTCATACAGAGAATATAAGTTTAATATATAGCTCATTTGACAGATGAGTACTGTGGCGCACCAATCAGCCAATGGAAGCATTTACTTGCTAAGAGAATTACGACATTTGTCCACTAGCGCCATACCGGTGGCCAGAGGCAACCCTAGCTTATACAGAGAATATAAGTTTAATATATAGCTCATTTGACAGGTGAGTACTGTGGCGCACCAATCAGCCAATGGATGCATCAACTTATTAATTATGACATTTATCAACTAGCGCCATATCGGTGGCCAGAGGTGACCCTAGCTCATACAGAGAATAAAAGTTTTATATAAAGCTCATTTGACAGATAAGTCCTGTGGTGCACCAATCGGCTTATGGAAGCATAAACTTTCTAAGGGAATTTTGACACATTTCAACTAGCGCCATACCGGTAGCCAGAGGCGACAATAGCTCTTACAGAGTATATAAGTTTAATATATAGCTCATTTGACAAATGGGTCCTGTGGTGCACCAATCGGCCTATGGAAGCACTAACTTGCTAAGAGAATTACGACATTTATCAACTAGAGCCATATCGGTGGCCAGAGGTGACTCTAGCTTTTACCGAGAATATAAGTTTAATATATAGCTCATTTGACAGATGAGTACTGTGGCGCACCAATCGGCTTATGGAAGCATTAACATGTCAACTAGTGCCATATCGGTGGCCAGAGGCGACTCTAACTCTTACAGAAAATATAAGTTTAATATGTAGCTCATTTGACAGATGAGGCCTGTGGTGCACTAGCTGACCCAGCAGACGTCGTCCTGCCTTGATTTGAAGAATTAAATGAAACTCCGTCAAGGAGTTTTTTAAATTCATTGGAATGACTATGGAGCCAACAGCTGAAAATTCATTGTACCATCCCAGAAACCTTCGGGAGTTTCATTTAATTCTTCAAATCAAGGCAGGACGACGTCTGCCGGGTCAGCTAGTATTTTATAAAAATCTTGAATCCGACTTTAAAGAATCCAAAACTTGCCATACCGTTCCTATTCTGCCGCAACTAGCTTGTGTAGCCAAGTTGACAAGGTTGTTTAGCGTTATATTTGTAAATAATAGGTGTGTTTTTTTGGCAAATCTCTCCACAGTACAGTAGGATTTGCCAAAAAAACGCATCCGCAGTTGTTAAATTTTTGTATTTAGAAGTTGGTCGCTGCTATCATTTTAAAGACGATTATTGGATTTTTCTAAATTCTATCCGCAATATGATTATACTTCTACAGGGTGCGCCAGAGAAACTTAATTATTTGAAAGGTCAATAAAAAAAAAGTACTTCAGTTATTGTTTACTTTTTTTTTATTTGAGAATACAATATCCCAATTTTTTTTTATGCAGTCTTAAAAATGAAATCGGATAAATGGCGACCCCCATTGCAGCATATCAATCGGTATGTTGGCAATGGCGTCGCGAATGTTGTTCTTGAGGTGTGCTATGGTCCGTGGTCGATCGACATAAACCAAGGATTTCAAATAACCCCATAAAAAGAAATCGCATGAAGTCAAATCTGGAGAGCGTGCCGGCCATTGGAGATCGCCTCTGAGAGAGATGAGGCGGTCGGGGAAATGTTGTCGCAATAAATTCATTGAGTCTCGTGCTGTGTGTGCTGTGGCTCCATCTTGCTGAAACCACACGTTCCTAACGTTCATTTCTTCGAGTCTTGGAAGAAAAAATTCCTCGATCATGTTCCTGTAACGAGCTCCATTCACGGTAACTGCGCGTTCGGCCCGCTGCCCAGAGCATGATGGCAACTGACTGGAGGGAGAAACAAACTTGGGAACTTCCCCCTCCAGATGCGCCCCCTCTTGCCCCTCTACCCGCCCAACTCACCGCGCGGGAATTTTTTCAAATAAGTAAGTTTCTCTGGCGCACCCTGTACTTTTATCGGCAGTATCGTGTTGTATTTGTAATACCATGTAGTCTACTACTGCGGATACGGATATCTTTGCCAAAAAAACACACCTAATGATTAATGAAAACGAAACAACATTTTAAGAATATTTTGTTTTATTATTAAAAATTGTTGACTAACATCGTTTCCTTTTCGATCTAATTCCCTTCATCTTCGTCACTCTCACTACTTTCATCAGATTCATCAGACGTCTCTTCCTCTTCCGTTTCATTTACCGTTGTCAAATGCATATCTTCAATAAGCTCCTTTAACAGCTCGGTTTCGATATTTCCCAAACCCAGTCTTAACTGCTTTTTTGTTGTATCCAAAAGAACGTTTTTAAGGTTCATGGAGAGCATTTGGAGATTTTCAGCATCCATAACGGTATCCACATACCAAATGTAGTGTTTCATAAAATATTTATTTAGAGCCCTTCGATCGAAGTCAGTTGCGTCGCTAAAACAATTGTATGTGACAAGAAGTTGCTTTAAAATCCAAGACTTGTCCTTTTGCATTGCGTCGACAACATCCTGGACGCAAAGTCGTGACAATTCATAATTTCGATATAGCGGGTAAATAAGTGACCTTCGGAGGAAACTCTCAACTGCTAATGTTAGATTTTCAAATCGCTCGAAATAACAAAGGGCTGATGAAAGTATCCTCCGTGTCCAAGGGCTACCGCAGGTAGGTTCATTTGAGGTTAGGCTGGGATAAATTTATTTTTGCTTAGTATTCAAAGGTAATATTTAAGAATGTGTTACCGTATATCGTAGCAAATAGCTAACAGAATGCTTACAAGGCCACAATCGACATTAACCTGGTCGGCTTCAACGTCTATGGAGGTGTATTTCAATCTGATGTCTTTCAAAGTATTCTCCTCGTCATACGTTAGTTTTGTGTCTGCGAATGAAGGAATCATTCATTTATACCTGTGGTACATATAAATATAAAGTACCTACCTTCAAAGGGAATAGTATATTTTATGGGATTTTCATGGCCATCGGGTATCTGGAGTTCTACAAAATTCAATTTGTACTGATCGGGACAGAAGTCTTTGACTTCGTCATTTTCTCTCTGAATTGTGCGGCTTATGGAACTCATCTGTCCAGGATCAGTAATTCGACAAATGTGTTGTAATTCATCCTGAAAGCATAGTTTCTATCCAACTGTGAAAAATTAACTTGCATCGAGACTTACTTCACTGTACTTTAGTTTGCCTCTATAGCGTCCAGAAAATCCATACGGAAAATCAGCTATTATCTTACAAATTTGTCCATCAACTTTAAGAACACAAGAATCCGTAATGCGAACAAAATTATTTAGACCTTCATCTGTTGTTTCTAAATTTTTAGGATTTTTCTTATCAACTTCTCCCTTCTCTATTTTGTTAGGTTTTGATTCCTCGGGGTAACAAGGCAGAACACAAGTATACTCCAATTTTTCTATGTCGAATGAAATGAGTATATTTTTCATATCCTTCAGGTCAAATCTTTGTGGACACTCAAACCTTGAAATGTAATAATTTTACTTTAATTTGTTAGAAGGTGAAAATATTCGATCATACCGTTTGATATCCGCATCAGAAACTAGAATAAGGCTTGATTCTTTTACAAAAATATCACAAATTGCTGCGCTGCGTTTTCTTTTTGGAATAGGAATTTTGATTTCACAAAGGTTTTCGTTAAATGTATAATCAGCGTTGCATAAATTCATCTCAAAATAAATGTTTTAAACTCGTTTTAACAAATTTACACAGAAATCTTTTTTCTTAAATGAAAATGTAAACAATTCAATTGACGTTTCTTTCACGTGTATATCTTTGTATATGGATTTACCAGGTAATATCAAGAATGGTTTTCTGCTTGGTTTGACAGTTTTTTACACAAGTTTGTAATGTGTGTTCTCTGCTTGCTTTGACAGAAAACCATTCTTGATAGTACTAGGTAAATCCATATACAAAAGGCGTTTTTCTTTTTTACATCTGAACAGAGCTTGAACTGTCAAACGAAAAATTGTGTTTCTTTTTTAGTTCAGAGTGTTCAGAGCATCAAAGTTGTGTTACTTTTTTCGTTCAGAGCACTGATTCTGAGTGTTCAGAGTTCGACGACGCGCTCAGAAAAAAGAGACCGGGCATAATGAGCGAAATGCTGAGCATAAGCGTGTTTTTCTCAAAACAATTGAAATGGCGGAGGAAACACGTCGTTCAGGCAAAGAGGGTGTGTTTTATTTTGAATAATTAATTAATTAATTTATTTATTAATAAAAAAAAATGTTAATTTCAGCTTTCAAAAATACGAAGTGTCGATGTCTGAACTAAAAATGCTCCATTGCATTTCAAAATGAAATCCGAGCGTTCAGAAAATGTTCAGAGCTTCATTTGTTCAGAGCGTGTTCACCAAGCTCTGAACACTCAGAGTTCGGAGCTCTGAACTAAAAAAGAAAAACGCCTAAAGGTGTATATGACGTGTATGATGTGATAACAAAATGGAAATGGAACAATGTTTGCCTTTGCTTGCCTCAGCTATCTTATTTTAACATGCGTATACAGTAGTATTTCCATCTCTCTCTGTTATATTGTTTTCTAGTTTTTAACTTCTTGAGAGAGTTGACACTTGACAGGGTGTGAGTGTGGACTGTGGAGAAGTATGTACAGCCGTCACCCTCACCGTGCTGTATATTTTGCTTCTTCATTTCTTGACCAATAACTTTAATTGAATTGCTTTAGGCCCCTATTACCGCTGGCGAGTCGAACTTAAAAACATGTGAGTGTAAGATTTTCGTATTACGGTTGGCGAATCGAGAACCTTACATTCGACTTTAATGTCACACGTTTTTCGAAGTTGGATCTCACTGTATTATGAGAATCGAATGTTCGTTAATTTGAACGTCGTTCGTGTTTTAATTTGTCGAACGTTACACATTGTGTGAGAAGAGCTCGAACCTTGAATGAAAGTAATATTTTTGTCCAATATTGCTAGGTTTTCGAGAAAAAGTTATGAAATTCAGAAAGAGAAACTTCTTGCTGTATAAAAGGCAGCAAAAAAAAGAAAAGAAAATGAAAATCTTGACAAAAACCGTCGAAAAAAAAATACCTAGGAATGGAAAAGAAAAATCCTTAAATTTGAAAAATCAAATTAGATTTATTGATTTTATAGAGTAAAGACTTAACTGTTCAATAGAATGGACTTGACTTGAATTGCACTCCAATGTTTGCTTTTATTATCTGCAAGGATTCCATTATTTCGTTTTTTCTACGTTGGGCTTTTATATTGCTTGGAGTGTTGTAGGTATTCCAGCTCTTGGCATGGTATGGCTTTCTTTACAATCTCAGGATCTGCAATTCAAAACGAGTTTTAATTACACCAAAAGTCCTTTCTATTATATTTCTTGCTTTAGCGTATTAAATAGAGTGGCGTGACAGTTCTTGAAGAGCCAAGGCCTAAGTGGCTTATTCTCATCAACAATTCTCTGAGTGCGTGTGAAGAATTGAGGGGACCTATACAATTTTACTCCGATTCCGAAGGGCAGAGTTGAGAAGCACTTTTTCATGACAGATTAATACTCTGGGCGCGAGTAGGACTCGAACCCTCTGCTTAGCAGCCAACGCGCACCTTACCACTAAGCTACGGGCAACTGCGGCTTTAGCGTATTGCTTATTGAATAAATCGTCTTGAACCAGAACTAACGTTTCTGAAAGGAGCAAACAACAAACAGAAATTAACATGGAATGTTGAGCGTTCTCCTTTTTGATTTCAAGGCAATCGACAACACATTTTAAATAGTTTTGTTCTGAAAATTTATGATTTGACGTTTTATTTATTTGTTTTTTTTTTCGAACTCAGTTCGAACTCGAATTGCTTAGTTCGCCGACTGTAATACGTCGAATGTGTTAGTTCGCCAATGAGAACATCTCACATCGAACGTTCGACTCGCCAACGGTAATAGGGGCCTTACTTTCTTTTTGTCTTTGTGATGACACAAACTTATTTACAGAAATTTATAAACCAACGACAGCAAGGGCATATGGTTTAATGTTTTAACACAAAAGTGTTTAGTATTTGTAGAAATGCAAAGGTACTTTGCCATCGCCATCCATGTCATGACATGTGTTATGCTGATGGCTGATTTGTCATGTCTTATGTGTCATACTCATCGGCGGAATTGGAATGGTTTTCTTACACTTGAACATATGAAGTGGTGGGATAACACAATTTTATTTGAATTAATTAATTGATGATGGCTGAACAATTAATAGGTGGCATCCGCAAATGAAGTTTTAACAATATTTGAACAGTTTTTCTCGACCTTGTCGTTTTTTTTTTGAAAATTTCTGTCGGTTTTAGCACACTAGTTCTTAAGGTCATTCACTTCGTTGGTTTTAAGTTTGTGAACTCTATAAAGTGGTAAAGACTTTTATTTGCTGGATAATGGGCAAGAGCTTATCGCAAGTTAAAGTTGAGTGAGATTAAAGGATATTGCCTTGCTTTTTTCTTTTATCGAGTACATGTTGTCGCCTTCGTTCTGCGTTTGCCCAATCATAAGCATAGAAGATGATATTGATTTGCCGTGAAGGAAGGCCATATGAACAATTGAATGTGAACGAACGACATAATCCGATTATGGCCTTAATTCACAGTCGAATGAGAACTAGAGCCATCACTTGAATGAGAACTTACGCCATACAGGGTAAGTTCACATTCAAATGAGAACTGCGAACTAAATAAATAAAATAGAGTGGCGCGACAGCTCTTGAAGAGCCAAGGTCTAAGTGGCTGCTCTCATCAACAATTCCCTGAACGCGTGTGAAGAATTGAGGGGACCTACAATTTAACGCCGATTCCGAACGGCAAAGTTGAGAAGCACTTTTTCATGACAGATTGATAGGTACTCTTGCAAGTTTTGTCAATTCTTCGCAAGAGGCAGTACCCGTGAAAGATGAAATAAAAACTTTTATGGGCACGAGTAGGACTCGAACCCACGACGTACTGCTAAGCAGCCAAAGCACCTAACCGCTAAGCTACGGGCAACTGCATGCAACTGCAACTGAGAACTGATGCCATAAAATTCTTTGAGCTTTGATCTTTCAAGCAAAGTTAGCAGCAAGCAATTACCTAACAAAATCTCATCGAGATCTCAGGGACCTCAGATATTTCTTAAATAGAACAAGAGATCTCACTCTCAGCGAGTGCTGATATTTTCTTTTAAAATTTCTGAAGTAAAAAATGTGTGGATCCGTTTTCTTAGTCAGCTCTTTGAACGTATCTAATCATATGTTCAATATTAATTTCAAAGAATCTCACTGAGATTTGAAAATTGTGTTCCACCAAATAATTTTCGTAGATGCTTCGTTCGGAAAACTAGTTTTATTGACTCTGAAGTAATAAAAAATTGCGAACTAAGAGCCGAATTTTTTTTTGGCAAACAGAGAAACAATTTGGGGTGTGAAAATAAAAAATTTCGCGCGAATTTTCCATCCTCGTAAATTTGTTCATTACTCCGCCGTAAAAACGAAGATTTAAAAAATATCATCGAAATCGGATGATTTTCGATTCTGGAACCAAAAAAAGGGGACCGCGAAAGCATAAATAAAATAAAAAAGAAATTTTTCCAAAATTTGCAGGTTATAAGCGTGATGAAAAAAGTTAAGAATTAGGCATTATAGTAAATCGTGTTTAAAATATTTAGCGCAAAATTATAGTCCGCTAATGAACGATTTTAGTGCGATACTAGCTTAAAATGACGTTTCATACATGACTCAAACGTCATTTTAAGCTAGTATCACACTAAGATTGTTCATTAGCGGACTATAATTTTGCGCCTTTTTGTTTAACGCCCGCTTAACTAAATATTTACCTGCATTATGTTCCTATACAGGGTGATTCACGAGCGTTGTGCCAAAAAGCTAGAGCGTGTAGGTTGAGTTGAGACAAGAAAAAAAACGTATGGGAGGGGGGTCTTTCCCCCCCGTTTAGCCGGGAGGGGCAATCTTCTGAAAAATTGACTTATTTTGTTTAAAAAAATATTAAAAATCAACGGCTTCGTTTACAACACCGTGCTATTCCTTTCTGAAAAGCCAAAAACTTCTTCTTTCATTTTGTTTTTAAATTAAATTGTTTTAACGAATAGTTTAAAAAAAAAAAATTTTCAAATTCAAAATTTTCAAAAAAAAAATCAAAAAAAACATTTTTGAACTAATTTTTTTCAAAATTGTATGTAATTAAGTACTAAATTTGTTTAAAAAATTCAATGTGTTTGTTAATTTTTAGTCGAAAACAGAAAACCGGATGCAAAAATGCCTTTTCGTTTTTGAGAAATTAAGAAAAAAACCAAAACCACTTTTTTCTAAAAAAAATCTTTGTTTTTATTTTTACCTATCTGGACTTTTAGTTTAATTTATAAATTTAATTTTTTGTGATTGGAGTTTTATGAGGACTCAACAAAGTAGAAAAGTATTGGATTTTCCCTGGATTAATCATTTTTTTCATTGATAACGTCTGCCATTGACCTTTTACTTCTAGCTCTCAGCGCTCTCGTCGGCGGATTCTTGAAAACATGCTACGACTTCGGCGCCATCTATTGGGATATCTTTCAGCGTAGAGTCTTTCAGCTTCCCTATCTCGACAATAAGTTAAACCGTAGCAGAAGTTCCTGTCCGCTAACTCTTCTCGAGCGTATAAGTTTGTTATTGTTATGTGTTGATGAGTTAATATTTTAATTGTAAATGGTTGTTTAGTAAATATGCGATGCCTTTTATTTACCTTTAGGTGGTTAATTGTTTTTGTATTCAAGAAAAATTGCGGTTTGACTATCTTAAGCCTCTAGCAGGTACAACCCTTCGCCGGCGAGTGGCCGGTATAGTAAGAAAAAATTGCAGATCAGTTTTCAGACGTTATCAATGAACAAAATGATTAATCCAGGGAAAATCTAATACTTTTCTACTTTATTGAGTCCTCATAAAACTCCAATCACAAAAAATTAAATTTATAAATTAAACTAAAAGTCCAGATAGGTAAAAATAAAAACAAAGATTTTTTTAGAAAAAAGTGGTTTTGGTTTTTTTCTTAATTTCTCAAAAACGAAAAGGCATTTTTGCATCCGGTTTTCTGTTTTCGACTAAAAATTAACAAACACATTGAATTTTTTAAACAAATTTAGTACTTAATCACATAAAATTTTGAAAAAAATTAGTTCAAAAATGTTTTTTTTGATTTTTTTTTTGAGAATTTTGAGTTTGAAAATTAATTTTTTTTAAACTATTCGTTAAAACAATTTAATTTAAAAACAAAGTGAAAGAAGAAGTGTTTGGCTTTTCAGAAAGGTATAGCACGGTGTTGTAAACGAAGCCGTTGATTTTTAATATTTTTTTAAACAAAATAAGTCAATTTTTCAGAAGATTGCCCCACCCGGCTAAACGGGGGGAATAGACCCCCCCTCCCATACGATTTTTTTCTTGTCTCAACTCAACCTACACGCTCTAGCTTTTTGGCACAACGCTCGTGCATCACCCTGTATATTAAAATTATTTGGATTGCTGCGAGTGGCTTTAATTCACATTGAAATGAGTACTTGGGCCACTTCTTAAAATGAACACGCTATATTACTTAAGTTCTCACTCCAATGTGAATTTAAGCCATAATCGGATTAAGGCGTAATTTCATACTTGAATGAGAATTAAAGCCATTATGGCGTTAGCTCAGATGGCCTTCGTTCACGGTACCTATATAATTCGATCACGGATGCGGTATTTCGGCCCCTGTTTTAATAGTTTCACATTCGAATAGTGCCGCTAAAAAACGAATATACACTAGTCAAAACAATTAAAGGAACACTTGAAAAAACTCAAAAATGGAGTGGTTTTTTAAAAGGCTGTATCTCAGTGGAAAAAAATTGGATTGAAGTGAAATAAAAAGTTTTTCAAAGGTTATCATTTTTCTTTTCAAATTATTTTGAGTTAAAAAAGTACCGTTAGTCGTTTTTGCTTGAGCGAAAAAAATGTTCACTCAATTTCAAAATCGAAAAAAAATAAACTTTGAGGTTTCATAAAATGAACGGAAATTTTTTTTCAGTCCAACCAATCTAAGATTCAATTTTAGAATTTTGTTGGCTATAATTCACTGTTTGGTTCAGATCGCTACAATTTTTTTTCTAATCAAAAAATGGGTTTACATGCAAAAACACAATTTTGACTTTGGACCCTAATAACTCTGCTAAATATTGACTTACAAAAAAAATAAAGGCAGATTTGAAAAATTTGTTAAATTTTCTACTGAAAAACATTTTGAAAAAATAAAAATATTGCTTTTTTCAATTTTTTCTATCAATTTATAAAAAGGTCCAAAATACGCATTTTTCAACTTTTTCATAAAAACTACCGTTATTTTGTGCTTTTCAGTGATACAACTAATCTGAGGCTTAATTATTAAAGCTCATAAGATTTTCTTGATTTTGGTGAAAATTTCACATCAATACGATTTACCGTTTCTCTGTTTCAATCAATCAAACTTACGAAACACTTTTTTTCAATTTTAAGGAAAGCTTTGTTTTTTCTTATTTTTCTGTTCTTTTGAATTTGTTTATTTTTTTAATTTTTTTTTATTTTTTTCATTATCATTATGACTTTGTGAAATTTGGACGAATTTCCTTGATTTTGATGAAAATTCGTCCAAATTTCCAAATGTCCAAATCTTATGAGCTTTAATAATTAAGCCTCAGATTAGTTGTATCACTGAAAAGCACAAAATAACGGTAGTTTTTATGAAAAAGTTGAAAAATGCGTATTTTGGACCTTTTTATAAATTGATAGAAAAAATTGAAAAAAGCAATATTTTTATTTTTTCAAAATGTTTTTGTGTAGAAAATTTAACAAATATTTAAAATCTGCCTTTATTTTTTTTTGTAAGTCAATATTTAGCAGAGTTATTAGGGTCCAAAGTCAAAATTGTGTTTTTGCATGTAAACCCATTTTTTGATTAGAAAAAAAATTGTAGCGATCTGAACCAAACAGTGAATTATAGCCAACAAAATTCTAAAATTGAATCTTAGATTGGTTGGATTGAAAAAAAATTTCCGTTCATTTTATGAAACCTCAAAGTTTATTTTTTTTTCGATTTTGAAATTGAGTGAACATTTTTTTCGCTCAAGCAAAAACGACTAACGGTACTTTTTTAACTCAAAACAATTTGAAAAGAAAAAATGATAACCTTTGAAAAACTTTTTATTTCACTTCAATCCGACTTTTTTCTACTGAGATACAGCCTTTTAAAAAACCACTCCATTTTGGAGTTTTTTCAAGTGTTCCTTTAATTGTTTTGACTAGTGTATGTACTTGGCGTATTGCAATACGACCGAAGTTGGGCTCAATAGCTATACTGACGACGCGCATACCTACACGTGCGAGTATTGGTGTTGAATATTTATCTTAGAGGGATGAATGCAACTGGCTTTTCATTCGAGCATGTACCGTTGAAAAAGAAGTACAAGAAGATGAGAACGTTTGTGTTTAATCGATGATGGAATCAACAATCATCTTAAACACTTTGTCTTGTGTACTATCCAGTGTCCAAGGAACTTAGCCGGATTCGAGGGAGAGAAAAATTTCTCGCATTGTCTTGGAAAACCTAAACATCTTACGCGAATATTTTCGTTCTGCAAGATGTGGTTGGAGGTACACAAAACGAGAATTTCGAGTGAGATTTTTGGATGCAGGTATCACTCATGGGCACTTGAAAAGTTAGAGGAGAAAATCTTATAGGATCTCCACGTTGTGTTTAATTTTTAAATAATTTAGAAAAGTTATCTTTCTTTTGAAATCGCGTTTGATTTTTCATCTAGTCGTACTTATGCAGCAACTTTATTTGAATTAAATTTCGATACTGCTGCCTCAACTTCGTCAAGCGTGGAAGTGGTACTGTTAGGTTTTTCAGTTTTTTAGAAATTTAATAAAATGACTGTCAACACTGTCTACTAAAGGTTAATGAAACTGGTGACTTTTTTTTAGACTTCATATGTAAATAATCTGTTTCCTTTGCTAACTAGGAATAGCTTATGTCTTTGCTTTTCTTTTTTTAATTTTCAATACATTTTATAGTAAAATAAATTATTGTTCACTATCACTTGGCTTACCACTTGACCTAATTAAATCGTACTTTAGTTACTTCAATGAGCTTCCACTTATAAAGCAAACAACGCATTACCAAGTCGAAGTTAAGACTGATTTATTGCATTTCCAAATCAACTACACAACTCACAAAAGCAAACTTTCCCACTGATGCACGTCATTCAACCAAAATGGTCTACACATAGATGACATACCTAAATACATATGCATACTACATACGTCCCTTACTTAACTTAAATAATAGTTTGCGACATCAACTAGCCGTGTGGTCTTAAGCAAACAATTATTTGAGCCCGTTTTATGCATACAAACCCAACCCTCATTGGATGCAATATGAATTGGCAATTCTGTGCAAATATGGTCAAAACGTTGAGAATAATTTTGCAAATAGCACCATAAACAACGAAAATAGTCACAAAGAACAATTCGTGGATTCGTGCACATAGGCAGGGGCTGATTAGCCCATAGGCTAATTAGGCTGCAGCCTAGGGCGTGAGGATTTCGAGGGCGCTGGCGGGGAATCGTATATTCACTGTCATCATACATACTTATTTCAAATACATACAAGTTTTTTTTAATAACGACACAACTGACTACAAAGTGAAGTTTATATTATAAATAATTCGAGATTTTCGTTCATTTAGAACAAAATGTATGTTTTCCTTTTTATCTGGGATAGCCAATGCATTGAGAAAGTGAACGCACCCAGTCAGTATCAGTTTTTTCTTTTTTCAACACACAAACACAGATTGTGGCATTGAATACTTTATCCCATGATGTTTTTTGCGCAACGACTGGATTTTCTCACCAAATGACGCTGTTGTATTATTATTATTATTATTTTTTGAATTAATTGTAATTTTTTTAATAATGTGTGAAATATGTATTATTTCCATTTACTTACTTACTTAAGGTGGCGCTACAGTCCGGTGTGGACTTTAGCCTCAACCAACAGTCTCCGCCAGCCAGCTCGGTCCCTAGCTAGCTGTGTCCAGTTTTGCACTCCAAGTTGATTGAGGTCCTCTTCCACTCGTGTGCGCCACCTGAGTCGCGGTCTTCCTCTCCTTCTCGGGAATAGTGCCGAAGGCTTTCCGGGCCGGAGCATTGGTGTCCATGCATTCTAAATGGCCGAGCCATCTGAGTCTCTGGACCTTGACCCTTCATGCTAGGTCCACGTCGTTGTACAACCCGTAAGGTTCGCTGTTGTATCTTCTTCTCCATTCCCCATCAATGCACACGGGGCCAAAGATGACCCGAAGAACTTTCATCTCGAAACAGCCTAAGGCACATTCATCCGATTTTGTCAGGGTCCATGCTTCTGCACCATATAGCAGGACAGGGATGATCAGGGTGTTTTACAGTTTTACCTTAGTTGCTCGAGAGAGGGCTTTTCCACTCAATTGCTTTCTTAGCCCAAAGAAACAGCGATTAGCAAGAGTAATTCTTCGTCTTATCTCGGCGCTGGTGTTATTGCCCGTGTTAATAGCGGAGCCTAGGTAGACAAACTCCTCTACTACCTCGAAGTTGTATGCGTCTATTGTGACGTTCTGTCCGAGCTGTCGGTGTTGGGTGTCCTTTCTCGAAGACAGCATATACTTCGTTTTTCCCTCATTTACCGCTAAACAGATTTTTGCCGCTTCTGTCTCAATCCTCACAAAGGCACCATTGACATCACGCTATGTTCTTCCCATTATATCAATATCGTCGGCGTACGCGAGAAGTTGAACAGATTTATGGAAGATAGTGCCTCTGGTGTTGACGGTGGAGTTTTGCACTATCTTCTCAAGAACGATGTTAAAGAAATCGCACGACAGCTCATCGCATTGTCTGAATCCTTTTTTGACGTCGAAAGATTCCGTAAGCTCATTGCCAAGCTTGATAGAGCAGCGTGAGTTCTCCATCGTCATTTTGCACAAGCGAAAGAGCTTGGCGGGGATGCCAAAACTAGACATAGCCAGTGTTCCCAGGTTGAGGGGAAAATCACCATTCTTGCCGATTTTTTTCAGCTAAAGGGGAAAAAAAGGGGACGGGAATAAGTAAGGGGAAAAAATCCAAAAAAGGGGAAAACAGTTTAAAACTTTAATGAAAACCAAACATTTTTTCTAAATTGTCAATAGTTAAAACCAAGCCTTAGAATTTCTTACACAAGAGCAGTGATCACTTATACCAAGATTGGAAACCTTGCTGTCAAAGTGACATTTGCCTACAAGCTGAGGGTCCAGGTTAGCTGAAACAGTATGCGTGTAATACAAACTTAAGGGGCCAGGTTAGCTGTAAGAGTATGCGTGTTTTTGTAATAAAGATACAGTTGCCTACATAATAAAAGCAAGTGAGCTGCAAGAGTATGTGTGCATGAAAAAAAATAACTTTTGCGGTATTTGGAGGGTAAAACGTAGGTAGGTTTCCAATCTTGTTATAAAGTGATCACTGCACAAGAGCCCATGCAACGCTACACTTTCATTTCTATTTTTCTGTTGAGTTAAGTATTTAATGTGGCTCTCCTTACAACCCAAGAATTGATCCGTGACGTAAAAGTGGCAATTTTTTTCCCTTAAACGCATTTCTTTTACAAAGAAATTGAATTTTTTTTCTCGAAGGATTGATTTCTCTTGAATCTCTTTTTGGAGACGGATTTACACATACCTACTTGTACATGGATTTTACACATATACTACGTGTTTGAGTTTTCTGTTGTTGTGATTATCATGTACAAAACGTTTTAACAGCTGACCAGACAATAAACATTGAAAAAAGGGATTGATTCGTTTTTGCACATTTCTTACACGCCAAAAAACATTGAATTTTAGTAGCAATTCTTCTTGGTTGTAAGAAAAGCCACATAAGTTATTATTTATTCAACTCCATTTTGATGGGATTCATACAAAAATAATGTTTTTTTCATACTGAAGTCCCCTTTTTGAATTGTTTTTCTTTTTGTATGAATATGTATGAAAAAATAAAAAATAAAATTTTATAAAAATTACACGAAAATCTTAATAACTTTTTTCGGGGAAAATTAGGGATTTTTTTTATCGTTCAAGGGGAAAAACGAGTGTTTTGGTGTCAGAAAAAGGGGATTTTGTTTTTGAAAACCTGGGAACACTGGACATAGCTTTATACAGTTCGTCTCTGTAGATGCTGTCATACGCGGCCTTAAAATCGATGAAGAGGTGGTGGGTATCGATTTGGAGTTCATAGGTTTTTTCCAGGATCTGCCGAAACGTGAAAATTTGGTCGTTGGTAGACTTTGCTGGCCTGAAGCCACATTGATAACGATAAATCAGATTGTTGACGAAAGGCTTCAGACGTTCACATATTACGGCAGAGAGGATCTTATAGGCGATGTTGAGCAGGCTGATTCCTCTGTACTTGGCGCAGTTTAGAGGATCTCCCTTTTTCAGGATCGGGCAAACAACAAACAATTATTTCCATTTGTTTTAGAAAAAAAAAATATTAACCATTTGTTATTTTTCTTTTTTTTTGATTTATTTTTATTTATTTATATTATATCCATTAATAATTTATATCTTCCTACTTTTGTGATACTTTTTTGAATGCATTTTAAGTTTTGCAATAATTAATTTTATATTTTTTAATAAATTATAAGCTTTCATAATAAATATGTATGAATGTATATTTTCGAAAACTGCTTTTTTGAAAAGATTTTTTGTTCTTATAAATATTATACTATATATACCAATCGGTTGGAGACTTGTTTTTTTTTTTAATATTGAAAGCTGACGAAGTCATAAACAATTTATTTATTCTTAGACCTGGAGGGGGCGCGTCCAGAGAATTTGCCTAGGGCGGTCAAAACCCTTTATCAGCCCCTGCACATAGGCCAGGATGACATTTCCTTCCTCGTGGTGCCAGTTCTTGCCGATGTTGACCGACCTTATAACTACGAGTTTGGCGTGCACCTCCTTGAATTATCTATAAGAATAATTGTCAACAGCATAGATTGAAGAGTATAACTGGGTCTAAACTGTCAAATTAGTAATTAAAGTGCTCTCGACTCTACGCGATGACAGGATGGACACCATATACATAAATAGTGGGAGTATTTTGGAACGTTAATAATATTCCACCCAGAGCTTAACCCTCTCATATTGTTCATGGAAGTAACCACGCACCAGCCACTAATTTTACGCGTCCAGGATGATTATAAGGGCTGCGTATTATGCATGTAAATAGTGACAACGTATTCAATGCATTTTCATCATCGGACAAACACAGATATAACAAACACCACGCACCATAAATTGCACAATGATTGCGGTCAATAGCGTCAGTTTGAATTATTCATAGTAAATTTGACCAAATCGGTTGAGCGGCACAAATGTGATTACATTCAATTTGACCACGCGTCAACATGACCGTTGCAACAATATACCTATTTCAAGGAGTGAAGATGATTATTATGGGGTTATTCTTGTTATTAAAATTCCGGAAGGCGGAAGAGGTTAAATTATTATGTGTTTATGTTAGTTCATGAATGCTTGTATGGATGTTAATCATTCTAAAAAAACGAGAGTTAATTAAATAAATTAATTTTTTTTTATATAAGATTCCAAATTTATCTCTACTAGCAAAACCCCTGCCCGCTTCACAGGGCTTCGGCCCACAACGACGCGAAGGTCGCAAAATTAGGGATTGGCTGGATGAAGAATACGGTAATCGAAGGATAGGCAGAAATGGACCAATATTATAGAAATATCGTGCCTGTACTTGCTAATCTGATGAATTAATTATTCGTTTTTTCAATTCTTTTATATCATTTTTAAGTTTATTTACCCATTAAACCTACCGCAAATTTAACTCTCTGAGAAGAGGTAAGATAAGATAATTAGGGTTTTGTTTCGACAGCAAGCCAGGTAGGCATAAGTACACTTTTACAGTGTTATACATTTTCTTAAAACTATAAATTCTGCAATAAAAAAATATTGAAAAAAACCCTAAATTCGGTTACCCTCCATGGGGTAAGCCTTGACGTGGCGGAGCGGCTTACGGTAACTACTACTGCGATGCTTAGAGCTATGCGATCGCGAAACTTGTTTTCGCAGCAGGGCCTCCCATGGTCGACAGGTCGAAGCGGAGTAGGCTGTTACTACTAATTACCCCACAACGAAGGAGTGTTCCCACCAAGGCACTTCCCACGAGGGATGGCAGCGGATGAATTTCTTTTTGGAATCAACGGTGGCGTCCTCAGTTCCAGTTAGGGCGAACTACGTGGTGAACACCTTTACGGGCTACTTCGACATATTTGAAGCTCAGGTCGTAAAAGGAGCGGTTTTCCGGCTTTTGTACTTGAAGTCACATCAAGTACCTGGTACTCCAGGTTGGGGGTTGTACGTCGGGGTGACTTCCCGACTACATAGAAAAAATCTAGTTGCGAAGCGACAACAGGCCTCGGAAACGGACGGATACACTGATGACGACCCAAGCAAACGTAAAAAGGACAACGAATTTCGGATATGCACGTGGAATGTTAGGTCCCTTAATGGACTGCGTGCTGCCGAACAACTAGCGGAGACCCTCAACTGCTACAAAGCAGATATTACCGCTATCCAGGAAATGCGATGGGATGGACCGGGCGAAAAGAAGATGAAAAACTGCGACATCTACTATGGGGATTGCTACCGGGAGCAAAAGCAGCGACTCTTTGGATGCGGATTCATCGTGGGAAGCAGACTCAGGCAAAAAGTCTTGAGCTTCAAATGCGTAAGCGAACGCATCACGACGATCCGAATTAAGGCTAAATTCGGCAACATTAGCTTAATATGCGCTCATGCCCCCACAAAAGAGAAAAAGGACGACACCAAAGACGAATTCTACGAGCTCCTCGACAAAACATATGAGCAATGTCCTAGCTATGACATGAAAATTGTCCTCGGCGATTTTAACGCAAAGCTGGGAAAAGAAGGCATCTTTGGCAGAACAGTCGGAAAGCACAGCCTGCACGACACCACTTCCGACAACGGATTCAGGCTGATCGATTTTGCTGCGGTGCGAAATGTTGTGGTAGCAAGCACCTGGTTCCCACATCTCAACATCCATAAAGGCACATGGAGATCTCCTGATCAATCAACCGTCAACCAGATTGATCACATTGCGATCGACGGGAGGCAATTGTCCAGCATTCTAGATGTTCGAACTTTCCGAGGAGCCAACATCGACTCGGCCCACTACCTCGTCGTAGCCAAGGTAGTGCTACGAATATCCCGACAACGGCCAAAACAAAGAAATGCTGCAAGAAAATTCGACGTCGGACGGCTACAATCGCAAGAGATCGCCAGATCCTTCTCTGATCGATCGTCAAATAACCTCTTAAGGAGTCCTATGCCGCCAACATCAAGTATCGAAGACCAGTGGCAACATTGCCAGAATGCAGTTAGAGATGCCGCCTCTAATGTGCTGGGTCTCACACAGCCACCAAAAAGAAACCCCTGGTTTGACGAAGAATGCAGGCAGGCCCATGCAGCCAAGCAGGATGCATACAAAGCGGCGCTGCAAAGAAGGACAAGAGCTGCTCGTGAGCTCTACGAGCAAAAGAGGAGAGAAGAACGCCGGCTTCTCAGGAGAAAAAAGAGAGAGCATGAGAAGCGTCAGATCGAAGATGTTGAGAGAGCTAACAGCAGGAATGAAGTTCGGAGGTTTTATCGGAAGGTAAAACAGCTGGCTCAAGGTCATCGAGCAGGAACCGATACCTGCAGAGACCAACAAGGGAACATCATAGTAGAACCGCAGTCAGTGCTGGGGATTTGGAAAGACCACTTCTGTAGACTGTATAACGGCGACGACGAACAAAATCCCGCCATCAGACAGGAGCCTTTTATCATACACGATGACAGCCAACAATTCCGTGAACCCGACCTAGAAGAAGTGAAAACAGCTATATCACGGCTGAAAACCAACAAAGCCGCTGGAGCAGATGGTCTAGCTGCCGAGCTGTTCAAAGCCGCAGGCAACGAGCTAGATAGGAGCATGCACCAAATCATCTGTAAGATATGGTCGGAGGAATGCATGCCCGATGAATGGAACCTCAGCATTGTTTGCCCGATCCTGAAAAAAGGAGATCCTCTAAACTGCGCCAACTACAGAGGAATCAGTCTGCTTAACATCGCCTACAAGATCCTCTCTGCCGTAATATGTGAACGTCTGAAGCCTTTCGTCAACAATCTGATTGGTCCTTATCAATGTGGCTTCAGGCCAGGAAAGTCTACCATCGACCAAATTTTCACGTTGCGGCAGATCCTGGAAAAAACCTATGAAATGCAAATCGATACCCACCACCTCTTCATTGATTTTAAGGCCGCGTATGACAGCATCTACAGAGACGAACTGTATAAAGCTATGTCTAGTTTTGGTATCCCTGCCAAGCTCGTTCGCTTGTACAAAATGACGATGGAGAACTCACGCTGCTCCAACAAGGTTGTCAATGAGCTTACGGAATCTTTCGACGTCAAAAAAGGATTCAGACAAGGCGATGCGCTGCCGTGCGATTTCTTTAACATCGTTCTTGAGAAGATAGTCCAAAACTCCACCGTCAACGCCAGAGGCACTATCTTCCATTAATCTGTTCAACTTCTCGCGTACGCCGACGATATTGATATAATGGGAAGAACACAGCGTGATGTCAATGGCGCCTTTGTGAGAATTGAACCAGAAGCGGCAAAAATGGGTTTAGCGGTCAATGATGGCAAAACAAAGTATATGCTGTCATCTAGAAAGGACACCCAACACCGACGTCTTGGACAAAACGTCACGATAGACGCATATAATTTCGAGGTAGTTAGGGACTTTGTATACCTTGGCTCCGCTATCAACACGGACAACGACATCAGCGCCGAGATCAGACGAAGAATAACTCTTGCTGATCGCTGTTTCTTTGGGCTAAGAAAGCAACTGAGTGGAAAAGCCCTCTCTCGAGCAACTAAGGTTAAACTGTACAACACCCTCGTCATCCCTGTCCTGCTGTATGGTGCAGAAGCATGGACCCTAACAAAATCGGATGAATGTGCCTTAGGCTGTTTCGAGAGGAAAATTCTTCGGGTCATCTTTGGCCCCGTGTGCATTGATGGGGAATGGAGAAGGAGATACAACAGCGAACTTTACGGGTTGTACAACGACGTGAACCTAGCCAGAAGAGTCAAGGTCCAGAGATTCAGATGGCTCGGTCATTTAGAGCGTATGGACACCAATGCTCCGGCCCGGAAAGCCTTCGACACTATTCCCGAGGGACGCAGAAGGAGAGGAAGACTGTGACTCAGGTGGCGCACACAAGTGGAAGAGGACCTCAATCAACTTGGAGTGCAAAACTGGAGACAGCTAGCTAGGGACCGAGCTGACTGGCGGAGACTGTTGATTGAGGCCCAAGTCCACACCGGACTGTAGCGCCACCTTAAGTAAGTAAGTAAGTAAGTAAGTATAATAAAATGTATGAGTATTTGAATGCGCTTTTCAATGAGATTTAATCTTATGATTTTTTGGTATATAAGTAAACTCATTATTTGAAAAAAATTTACCTTAAAGTTAAAATTTTGCTCGGGCAAGAAAAATTTAACACCATTTAAAAATTTATCTCAACATGACTCAAGGTAGAGTACCTACACTAGAGTTAGCATTTGTTTAAATCGTCAAAAAGTGATGAAAAAGTACAAAATCAGACTTTGTTTTAGAACGATTATTTTCTAAGATTATGACCAAAAATCACATCCCAAACACAGACAAATTTCTGAATACTCTGTATAGTTGACCATGAGGAAAACAGGAATTTCTAAATCAATACCACATATTTTTAACGATTGACCTTGCATCTTATTTATTTTTACAGGGAATGCAAGTCGAACAGGAAACGGAAGACGTTTAGAATCAAATTACATGTTTGGAAGCCCACAAAATGGTAGCTTCTTTCAGATTTGCCATAGACATCATGGCTAGTCTTGTACTATTGCATAGTTTTAGTTGATTGAAACTTAGAAATTGACGCTAAAAGTCAATCGGATTAGTGGTTAAGGCTGCTGGTGCATTAACAGAAAAACGAGCGGACGGAATGGCCTTCCAGTTGAAATAAAAATTCGAAAGTAAAAATTATAAAATAAAAATAAAATCAAACGAAGCCGTGCTGTGACTTTTGAAACATTGACAACAATAAAATAAACTTTCTTTTGTGGATTTTCTTGGTGCAGCAGCAGATTGAAGAGAGAATCGTAGTCATTGAAAATAAAAGTGTAGAGGCGAATGTATCGCGCAAAAAACGAGACGCAAGGATCGAGATAGTTAATAGATTGTATGAACATAAGTTAAAAATATAAGATCCTTATCTATTATTTTATTTCAATCCTGGATGATGTAAGATTACATAATAATTCCCCAGTGAAGAAATGGACAGTGCAACAGCTGCAAGTTCTATGGCGGGGCTCAAAACGGTGTTGTGAATTTAATGAATATGAGGACTATGAGATTAGTGTGGTGGTAAGCTGAGAAAAGCACCGCTAGTCAAAAGAGTTGTTTCCAGCCAAAAGAATCACAGGCAAAAAGATGTTACATAAAGTATAATGGCCTTAATGATTTTGAAGAGAATTGCTTGACAGGGTGATTAAAATGACTGGACTCTGGACCCATAAAACGAATTATACGGTAGGGTAAAGGTGTCAACAGTGAATCAGGGTACACAGTGAATCACAAGCTCTAAAGCACTGTTCACATGAGCACGACCAACGAACGAAAGAATGAATGAAGAAAAGTCATTTTAGATACCTTTGAAGCCGTATTTCCTTGCAAATTCTCAACAAAACGATAAAAGTAAAGTTTATGTTTGATTTATGATGCAAAAATTAACTTTTTATTCTAAAATGTTTGTAAATTTGAGAAAACAAATTTATTCGTCGCGAAAAGAATTCTAGTTGATACGAACTGCCAAACTTTATTCGCGTTCCACACACCATCCACACTCCCAACGAACAAAATATTCGCGCGTGTAACCTCAAAAATCATTCTTGGTTTGTGTTTTGGTTGTTCATTCGCGACGAATTAAAAACTCTCATGTGAAAGAAATGTTAAAACCGACGAATTTTCGTTCATTCGTTGGTCGTTGTTCGTACTTATGTGAATTGAATAGTGCTTAACACTGTATTTTTTTATTTTATAATAAATCTGAAAAAGAGAAAAGAACACCCTTGTACACTTCATTACTTCAAATAATAAATCTGCGCGATCCCTTGATCGAAGTCGGTTTTTTTCATGTTTTTGTGTTTTTTGCATTGCTAAGTAATTTTTTGTTTTCTATTTGCTTTTCTTCTTATTAAATAACTGTGCATCGCAACTTCATTTGAGTGTAATATTTGTATTTCTGGTTACTTGTGTGAAATATTATTTATAATTTTAATGCGTTTTTGTTAAAATGGCAACATGGTACACAGTGAATCAATTGAAAAAGGTACACAGTGAATCACTGAATCGAGACTCAAAAATTCAAATTTTTCATTTCTTGTTGATTTTTCTAACATGAATGTTCGCGCTAGAAAGCTACATATATATTGTAATTAACTGCATTACTTTTTACTTTAATTTTTTTCTTTATTTTAAGCTAACGTTATGTGATTTACTTGTACACATCAAGAATCTTATTTAATTTTTTTTCTTGTTATAAATGAAGAGTATTTATTTTTGTTTAGTTCCTTATCTTTAAATAAAACGTGAATAATAAATATAAAAATGAATATTAATAAATTAATACTTAATTAATAAATTAAAGACTGGTTTTGAATCCCTGATTCACTATGTACCAGGCACTGATTCACTGTGTACACCCAGAGTACACAGTGAATCATGTGCTAAGGCAATTTATAAACATTTTTTTATTTTCTCCAAATTAAAAGGTTTTGAAATTTTGTGCTTAAACTAAAGAAAATATATTGAAAAAGCTGTAAAAAAAAATTCATGGATACTATGTTAAATGCGAGCTTAACAGCCCAAGAAGTAAAAAGTGATCCACTGTTGACACCTTTACCCTACGATAAATTTTGATGTGTATGTTTATTATCCTCAATTATGTCCGTTGAATCGTCCCCTGTGTTATCCTCGCATGTTTTAAAAACAACTACAGTTAAACTTCAATTTTTTTTTTCAAACACTTCATTAGGTACCTACCTGTTGGATAAAGTTCGCCTTTGAAATCTATTGCAAGATTGTGGAGAATAGCTTATGCAACCACATTCACTTTTGCATTCTCAAGAAACATCTCATTGCATGCGAAATCTGTTTCCAGATGCCAAAGCAACATTCCACAGCATGTCTTGTTGAAGTCTGGCAAATTTTGTAGAGTTTTTCACTTTCAGATTGAACGTTGAACACATGCATAGCCACCATCTCCGAGTAATCGGCCCCTAGATTCTCTATTATCAAATCTTTGTTTTATTCAACTGTCCACGAAAATGCAAGTCATGCGTTCTTCCTCTCCATCGGCAAACAACATCGTTCATTTTTAATGATGCATCGCATACAACTTGGGTGTTAAAAGAGTACTACTTGTATCGGAACCCGTCTTCCTCCCTCTTCAACTTTTCGCCTCCTTTCACTTTTTTAGGTCTACAAGACCCTAAGAGAGATCCAGGTTGCAAGCTAAAGAGGGTGTCCAGGCTACAACTACGCGGCATGCTTGTACTTTGCCTAAGGCTTGCTTTTGACGGGGGGGTTCTTGTAGTAGCAGCACTGGACAATGTTACGCTTAACATGCTATAGTTAACATAAAAAGGGGTCCAGAAAAATTCCTGGGACCCGAAGATGAGGAGGGTAAGGTAAAAGGAGGAGGAGTATCTATCTATTTAAATAAAAAAAGAACTACTCAGTCTTCACCCTCAAACAATATCCACCATGACCTTAATTTAAAATTTTAATTACTCATATTCATTAAGAACAAACAAAAAATTTTCAAAATAAAGTAAAAATTTTAATTATAAAAAAAATATATAATAAAAAAATTAAAAAAAAAGAAATAACGACCAAAAAAATAGCATAAGTATTTATAAAAATTAAAAAAAAAATTAAATAATTAATAATAATTAAATTATATTATGTAAATATAAATTTATTTTTTATATAATAAAAAAATTTAAAATAATATCTATAATAATCCAGGTGCACTGAGATGAAGGTTTAATAATAATAAAAAAATAACATAAAAAAATTGTTTGAGCAAAAAAAAAACACTGAATTGAAATTTAATTTTTTGTCTTCTTCTTCTTGTATTTTCTTGCTTTCTTGATTAATTTTATTGCATTTTTTTTGTTTCTTAGTTAATTTCATTTATATTGTCTCTCACTTCAATGTCTTGATCATTGTTTATATAATATAATATAATTTTATAATTTAATTAGTTTTTTCACGATTGTTTGTTCCTTTTTTTGTTAAAAAATGCATTTTTTGTTTTTACTTTTATTTGAATAGTCTCTCTATATTAACATTATTTGTATTTGCATAATATATGTTTTATTTTTGTTTTGTCCTACAAACACATTTCAATTATTGCAATTTTTTTTTCTTTGAATTGACACATACATATACTTATATATATATATATCGAACCGCACAGAGTCTCATATAACCAACAACAAAAATATTGTTTATCTTATCATTGCCTATTGCAATAAAAACTATTCATTGACATTGACATTGACATTACAGCACTTCGCACATGAATGATACGAGCTACAGACACATAGCAGCACTGGCAACTGAGGCCATCGGCTGGGACTGATACAAGACATACGACAAAGAGAGAGACAGATAGACACATAGAAGGAAAGAACACATAACATAAACCTACGTGGCACAGAGGAGGAGACATAGATTTATATTGAGCCGTATGCATAAAACCTAGTAAATACTTTTACTGACAATTTTTTAAGTATTTACTTATTTTGATATGCATAAAAACAAAGTAAAAGCCGAAAATATAGTAAATACTTTTTTTCATAGCAAATACTTTTTTTGGATGAATTTTTTCAGTAAATACTTTATTCCGTATGCATAATAACAAGCAAATACTTTTTTTCTTCAGCATTTACTCAATTTTTTCAAACTTACAAAATAGCAACTTGAAAATATTACAGTAAATACTTTTTTCCCTCAATCTTACATTTTAAATCGAAGTATAAAGAACATTTGACACCAGGTTCAAAATATTAATATTTCCTTTGTTGCGGATTTTTTCATTTTTGTCGAGATGGCAGAATTTATGTGTATTAATTCGCAAAAAGTTTATAAAGTAAGAAGATCCAATTCGGAGTCTAATTTTAAGCAACTTTACCGCTTTGAGAAGGAAAATGTGGATTGGTTAAGTGAACACTTTATTGGTGAGTATTTAATTAAATTGACCCAATTTTAAAGTCCACGTTTTTTAAAGTGTAAACGGTAATTTATAATGCATTAAAAATTTTATAAGTATTTAGGAAATCAAACTGAAACGAGAGGAGGAGCGACTACTCACCAAGAAAACATGGGTTCTCACAGTATGTCAAATCAAAGGTTGAGTAACAAAGCTGCTTTGTGATAGGTTGTTCGCAATTCCTATGCTTGAACTTTATACGTCTCTCAACGCTAACAGCAAAGCAGCTTTGTGTTTTCCGCTTTAAGGGTTGGCTATTTATATTATTATATGCATTCAGAAGTTTTGTTGGTTGAACCTTTTGTAAAAACTCAATATAAAATTTAAAAAAAAGTATTTACTATCAATTTTAGATGAATTACAGTATTTACTAGGATGAATTCAGTAAATACTTAAAGTTTTTACTTTTTAGTATCTACTTTTTTTATGCATACGAAACGAAGTAAATACTGAAAAACTTGAAATCAAAGTATTTACTTTTATCTTTTACTTTAAGTAAATACTTTGAGCCATATGCATAAACGGTAGTAAATGCTTTTACTAGTCAATTTTGATAGTATTTACTTTTTTTCGTATGCATAAACTTCAAGTAAATACTTGAAGAAAAGCTTTTACTAGAAGTAAAAGTATTTACTAGGTATGGATGAATTTTGGTAGTAAATACTTAAAGTGATATGCATAAAAACCTTTTACTACTAGTATTTACTTCAATTTTTACAAGTTGCTAAAGAGCAGCTTGAATTTTGCTAGTAAATACTTTTGGGTGTTTGAAACGAACATTTTCATTTGCAAATCAACTTTTAAGGTGACCGGTTCAATATTCTTGTGAAATGGCCGCATTTTTTCACATTAATACAGAAAAAGTTTACAAGGAACGAAGATCTCCAGCGACAAATAATTTCAAAATGCTTTACCGCTTTGAAAAAGAAAATGTTGAATGGCTTAGCCAACATTTTATTGGTAAAAATGAGTTATAACTATTCATAGAAAACATTTATCTTTATTTTCCATAAAATTTAAGGAACCGAAACTGAAAAAAGAGGAGGAGCTTCGTCCCCAGAACAAAAAATGAGGATCTTTTTGAGGTATGTTGGCGATCCAGGCTTTCAGGTTGGCGTCGGTGAAGACACAGGATTTCACCAAAGTACTGTTTGCAGAGTTGTTCATTTTGTTGCAAAATCGATTGTTAAGAAAGCTTCAGTTTGGATAAAGTTTCCTTCAACTTATGAAGAACATTTGGCAGCAAAACAAGATTGGCTTTCTAAATACAGCTTCCCTTCTTGTATTGGAGCCTTGGATTGCACACATGTGGAGATTAAAAAACCCCACTTGCATTCTGAGGAATACATAAATCGAAAGGGGTATGCATCCATCAATATTCAAGCCACCTGTGATGCAAAAGAATGTTTTACAAGTGTTGTTTGTGAATGGCCAGGTTCAGTTCATGACGCCAGGATTTGGAAAAACAGTTTTCTTGAACCTATTTTAAGAAATTCAGTTGACACAATTCTTTTAGCAGATGAGGGATATGCAATCGCCCCTTGGTTAATGACACCATTAAGAAACCCAATCTTGAACAAGGAGAAATCGTACAACAAATTGCATACAAAAGAGAGGGTCATCATAGAACGATGTTTTGGTCAACTTAAAAGTCGCTTCCCCATATTACAAAACTGTATACGGGTGCAATTGAAAAACGTGGCAACTCTTATAATGGCATGTTTTATTTTGCATAATGTTGCAAAGTATTTGAATGATCCCGACGACTTTGAACCATTAGAAGAGGATAGAGGAATTCAAAGCGAAGGAACCAACGACCACGGACACAGTTCTGGTGCATCTGAAATCAGAAGATTAGGGCAGCTGAGGAGAAATGAAGTAGCAGAGATAATTTGTAATTTATGAACATAATTATTAAATTTTTATTATTCTTTTTTCAAACGTAAAATAAAAAACTTAAAAATAGTTGTCTCAAATAATTTAGACTGTAACCTCAAAGATTAAAATAGGTTTGACCATTTTCGAAAAAGGAATTCGGAAAAGCATTATTTTCTGCGCTTTCTGAAACTCTTTCTAAACGTTTTTTTAACTCCTCTTGCTGCATCCTCAAAAGTTTAAGTTGCTCAAGAAGCACCAGCCGCTGCAACTCACTGGAAGTCAAATGAATTGTTTCTTCTGTTTCCTGTTCAAGGTGCTTTTTTCTTTTTGGTGCGACAACTGGAGTGGATGGAGGACTTGTGTCTGAATTTTCCTCATCATCGTCATGGTACCTTTTGTTTTCCTTGTTGCAAGTATCCGATCCAGCAGATAATTGACCTGTTATATGTACATACATAGGTATATAGAAATGAAAGTGGAAAGAGTATTTGATGCAAAATTTGAAAATATTACATACCAGGTATTTTCCCAATTGAGGGATTATATTGTCCATCCATGAGTTTCAGCAAACGCTTTTCCCAGTCCTTCAGCTCAATTGGACGATTTCCCGTCGCCTTCAGATCTGTATTCTTCTTCACGTCGGTCTTAATGTTATTTATTCTTTTCTTTATTTGCTCAACTGACATCAAAATACCAGTTTTGCTTTGGAAGTCGGTTCTTAACATTTTCAATGCCTCAGCCTTAGCAACTTTTGTTTGAGGCTTTTGAGACTTGCTCAAAAGAACCGAATGCACCTCAAGCATTTTCACAAAATCTAACGTACAATTATTATTTTCGTTTTTTGCCATGATTATGAATTGAGTATTAGAGAACGAATGAATATTTATAATTAAAAAATCAATAACAATTACTTCAGATCAAAGTGATGAAATCAAAATAATTAAAGCTAAGTAAAGGGTTTTCCTATAGGTATTTCACCCTTTTAGACCTTTACTTGTTACTTTTTAAGTCCAGTATTCCGATTTATATTATTTTTCAATTGGTGTAAGTAAATTGCCTGAGTATTCCGATGAATATACAGTTTTTACTTGGATGAATCTAGTATTTACTACTAGTAAATGCTAGCTAGCATTTACTTTTTTTTATGCATACCAAATGAAGTAAATACTACAAATCTGAGCTTTTACTTGTTGACCTAGTATTTACTTGAAGTATTTACTACTAGTAAATACTAGATTTTTATGCATATGCCCCTTTGTTTTTATGCATATCACTCATTGTCTCATATTATCGCACAGGTGGCCTCAGATAAGCTGGCGATTATTGTAGAAAAAGACTGCTGCCGAAGCTGGGGCTTGAACCCGCAACGTTTGGCTTAGCAGTCAACTACACTTTTTTTTTTCAAAATTCATTTTATTCAATTCACTTATGACTACTTAATACTAGACAATGAATTCAAACTAGCTTATTATCTAAGATCTTATATTTAACTTACTGGCCCCAGCCGGGCGCTCTAAGAAATTCATGATTTACGATTAATGCCTTTCGGCCTATGAGCTATTTTGTGTAACTTTATTTTTTGTTTCACGTTAGAAAAATTAAAAAAACTAACACCATTTCATTTTCATTTTTTCCTTACATGCTACTTAAAATTAGGTCCTTAAAAATAAAACTTAAAATTAACTAAAGCTACCTATTCTACCTAACAACTACTTACAAACTAGAACAGCCACAGCAGCAAATCTCTATCTTTTTTTTTCATTCCACTTTTTTGCATATTTTTTTTTCTTTTTTTTATATATTTTTTTTTGTTTTGTTGAATTTTTTGTTTTTATTTCTTTTTTTTCTTCATTTTGTATTTTGTATTTGTTGTCCTTTTCAATGTGTGTGCCACCGTGCCTACTCTACTTAAACCTAAACCCAAAACCCTTAGACTAAAACAAGTATGCAAGCCGGCCAAGGCTCAAAACCCCACCCCGACTACCCATTATCAAGTGCTGACTGAAGCCACCAGAACTGGTGCTCCTGCTTCACCCTATCGATTCGGTCCCGTTCGGACACAGCCCTACTGAACCGGAGGAGCTCTGCTCCGTCCTGTGCGAGGACGTCTCGATGGTAAAGGAGCCGCCGATCGACGGTTCTCCGCCTGACGTGGTAGATTAGCGGGATCGCCAATCTGTCCTGTATCAGACCGCATTTATCTAGGTGGAGGAATGCCTCTGGTGGAATGAAGCCGCTCAAGCGTGCACTATCAAAATATTTGTCGTTCGGATAGAACGCCCCAAAGATCAAATTATTCGTCGAAGTCATAGCTCTCGCAATGTGACCCCGAATAAGTTTTATCACGAAATTGTCAATTCTGTTGATCCGAGCCTCGTTGTACAGAACCTCGTTAGAATAGTAATGTACATAAGAAGATTCCGGTGTGCGATACAAACCGAGACAGCGCCGAAGACACTGCCTATCGAACACCCGAATCTTCTCCATTTGAGATGGTGCAACGTTGAACCACACTGGGCAGCCATAAACGATCATCGGCCGTATGAGGGCCATGTAGCAAATTACCTTCACTCTGGGGTCAAGCCGACTGCTGTAAAACAGCCGTTTCTTCAGAGCAAAGGCTCCTCTGGCCTTAGTCAGAGCAGCATCTATATGTCTGTCGAAATACAGATACTGGTCCAACCAGATACCGAGGTACTTCACTTCACTTTTGCTCGTTAATCGCTGTCCGTGATGCCCAACGATGACCATCTTGCGCCAATTCTTGCGCGTATCCCTCGTGGCCCCAGCCAACGAGGTCCGGAACAGAATTGTTTCGCATTTCTGGACATTTATTTTCAGTTTCCAGTCATCGCAATATCGCTGAATCTTCTCGAAATCACTTTGCAAGAGAATTCTAATGACTTCGACCTTTGGGCCAGTTCTGAACGCAATCAGGTCGTCAGCATACGCAATTGCCTGGGAAAGGCTACCTATCAGATCGCTGGTGTAAATGCTGAAGAGGATCGGCGAGTTCACCGCTCCCTGCTGAAGACCGTTTTTAATTTCAAAGGTGGTGGTAGAAGTTACATTGCCACTTTTGACAACAAACTTTCTACCGTTGAGCATATCATAAAGCATATACAATAATGGTTTACTGATGCCTAGTCTGGTGAGTTTTAGGTACAACCCTTCTAACCATAGGGTGTCGAAGGCCTTCTCCAAATCCAGTCAACTACACTATCCTCTGTGCCATGGCCACCTGCAAAAACTATTCAATAATACACATAACAAACAGAACATATGTATGGGCACAAACATGTTTTTTTCTTGATTTCATGAAAATATTGAAGCAAATTTTGTATGAAAGTGACTACATAAAATGTGTCATAGAAAAAAATCACAAAAATGTGATTGTCACAAGTGATAATCACCTTACACAGACAAAATTTGTGATATGTGACTATCATTTATCACAAATCACCTTAGCCAATTCCACCCCTGGTCTTTATAATAGTTTTCAAAATACTGAAATATTTTTGATTTTTGATTTTTCAGAATTTTGATTTTTATGTGTGTGTGAGTAAAGTGTATGTATGTAAAGTAGTGTTGTATGGATAATGTTGTTGTGGTGAGTGTGTGTGTGTGTGTTCTATATAGATAGTATTATGTGGTAGGTAAGCAATGTTATGTACTGTACGTTGAGTTTCAGATCCTCACATACTCTTTCTGTTTTCATATAAAATACAGGCCCAAAGTTCCACCAACTTTTGGGATTCGGACATGGGTACAATCTACTGCAACAATTACTTGGGAGAACCCATGAATTCCAAAAAAAGTTATTGATTTTGGCAACTTGCTCAATCACTGCGGCAGGCATTTTTATATTAGTTTCTCTTACCGCGACTCAATGAATCCGCTGGATTGTCAGCAGTAGCTACATACCGCTTCCAAAAGTTCACTTAATAGTACTGCAGCGAAAATTTCCAAACGTTGGATTGATACCTTTTTCAGTGCCAGTCGCGATCTAGATGCGAGTAGTGTACTCATCGTTTTATCTCCTTGTTTCACTCTGATATAAAAAAAAAACCGCTCCATAAGCTGACTCAGAAGCATCAGCAAATCCATGAAGTATAAAGCTGTGTTGAGGTGCGGTTCCAAGCCAACGTGGTATTCATATACGAGCGAGTTCTGGTAACTGTGATTGGAATTCCAACCAATTATTGTCAACTTTTTTTCTGAAACTTGTGTATCCCAACCAACTTTTGACTTCCATATGCGTTGCATTATAATCTTCGCTCGAATAATAGTTGGACTCAAATAACCATTTAGATAAAATAACTGTGCGATTTGCCTTAGTATTTCCCGCATGCTGTTCTTTTTCTGGTGTTCTTTTGGGCGACTGTGGGTCGTATCATTAAACTCTGGCAACTAAGGGAAACCCACCGTTGCCTAGAATCTTTCAAATTTCGATGCATAAAAGGCGTGCTTCTTCTTAATTATCAGCACCCTTTATACCAACGTCCATATAAACGTCCTTTTCAATTGTTCGTGCCCCTCTTGGGAATAAATCTTTTTGATCTCGTGTACATTGTAGCATTGCACGGACTGCACAGTGAGGTGCTGAAGCCATTCCAAAGGTCAATCTTGTTACTTCAATTCATCTTTTGGACTTGATGTCCAAAATATTCGCTGGTCATCCTTGATGACTTTCACTTGGAGATACATCTTCTTTACATCAGTCATAATTCCAATTCGATGTGTACGTAACCGCATAATCAGATCAAATAACTCGTCTTGCAATTTTTCACCAATCATTTGAGCTTCTTTGTTACTGCATAATGTGGATCACCCTCTTGGTTCACGATCTACTTCAAGTAAATGTCCCGCTGTCATCATTTCATTCATACTGGAGACATATTTCTCCCGCAATAAAGGCTCCCGCTTAAACCGTCTTCCTAATGAGAAAAAACGTCGCAGAGCAATTTCGCATGATGATCCAATTTCGTCTATATCACTGCAAAATGAAATGCCAACAACATATCTGCCTCGTATCTTCTCTTCGTTTCTTCTTTCCTATGAAATAATAAAATTTAAATATGAGTCTGCCCCTATTATCAAACCAAGCTGTTGCTAACTCATATACACTAGTCAAAACAATTAAAGGAACACTTGAAAAAACTCAAAAATGGAGTGGTTTTTTAAAAGGCTGTATCTCAGTAGAAAAAAGTCGGATTGAAGTGAAATAAAAAGTTTTTCAAAGGTTATCATTTTTTCTTTTCAAATTATTTTGAGTTAAAAAAGTACCGTTAGTCGTTTTTGCTTGAGCGAAAAAAATGTTCACTCAATTTCAAAATCGAAAAAAAATAAACTTTGAGGTTTCATAAAATGAACGGAAATTTTTTTTCAGTCCAACCAATCTAAGATTCAATTTTAGAATTTTGTTGGCTATAATTCACTGTTTGGTTCAGATCGCTACGATTTTTTTTCTAATCAAAAAATGGGTTTACATGCAAAAACACAATTTTGACTTTGGACCCTAATAACTCTGCTAAATATTGACTTACAAAAAAAATAAAGGCAGATTTAAAAAATTTGTTAAATTTTCTACACAAAAACAATTTGAAAAAATTAAAATATCGCTTTTTTCAATGTTTTCTATCAATTTATAAAAAGGTCCAAAATACGCATTTTTCAACTTTTTCATAAAAACTTCCGTTATTTTGTGGTTTTCAGTGATACAACTAATCTGAGGCTTAATTATTAAAGCTCATAAAATTTCCTTGATTTTGGTGAAAATTTCACATCAATACGATTAACCGTTTCTCTGTTTCGATCAATCAAACTTATGAAACACTTTTTTTTCAATTTTAAGGAAAGCTTTGTTTTTTTCTTATTTTTCTGTTCGTTTGAATTTGTTTATTTTTTAATTTTTTTTTATTTTTTTCATTATCATTATGACTTTGTGAAATTCGGACGAATTTTCATCAAAATCAAGGAAATTCGTCCGAATTTCACAAAGTTATAATGATAATGAAAAAAATAAAAAAAAATTAAAAAATAAACAAATTCAAAAGAACAGAAAAATAAGAAAAAACAAAGCTTTCCTTAAAATTGAAAAAAAAAGTGTTTCATAAGTTTGATTGATCGAAACAGAGAAACGGTTAATCGTATTGATGTGAAATTTTCACCAAAATCAAGGAAATTTTATGAGCTTTAATAATTAAGCCTCAGATTAGTTGTATCACTGAAAACCACAAAATAACGGTAGTTTTTATGAAAAAGTTGAAAAATGCGTATTTTGGACCTTTTTATAAATTGATAGAAAACATTGAAAAAAGCGATATTTTAATTTTTTCAAATTGTTTTTGTCTAGAAAATTTAACAAATTTTTTAAATCTGCCTTTATTTTTTTTGTAAGTCAATATTTAGCAGAGTTATTAGGGTCCAAAGTCAAAATTGTGTTTTTGCATGTAAACCCATTTTTTGATTAGAAAAAAAATCGTAGCGATCTAAACCAAACAGTGAATTATAGCCAACAAAATTCTAAAATTGAATCTTAGATTGGTTGGACTGAAAAAAAATTTCCGTTCATTTTATGAAACCTCAAAGTTTATTTTTTTTTCGATTTTGAAATTGAGTGAACATTTTTTTCGCTCAAGCAAAAACGACTAACGGTACTTTTTTAACTCAAAATAATTTGAAAAGAAAAAATGATAACCTTTGAAAAACTTTTTATTTCACTCCAATCCGACTTTTTTCTATTGAGATACAGCCTTATAAAAATCCACTCCAATTTTGAGTTTTTTCAAGTGTTCCTTTAATTGTTTTGACTAGTGTATTTTTATGTATTTGATTACAATCTAGCATTTGTGACCCATAATCGTGTTTGATTATGATCACGCTTTTGTGATCCATTGTCTAACTTTTAATTACGGCCACGCATTTGTGACCCATAATTATTCGTTAACATTGATTACGGCCACGCATTTATGACTTATAACCACTTTGATTACGATCACGCATTTGTGGCCCATAATTATTTGTTAACATTGATTACGGCCACGCTTTTTGTGACCCATGATCGATTTGACTACGATCACGTTTTTTGTGACCCATAGTCGCTTTTAATTACGACCACGCATTTGTGGGCCATAATTATTTGTTAACATTGATCACGGCCACGCTTTTGTGACCCATAATCGATTTGACTACGATCACGCTTTTTGTGACCCATAATCGTTTTTAATTACGACCACGCATTTATGGCCCATAATTATTTATCTTACCATTGATTACGATCACGGATTTGTGATCCGTAATCATAAGGTACTGATTAAAATGTTTATTATCACGCAATTGCGATACATAAAACATTATACTCAAATTTAAGTTACGCATATTGTAACTCATATTGTTTTTACGAACCTCTTTTTGGGAACTTTTGCTGCTTTAGCAATCCTCCTCTGACGAGAAGTTCCAATGAAACTCCTCCTGTACACAATAAGAGCTTCACGTTCGCTTAGCTGGCACTTAAGATTCTTCAGAACAAAACAAATTTCAATATACAAACAATATATTCAATATTCAAATACAATCAGCATAGTAAAATTTCATATATGTATGCATGTATCTCACAAGCTCTTGTTATCATCATCCTGGAAATCATTTTTGGGACTAAATGGTTATTATTTTTACAATCCATTGATCAACTAATTAGATCCGGCTCGAAGGACCATATCGATAGTCCTGTTGGTAAAGCAAAAAATGAAAAGTATTTAAACGTGGTTTTGCATAGTTTTAACTATTTTTAGGCAGTATTCTACACTCTAGTCAAAAAAAAATTAAAGGAACACTTGAAAAAACTAAAAAATTGAGTGGTTTTTTATAAGGGCGTATCTCAGTAGAAAAAAGGCGGATTGAAATGAAATAAAAAGTTTTTCAAAGGCTATAATTTTTTCTTTTCGAATTATTTTGAGTTAAGAAAATACCGTTAGTCGTTTTCGCTTGAGCGTAAAAAAATTTCACTCAGTTCCAAAATCGAAAAAAAGTTTGATTTGTCATAAAGTGAGCGGATTTTTTTTTTCAATCCAACCCATCTAAGATTCAATTTGAAAATTTTGTTAGCATTAATTCACTGTTTGTTTAAGATCGCTACGATTTTTTCTCTAATCAAAAAATAGGTTTAAATGCAAAAACCCAATTTTCACTTTGGACCCTATTATATTTGCTAAAAATTGACTCACAAAAAAGTAAAGGCAGATTTGAAAAATTTATTAAACTTCCTACATAAATTTTCTTTGAAAAAATAAAAACATTGTTTTATTTTTAATCTTTTCTATCAATTTAAAAAAAGGTAAAAAATAAATTTTTCAACGATTTCATAAAAACTGCCGTTATTCTGTGGTTTTTAGGGATACAACATACAACTAATATGAGGCTTAATTAAAGCTCACAAAATTTCCTTGATTTAAGTAAACATTTCGCATCAATACAATTAACCGTTTCTCTATTTCGATCAATCAAACTTACAAACCATTTTTTCTTTTTATTTAAAGGAAAGTTTTATTTTTTTCATTTTTGTTTTCTTTTGAATTCATCATTATGACTTTTTGAAATTCATCTTCGTCTGTTAAAATGGAAAAATTTCCCAGACTTCAGAGGTGTGTATGTGTGTCTGCCTTGGTGTTTAAGGCTAGTGTTGCCAACTTGATTTTCAATATTGGCTCTCAACCTTTTTCGCATGTTAATACACCTGACAATATCACGTTGGAGATGGTTTTCCATATTTGTTGGGGAGCACGTTGGACTGTGCAACACAATTTTTAATGACAACTATACTTCGTCCAAAACAAACCTGCAGTACAGGCCTTATGGGAGAGCTTAGCTTTTTTACTCCAAAGGGTGCTGTTCAGGAAAAAACATCTATAATCCCCTTAAAAAAAATATACTACACCACTGTTTCCTCATACAATTTGCTTTGATTTATTTTGAAAAGCAAGCGTACATCCCTCTATGACCTGCTATTCGCACGGCTGAAGCTGAAGCCATAGCCATAGCCATACTGATTGTATGCTCGTTTTTGCAAAGCTCTTTTTGTTTGACAAAACAAACATTTAAATCAGCGTTGCCTAGGAAATTATAATGCTTACTTTTATTTCGATTCTGTAAGGGAGCTTTCAAGAATAGAAACTTTTTCTAAGCTTATCGTTGCCGTCCCATTTTTTATTCATGGTATGCAATACAAAATTAAAATCCGTTAAAAAATGAGTAGGCTTATTCAAGGCAGAGAAATTTTGACTAATTTGAACAGATTTTTGGTGCATACATTTGTGCAAGTTTAGTGCGGTTATAATTTTTTTGTTGGTGCTGCATGAAATATAAATTATAAAAACAGTAATCTTAATTAAAATGGCTTCAAGTGCTTCGAAGGATTTAAGCGCTGAGAAAAAATATAGAAATAGTTGATGCAACAAATAAATTTTATGACCATTTAAAAAACAAAACCCAAGCTGTAAGACAAGTGCACGACATTTTTGCGGTTTCAAAACGAACTGTTTATAGTGTCCTCAAAGAAAACAAGACCAAAGGCCATTATCTCCCCACCAAAAAAAAAAAAAATTGGACAACTTTGATAAATGCGCTATAAGGCAGGTAGTGCATTAGTTTTTCTCAAGAAATAAGCCACCTACATTGGATAAGGTCTTAAATGATATTAAAAAAAAAATTATGTTCGTATTAAATAATTTTTCTATATGAAAATCTTTGTTTAAGACAATACTAATCTATACATATATAAAAATGAAATCCTGTTCGTGTATGATCGAATAACTCACAAACGGCTGGACGGATTTGCCTATTTTTTTGTTTGTTTTGTTTGTGTTAGTCTGTAAATGGTTCTTAGGGAATTTTTGTTTTTAATTATTTGGTACTAACCAGGAGCATGCATATAACCTAACTTAACCTGTAGAGTCGACTGATATACAATTTTAAAATAACTTAGCAACAAAATTCACGCACATGATGCACAAGTAAAGACTCACTTCTGGCCAGAGGACGAGGGAGAGGCGGACGAAGTCGCGGGCAACTGCTAGTAAAATTTAGAAGGCAGCTCTTTCGATTTTTCGGAGAGCTTTTTACAGTTTTAGTATATAACCTAGGGTAACCCTTGCCAATTGTTTCTTTCACACAACGTAATAGAACTCCTGCAGATAGTTTGAGATATGAATGTCCTATCTTCCCTGTACTGCAGATTTGTTTTGGACGAAGTATAGCTGGAACTGGAATTCGCTCATCATATAATCAATGAAACATATAAATCAATGATCTGATCTGGATCATGGGGAAAATAAAACACAGCTGTTGTTGACCTCATAGCATAATGTTGGGTTCAGTACACTACTTGTATTATGAATCCAACAAAATACTTTGTACATAAGTAAAACATTTAAAAAGTTTTTTTTCTAAAATCCATAGAAATAAAATAATGGAGATGTATAAAGGGATTTTTCTTATAAATATTTTTGTTTTTTTATTTATTGTATAATAGATAAATCAAAGGTAGACAAAAGTATTAAAAAAAAAACCTTGCTTAACCAATTTGTATGCATATTTAATTATCTTACCCCAACTGTTAGCATAACGATTGCATAGCCTTTTTTAATTTAATAAAATCATTCAAATCAAAAAATTCAGTTAATTCTCTCGAGCAAGCTTATTTCAAAATTGCAATTCGTCCAATATCAAAGAAGCATGTCACTTTTAATGATTTATAATTAGCTTTCTGAAAATATTCGCCAATGGCCTCATCTTTTCATCATTCTGTTTGATCATTTCTATTAGAACTACATATATGCCTTACATCAGGAAAAAACCAAATAGTTCTCCAAGAACGTATTTCACAGCTTCTACATAAACTACAATGCTTACTTACTTACTTAAGGTGGCGCTACAGTCCGGGGTGGACTTGGGCCTCAACCAACAAACCTCTCCAGCCTCGGTCCCTAGCTAGCTGTCTCCAGTTTCACACGCCGAGTTGGTTGAGGTCGTGTTCAACTTGGCGCGCCACCTGAGCCTTGGTCTTCCTCTACTGCGTCTTCCCTCTGGGGTGGATTCGAAGACCTTACGGGCCGGAGTATTGGTGTCCATCCACTCCACGTGACCGAGCCATCTGAGTCTTTGGACCTTCACTCTTTTAGCTAAGTCAGTGTCGCTGTACAGCCCGTACAGTTCGTCGTTAAATCTTCTCCTCCATTCACCGTTTATGCATACAGGACCATAGATCTTACGTAGAATCATTCTCTCGAAATGGTCAAGTGCGCTCTCATCCGTTTTTGACAAGGTCCATGCTTCTGCACCATATAGCAGGACGGGGATGATGAGGGTCTTATAGAGCGTCACCTTAGTTTTTCGGGAGAGGGCTTTACTGCTCAAATGCTTTCTTAGCCCGAAGAAACAGCGATTAGCAAGAGTTATTCTTCGTCTGATCTCGGCGCTGATGTCGTTGTCAAGGTTGATAGCGGAGCCAAGGTATACAAAGTCCCTAACTACCTCGAAATTATATGCGTCTATCGTGACGTTTTGTCCAAGACGTCGGTGTTGGGTGTCCTTTCTAGATGACAGCATATACTTTGTTTTGCCATCATTGACCGCTAAACCCATTTTTGCAGCCTCTGTCTGTATACTCGCAAAAGCACTGTTGACATAACGCTGTGTTCTCCCAATGATATCAATGTCATCAGCGTACGCGAGTAGTTGCACAGACTTCTGGAAGATTTGTTGTTCTTAATCTTAGATATTGCGTCGTCTTCATTGAATGGTTCATTCTGCCTGACAGCGGAATTTGATTCGTCATCGCCGTTGTACAGTCTGCAGAAGTGGTCCTTCCATATCCTCAGCATTGACTGTGACCCTACTACGATATTACCCTGTTGGTCTTTACAGGCCTCAGTTCGTGCTCGGTAACCTTGAGTCTTTCGTTTAACCTCTTGGTAAAACTTCCGAACCTCATTCCTGTTTTTTAGTCTCTCAATATCCTCGAAAGACCGCTTTTCATGCTCTCTCTTTTTCTTTCTGAAAAGCTTGTGTTCTTCTCTCCTCTTCTGCTCGTAGAGCAACTTCAACTACAATGTAGTACTTTGAAACTTGTGTTCAGTGTTGCCATAATCTCAAATTTCATAATGCTAGATTTCAAATTTTATAATGCTAGATCGTATGGGAGCTCAAAAAACAAAATGCTAGATTTTAAAATCCATATGTTTTATATCCATATATCGATGATTAAAAAACAAATATCTTAAAAAATGCAAAATAATACACTAGTCAAAACAATTAAAGGAACACTTGAAAAAAATTGAGTGGGTTTTTATAAGGCTGTATCTCAGTAGAAAAAAGTCGGATTGAAGTGAAATAAAGTTTTTCAAAGGTTATCATTTTTTCTTTTCAAATTATTTTGCGTTAAGAAAGTACCGTTAGTCGTTTCCGCTTGAGCGTAAAAAATGTTAAATCAATTTCAAAATCGAAAAAAAAATTAACTTTGAACTGTCATAAAATGAGCGGAAATTTTTTTTCAATCCAATCGATCTAAGATTCAATTTGAGAATTTTGTTGGGTATAATTCACTGTTCGGTTCAGATCGCTACGATTTTTTTTCTAATCAAAAAATGGGTTTAATTGTAAAAACACAATTTGACTTTGGACCCTAATAACTCCGCTAAATATTGACAAACAAAAAAAATAAATGCAGATTTGAAAAATGTGTTAAATTTTCTACACAAAAACATTTTGAAAAAATAAAAATATTGATTTTTTCAATCTTTTCTATCACTTTAAAAAAAGGTCCAAAATACGCATTTTTCAACTTTTTCATAAAAACTACCGTTATTTTGAGTGAGTTTTGAGTGATACAACTAATCTGAGGCTTAATTATGAAAGCTCATAAAATTTCCTTGATTTTGGTGAAAATTTCACATCAATACGATTAACCGTTTCTCTGTTTCGATCAATCAAACTTACAAAACACTTTTTTTTCAATTTTAAGGAAAGTTTTTTTTTTTTATTTATTTTTCTGTTCTTTTGAATTTGTTTATTTTTTTTTTTATTTTTTTTTTTCATTATCATTATTACTTTGTGAAATTCGGACGAATTTTCATCAAAATCCGAATAAATCCAAAGAGAATAGAGAATAGAAAAAAAATGGAATGGTAATTGACTTTCCAGATTCCAATATGAAACTGATGTTTACATTAATTTCTATTTCACATATACTTAGAAAAATTCATGAGTTTTTTGAGCCTATGTGTGAATCTTCGTGATTTGACGTTATTAAGGTTAAATCACAATGGTTTGTAATTTAAAAAAAAAGATGATGATCTTTATTTTTTTCCAAATATGATATGTCTAATCAAATCAATCTTTTGAAATCAATTTTGGCATTCAAGAATGCAAAACTTAAAAACAATAATGCCAGAAAACCATTAGCATTTTCTCATCTCTATTATGCTAGATCTTGTATTAATAATGCCGTTATGGGAACACTGCTTGTGTTACATCAGTTCTTTTTCAAAGCTACAATGAATTCTTTGTTGTACTACACAATTGTTGCTATGGAGAATACCTACATTGGAATTATTGGAAGGATGTATGATTCTGTTTCACAGCATTTGCTGTCAAATTGTTGTAGTACAAATAACAGTAAGTTTGTACTACATGTAAACATGTAATGCAATCAACAAAACGCAAATATGTTAATGTAAGTATTTTTTTAAGTATCGTATTATTTAAAAATCAAAACCTTTTTTTCTTTCTAGTCTGCGAAAGTTCACCAAATGCTGGTGCTACAAGAAATTGCTTCAAAAAAATCTATTCTTTTCGGCAAATTTTCTATGGACCTGACAAAGGAGAAAATATCCCAGGAATGGAACAGAATTGCAGTGTTGGCTTCTAGCTTTGGACTAGGGGCAGAAGCGGGCGGCGAAAAATTTCGCCGAAAAACTTGGCAAAACTGGAGGAAAAGCTCATTTGTATGTCCTTTTCATTTTTAATTTGTTTGTATGTATACTTAAATTTTAAATCTTTAATTCAAAGAACAAAACAAACAGGATGAGGAAGACTGGTGTCGGTGGACCACCGGTAGAAGACACCGTAGACGAAAATGACAAATTTATCTTATCGATTATAGGAGACGAAGTAAGGCTTTAAAAATGGAAATGAAAATACAGCATGTTTCATTAATAACATTTATTTTAGATTGTAGAAGGACTAGGCGAAATGGAGGCTGATGGTTTACCAATGCCAGCAGATGAGGTGTATGTCCTTGAGGATGACGATGACGAGCCATCCACTAGCCATCAACATGTTGAAATGAAAAACAAACCTCGTAAAAATAAAACAGACGAATTCACAGAACTAAAAATAGAGTATCTGAAAGTATGTCTCTATGAAAAAAGACTTGCATTTCTTGAGAGAGAGAGTTGCGGCTAAAACTTCCGCAATCTTCAATAACGGCTGCAATATACATACATTGTAAATGATGAAGAAGTATAAATTAAAGAACAAATAAAAAATGAAAATTCTTTTCATTTCGTTTATAAGATTTATTGTTCAAAGGTAAGCTTACCTTAAGAATATAGAGATATTTTTATATTTCTACAAACATCAAAACTGGCAGAAGTGATCGATATAAGTGTGGAATCAAATTGTATAGGCCAACTTTAAGAACAAGCAAATGCCTCAGCCATAAATTTGAAATGCATGATATTTTAAGCTAATGTATTTGTTAAAATGTTTGTCATGTGACCAAGTAAAGTATTATTCCAAACAATCAAAAAATCAGTCCCAAAGTGTTAAGCCTCCTCTCTCATTTGAACTTTGTTTATTTTTGTTTGAGATTCTACAATGGATCGGGCTCATCGAGGGGTCTTTAATTTCTTCTTTTTCTTTTACCGTTACCGACTGAGCTGTGTTCATTTGATATGAAGTCATGATATCACCTGATAGTTTCCATTTTATAAATTTGCTTTTCCAAATGTGTTTGCAAACTTACGTTTATTGAGAAAGTCCACTCGGGCGTATACTTATTATTTTTTAGAAGAGAAGAAGAAACGTAAACGCGCTTTTTCCGAATACTACTTGAGCAACAAAATTAATTTTTGCGGCTCAAATAAACAAAAAAATATTGAATGCTTTTCGGTGCCGGCTTATGAAATGGTTCTGCCAGCGTAATAGACGTATCATATTCATTACTTGAATTCTCAAAACAAACACGAATGCAAATAAAACCTACTGGTCAACAGCAACAGCAATTTGTTCAGAGTGTTTGATTTGCTCAAACACAGAAGGTTGCGCAACTTGGATGTAAATAAAAATATATGTATATGTATATGTCGTTGAAACTAGGTGTTTTCATTTTGTTGTTTGAACAAATAAAATTAACTGCATTATAATGCACAAGTATCATAACATAGAATTTAGAAACGATTTATGTAACATCTCAAAGTTTCAATTGTTCCATAATTGTTATCTTCTTCATTGATACCTTGATTTTTGATGTCAAAATCTTCATCGTCAGTCCAAGAATATTCATGATGTTGTTTTGATATTCTTTTTCGAATGTTGTACGCATTTACCACTCTTGCACAGCGGACCACTTTTTTTAAACGTAGTTTATTGAGGCAAGGAAATATTTCCTTTAAATGCCCGAGACTGCATTCTTCCACTTGCCTTGTTCTTTTGATTTTTGCTAAAAAACGATTTTTAGCTCGGCTTTCTCCAATGGCATTTGGGATATTTGGGGTGAATAGCCACTTTCTCAACGGATAGCCGGAGTCACCAATAATAATTATAGCATTTGGAAATGGACGTCACCCTTCGTCATTACATCTACTATAAAAAGAGCTTCGCTGCAAGACATGGCTATCATGCATGTCTGTTGAATGCATAAAAACGATAATCAGGACCAGCAATAACCATAACGTTTAAGGAATGATGACCTTTCCTGTCAACAAATGCCTGCTCGTTTACTGATGGTCCATCAATGGGTATTAAAGTGCCATCAACAGCTCCAGCAACTAATGGCATCCCGGCTATGTTAAGAAATCCTAGCGACACATTACTAGAATTTTCAGGCCACTTCACTTCCTCACCTATTAAGAAAACAGTTAGTTAAATAAAAAATTAAAGTGGTCAGCGATATACGAACGTAATAAATGACGTGAAATGAGATAAGACACTTTATTGACACATCGACATAAAGTTTTACCTTCGAGACACCATGCATCACTCCAACACCATGGTATTGGGCTCCGTTCCCGAGCCAATAAAGGGTTAAAAGAATTTGTTGCAGCGGTGTCAATGCATATTGGTTGCAATAACTTGCATGCTCAAGGAATGAAGCCAAGCACTCAATTAAAAATTCAACACAAACTCTTGGAATGCGAAACTTCTCCACAAAGTATGGGTGTTCCAAATTAAAATTTATGCATCGAAGATATGTATTACGTCTTCTTGAAGACGTATATCAAATTCGAAGTCATCATCAAATAGATTGATAACGAAATCCATTTCTTTCTTTTAACTACTTTTTTAAATTAATATTCTTTTAACTTCAAATTCAAATGTAGAACAACTGTCGAATCAACTACATTTTCCAGTTGTAGTTGTGAAACAAACAAATGTAGCTGATGTAGTTTTAGAATGTTGATGTAGAATGTAATTGATGTAGTTGATGTGAAACCTCTGAAACAGGCCCCAGGTCTAAAAACATTAGCTTGCACCTCACCTCTTTCACCCACTTTTAACCTTCAATCAATTTTTTAGTGGACCAATTTTACAATCGCAATTGATAGCTTCAACAGTGTTCTCACAGTCAGTTACTTCTAATTATATTTCTTGTATATTGTCTGCAATAATAAGGACTATTGACCTACAAAGCAATAAGAAATATCTTTGCCTTTTTTTCTTGGCAGCGATTCAAGTTATTTTTAAAAACAAAAATTCTTCTTAAAACATATCTGTTCTAGTGTATTGAAAAAAAAGAAAAATGTCTAGACAGCCATAGCAGATTTGATTCCTTTTGTTTTTTTTTTATTTGGGTTGTTTGCTTTGCAATTCTCTCAAGCCTGAACTAATTTTTTGTATCTTGTAATTTACAAAAAGAAACAAAAAACAACCTCTAATTAAGAAAAACAAATCGAGTGCTCATAAAATATACAATCAAAAGTATCAGAAATAAGTTCACTCTGTATATTGATTCTGCCATCTAAATGAGGCCCTTCAGTATCGGAACAGTGCAACCAATCTCACAAAAGGAATCCACACGAGACTTCTAGATTAGGCACGTCAACATCGGCATTGCAACATTATCAACAATCTATCCGGCCATACCGAGAGTATCCCAGGATAGGGTTAAGGTAGAACAGCTCTCCAGCTCTATCCAACCCCATTTTTACTTTTCATCGCTTTTCCAATCTCAACCAGTGTTGATGTTGAGTATGCTGCACTCCATCGGGCTTTTAAAGCACATGTTTTAAAACACATCACATTTCACAACATGCAAAAAGGCTTACACACTTTTTCCCCCAACCTTTTATTTTTTTTTTCTGAAAGTAGTCAGCCATTTCAAGAGCTCATCGACGAGGACTACGATAGCTCTAGGGGCTTCAGGGAAACATCAAAGTCGACTGGAGCATCGACAGGGATCATTATATTGTGAAAGAATATACATTTATACCAGTACCAGTACCCATGTTTCACGGGCCAAAGGCGAATGAACTTAGCTAGAAATAAAAGATGAAAAGAAGAAAAAAACAGAATAATTTTGTAAAAAGAAAAGACGCATCCACTTTTGGGTTATGAGTTTATTGTTCTATTAAACAATTTTAAGAACTCTGCCTCTAGAAAATAAGACTGCAACCAAACAGCGATTCAGCATAAGGTAAAGCATACGGGGAACCTTTTTACCTAGTCCGTATTTGAATTTCTCGAATTATGCGAGCTATGCAGATAGAAGGATAAGTATAAGTAAGCATGTTGTCCTAATGTTGCTTACCGTGATATGACTGACGAGAGGGTTGACTCAAGTGGATGCTACGCGGAAAAAAAAAATAACTCGCAGGCATTCTTTCGCAGCCATTCTCGTCGTGTGGTACGTTGATGTTATCGTTGTGGAGATGAGATTTTTCTTGGAACGTGTTCCGCTTCGTTAGATACTCAAGAGCCGCTAGCAGTGGTAATATTTCGCGCTTACCATAACTACCATATCCCCGACCTACTTTCGTTTTCTCTCCCCTAGACTCTCTCTAACAAGGCACGTTAATCGATTAGATTCTTTCTCGCAATTAAGTAAATTAGACTTTATTCACCGGTTGCTTAGGCTGCTTAAAGTGCTATTACGTGGTAATTAAAAAATATTATTTTGAAGCGTTGGTGCGGATATTACGGTGGTGCTGATGATCCGTGTTGTGGGATTTCGTTTTTGCATGGTCTCGTCTCCTTGGTGAAGCGTTTCATTATGTTTTTTTTTTTTTAAAGATTTTATTCGCTTAATTTTTTTCATGGGTTTCAATTGGATTTTAGCTTTTGCAGTTGTCTTTCAAATTAAGGGGATGCTTTTAATTAAGTCACGGTTCTGTTAGTAGAAGACAAAAACAAAAAAATCTAAGTTTACTTTGAGCAATTAAATTTAATTAACAGCTTCATAGCGACAAATTATTTTTACCACGGGACGGTTTCAGGGAGAGTTAAGTTTTTTTCTTTTTTTTTCGATTTGTAAGCGGAAACATGTTTGATCTGAGATTTTTACGTTGTGCGTTACAAGCTTTGGAGTTTGAGCTTTGAGGAGTCTTTAAATTAAAGATTCCTAAACTAAGGACAGCATGATTTAATGAAAAATTACATACATATTTACATATACATAGATGATTATATTAAGGTATGTTAATCAAATAAATAGAGCTTCGTTCAAGGGAATAAGTTCTACTTTGGGCATGTACACTGCCTATCAGTTAATAACGTCAAGTCCTTAAATATCGCTACAATTGAGGTACCTGCTTAATGCACCACTTGACTTAAGTACCTAGATAACCAACTGAAATTCTGAGACTGCTAAAATAGTGTTATCGACAGCATTAAAGGCTTACAAAAAGTTGGGAATGATTTTTACCCTTTTTTCGCTGGACTTGAAGCTCTACGATTATCCTTAAATTTGCTAAAAATAATTTAAACTTGAAAAATAATAATAAACTCATTAAGGAAAAGAAGAGTTTTGAAACAAAATAAAACTGCATATTTTTAGATTTAAATATTTTTATTTTTAATTAAATTTTTATTTTTTATAATATTAAAAAACTTAGGTAACTAAAAACATAAATAAAAAGAAAATTGTAGTTATTCGAAAAAATACAGGAAAATAGGGTCACAGCAATGGAATTTAATTATAAATGAAAAAGAAACAAATAAATAAATTAAAAGTTTTAGGTATTTTAGAATTTTAAATCAGAAGATATGCAATTTCTTCTTGCACTTTACAAATAATTTCTTTATCTTTCAGCAGTTTCATACTCAAAATTTAAATTTCCATTCACAAGTCCTTTGTAAAATGAAAAACTTTCTGATTTTTCCTACTCAGGACCAAAGTGTTGTGCAAGCGCCTATTTAATATCTTTTTTTTCATCTTTGATATCGGCACCCATAGTCAGAGCGGACTTCGCAACTTTTAAAACAGATTTTGGTACTCCTACATCCGATTTATAAAAATCTTCTCTTTGCACAGTTATTCGACCTGATCGCGTCTTTTGCAGTAAACAGAATTTTGTCTTATCAGTAAAATCAAGGTTTAAAAGGCGATAAAAAATGACCGAAGCTATTACGATGGATCCTCTCCCCTCTAGGTCGATCGTTTTCTGTCCAAATATATAAAAAAAAACCTTTTGTGTTGTCAGTTAGAACCACCAACCACAACACCTAAATTTACATTTACATTTACATTTCACAGTACTTCGCACATAAATGTAACGAACTACAGACACATAGCAGCACTGGTGACTGAGACCATCGGCTGGGACAGAACAAGACATACAACAGAGAGAGACAGATAGACGCATAGAAAGAAAGCACACATAACAGAAACCTACGTGGCTCAGAGGAGGAGACTAAGATTTGTATTGTCTCGTGTTATCGCACAGGTGGCCTCAGATAAGCTGGCGATATTTGTAGAAAAAGAATGCTGCTGAAGCTGGGGTTTGAACCCGTAGCGTTCGGCTTAGCAATCCACTACTCTATCCTCTGAACCATGGCCACCTGCAACACCTAAATTTAATAAATAATAAAATATAACTGTCTCGAGTATAATAACAATAAGCGACTTAGTCGGGAATTTTTGGCAATTGGGATATTTTTTTAGGCAGTCAAAAGAAATCGTGATGAATTCTGGTTTTTCTCCTTTTGCTTTCTGGAATAAAGGTGCTGCACAATTTTTGTGGACTGTAGACCCGATCATCTAATTTGTTTTCCGCATCCACATTTCGCTCAAATTTCATTCTTTAATTCAAAAAAGGGCAGGTAGAACAAAGGTTTGTAGCGGGCGCCTTAAGTCCAATATTGAAAAATGTGTTCAGCACATTCCGGAAAAATGACTTCTTTACTTGAAGAAGTAATGTTGAATCCGCTTGATAGAGTTTATTTATTTTATTGATGGACAAAATTCAATCCAAATTTTGCCTGCCAGATCTTCCTCGGCCATAATGAACTTCATGAAGACATGAATTGAGAATCGTTTGGTGAATTCCTTAACTGAGTTGTGTTCTTGCAGGCAACTTACTGACCTTCGGTAGCTACCACGCTTTACGTAAAATGTCCTTGCTGATTCCTTGTAGTCGAAATACACTGATAAATGTAGTAGTAGGTAGGTTTAAAAATATTTTTTGGCATTCTTAAACAGGCCGAGAGGAGTTGTAGCAATATATGGTATGACCCACTATGGTGGGTCATAAGTTCCAAATTTAATTTTGGGACTACTAACCCACTATGACCCCAATTTTTTTTTTATCTTCTATCGGACAAAAGTCCCAGAGGAAAAAAATGTGTTTTATGATAATCACTAAACCTATTTTTGTACTCGTCAATATTATGTGGAAACAAAAATGTTGATCGTAAAAATAAAACAAAAAAACTTAATTTCGTGCAAACACTTAACTACAACTACAAAAGAGCAATTCATTTTTCAAAGCTCTGTTGCCCTTTTCTTTAACTTGGAAAACCAACCACCACACATCTTGTAATGCACGCGCATGCTAGTGTCTTGCAAGTAGGTGCTGCAGTGCAATGATTCATTTCGAGCATGATGACGATCTGTAACATTCAAATTTGATTTGGTTTGATTAGGAGTGAAGCGAGCGGAAAAAATTTTGGCCAAAAGCGAATCAATTTGGGGTATAAAAATAAAAAAATTCGAATTCGCGAAAAAAATTTCAGCTCGCTTCGCTCGCTAGCAATTGTACCTGCTACATTTGCTGATTCAACCTCCAAATTCGTAATACAATTTTCTAAAACATTTAAGACTGATTGTAGAATAAAGGTTTAGTATTGAAAAACTCAATGATGAATACGTTTTCTTGAAAGCAATTGCCGACTGATAGTATTGAAAAAATTGTACTTACGTCTGCATTCACATGATGCAAGGACACTGAACATCCCATCAATAAAAAATGTCTTTCTCATGGAGCTGTTAATGTCATTGAAACAGCGCGGTTAATTTATATGACAAAAAGGTGAAATAAGATGAAATTTGGTTCAAGTACAGTTTGCTTGCCTTACTCTCACCTTACCGAATACCAAAGTTCAGAAGAACGTTTGCATTGGAACAAGTTTCCTTTACGTCACATAGACATACATAGTAGTCCCAAAATAAAATTCGGCACTTATGACCCACCATAATGGGTCATTAGTCCCGTAGACAAAGGCACCGAAAGAAAAGAGGAGGATAAGAATGTGCGTACTTTCTAACATTATCAAAACAAACTTCTTACAGCACACTTACAGGATTTTGACCAACCAGGATTCTAAAAAAGGATTTTGACCAACCAGTTTTTAGAAATACAAAATTTTGGCATACAGTATTTTTATCATACAGGAAATCTGTACCTACATACAGTATTTGAAATACAGATTTTGACGGACAGTATTTTGTAAAAAGGATTTTGCCCCATACCGTATTTCGACCACAACCCATTGGCACAACAATATAAAAAATACTTTGCACTGTAGTTTTCTTGTTCTCTCTTAAATTCTTATCTTATTTTTTCCAATGAAGCAACTAACTGTATCGTAGAGGAAAGTAGCCTTACTCTTTCCACCATTGACATTTTTCATCCGCAATTGTCTTTAACTTATGCCTACGAAGACAATCATCCCGAAGTAGAATCTGAGAACCCATATCGATTTAATTTCCGAAAAGCAAACTTCGTCCAACTTAACGAGCTTCTTAGTAACATTAATTTTGATCTTATTTTAAACCAATCTGTAAGCAATAGCATCGATAGTTTAACCACTAACTTCTTCTCAATAATTTTTGAATGATTTTTTTTATGTGTTCCCTATGCACCACAAAAAAATACCTCACCGTCACCTCCATGGTATTCAAGACAACTTCGTACACTCCGTAACTCCCGAAATAGTCTATGGAGAAAATATCTTAAATCAAGAACAGATACAGACTATTCCTCCTATTTAGTAGTGTACAACGAGTTTTCTGCTCTCTCAAAACTCCTCTATGATACATATATTAATCAAATGCAGTTTGATATAATCTCAGATCCCAAACGCTTTTGGCAATTCATTAACGTAAAAAAAAAGTCGGATGGATATCCCAATACCCTCAATTATTTAGATCACTCTTCTAATGACTCAAAGATTATAACTAATTTATTTGCTAACTTCTTCAGTCTTGCTTTCTCTGACAGTAATTTTTTACCTGATGCTGACTATTTCACTTATTTGAACGATTGTAACCAAACATCATTGTTTTCAATCAACATCACTGTTGACGATGTGGTTAACAAAATAAATAAACTAAAAGATGATTTCTCTTCGGGACCTGATGGTTTACCAGCGATTGTATTAAAGAAGTGTGTAGCTAATTTGGCTCTACCCCTTACTACTCTTTTTCAAAAATCTCTTTCTCAAAGAATTTTTCCATCTATGTGGAAAGACTCTTTCATAATACCAATTCACAAGAAAGGCTGTAAATCTGATATTTCTAACTACAGGCCGATTGCCAAATTATCTTGCATTCCAAAACTATTCGAAAGTATCATTTTCGACACTATGTACTTTCATTGTAAATCATTATTTTCGGCCAAACAACAACAAAAGGCAAATCAACGACCACAAATTTAACTGAATTTGTTTCTTATGCATTAAACTCAATAGAAAGTAATAAAGAAGTTGATGTTGTTGCTACGGACTTTAGCAAGGCGTTTGATAAAATCTCCCACAATATTATATCTTTCAAGCTAAAGGCTCTTGGATTCCCTCCTGGTTTCATCGAATGGATGGAATCATACCTATCGAACCGTAAATACCGCGTCTTATTTAGATCTTCAATATCAGAACCATTTACAGCTAAATCGGGGGTCCCTCAAGGTAGTCATCTAGGCCCTATTATTTTTATTCTGACTATTAATGACGTAGAATGTGTGATTGAAAATTCCCATGTTTCAATGTATGCAGATGACATGAAAATCTTTAGAATGATTTCTTCACCCGATGATGCTTTACCCTTGCAGACCGATTTAAATAATTTCTACATTTGGTGTCAAAAAAACAATTTAGAGCTTAATGTGTCCAAATGCCAAACAATCACATATTCCCGTAAACGTTTTCGTCCACCAACACGTGACTATTATATCAACGAATGTATTGTTCACAGAGTAACAACAATCAGAGATCTAGGTGTTATTTGCGATAGCGAGCTTAACTTTAGGTCTCACTATGACAATATTGTAGCCAGAGCTAATTCTGCTTTAGGTTTTGTCAAACGTTGGTCTAAAGAATTTTCGGATCCTTATGTTACGAAATCTCTTTAAACCACGTTTGTAAAGCCTATACTAGAATACGCCAGCCAAGTATGGTCCCCTTATCACCATGTCCATATAAAGAGAATTGAAGCAATATAAAGTAAACGCTTTGACTTCCAAATTACAAAAGTGATTTTATTACAAAAGAAATTCATTATATATGAGATATGACAATTATGTCTAAGTCAGAAAGAGCTGGTTGATCTAATACAATTTTGTACAGTAGTAATAGATAACAAAGTATAATACAGAATTTATTAAGGGATTTGTTACATCATTTCCCCGGATCTTAAATATTTCCTACATCTAGGGTTGAAACTTGAAATCGTACTGGTTCCTTCCTAATACGATTTGACCTTCTTAGATCGATTTCAGGCGGTGGTTGAATTTCCCTGCTTGTCGTACACGGCTGGCTTATAGAATCTGCATCTGGGATCACTTCACCATTAAAGGAAGATCCATCCGCTGTGTTATTGGTAGTGATGCAATCATTTTCGCCAACCTGCTTATAGCAATCGAAATTTTCATTAGTTTTGAATTGAATATTACCTCCATTCAAATTGTTAGACACAGAGGGTTGTTTGTCTACAGAAGTTGTATTTGAATCCAGGTGACATCTCGAAGGGCGAATCTGGTTTTGGTGTCGTTTTAAATATCCTCCTGCAGTTTGAACTCCATACATCTTGCTTCCGAATACGTCTTTGATGACACCTTGTGACCACTTCTTTGACTTCAGATACTCACGGACTAGGACATGTTGTGATTGGTAGAATTTGGCAGATGTTACGTTCAGTTTCAACTTTGCTTCCTCTGGGAGAAAACATGACAACAAGTTACGGTATCGACGGCCATGAAGTAACTCTGCGGGTGACTTAAGCGAATCTTTACCAGGCGTTGATCGATACGTAGAAAGGAAAGAATAGAGAGCAGTATCCAGGTCCTTCTTCTCCGCCATGTTCTTCTTGAACGACTCCTTGAATGTTCTGACAAACCTCTCTGCTTGTCCGTTTGATGCAGGATGAAATGGAGCAGTTCTGAAGTGATGAATTGAATGAAACTCGCAAAACTCTTTGAAAATCTGCGCCGTGAACTGGGTGCCGTGTTCCGTGACGATCACTTTCGGAAGTCCTTCAATCGCGAAAATGGATTGGATTGCCTTGATTGTAGCATCGGCGGTTATAGATGTCATTGACACAACAAACGGGAATTTCGAAAACGAGTCTACACAGATGAGCCACATTTTATTAAAAAATGGGCCGGCGAAGTCTAAGTGTATTCTTTCCCAGGCCTCACTCGCAGGAGGCCAGTTGCTATACTCTCGCTTTGGATCTGCTGCAGCTTGTTAACAAATAGTACATCCCGCTACCATGCTATCGATTTGTTTGTCTAAACCTGGGAACCAGATATATTGACGTGCTAGTCATTTCATTCTAGAAACACCCCAGTGGCCGTTATGGATGTACCCCAGTGCTCGGGCCTGCATCACCTCCGGAATAACGACTCGTTCACAATCTGTACTGAAGAGAATGCACGGTTAAAAATTTTGGGTTAGATTTTAATATTTTGAGGGTTACATATATGACAACACCAGAAAAATATTAAAATCTAATAAACTTCAAATATTAAAAGAAGATAAGTAATAAAGCAAATATTAAAAGTTAATACTGATGAGATATTAAAAATTAATACTTTTTGTATTAAAAAGTAATACGCCTTTTATTAAATTTTAAATAAAGGTTGTATTAGATTTTAATAAAAGTTTATTAGAATTGTTAATATTAAATTATTAAAAGCTAATCAAAGCGGTATTTAATGTTAATACAATTTTGTATTAAAAAATAATACAAAATTTTATTAAAAACTAATATAACTTTGTATTAAAAATCAATACAATTTTGTAATAAAAATTAATAGAATTTTGTATTAAAAATCAATACAATTTAATATTAAATATTAATAAAATGTTATATTAACATTTAATAAAATGTTTTATTTAAAATAAATGAATTTTTTTATTAAGAATTAATAAATTTTTGTATTAAAAATTAATAGAATTTTATATTAAAAATTAATATATCTTTATATTAAGAAAAACATAAAATTCTGTTGTAAAATTTAATACAATTGTATAGATTTGTATTATCCGTTGAAAAATATGAAAATTTAGATGAATTAGAAAAATATCGAAATGAAATACTTTCTGTATTACTTTTTGACTTGGAACACAAAATGTATTATGAATGAATGATTATGAATACATCAAATTAAAAGCTGTAATGTTAACCATTTTCATCGACCCACCAATAGATTAGGAAATGGTTGGCCATACTCTAAGAAGCTGTGAAACAAAATAAAACTCACAATTTTGATTTTTTTCAAATATTCATTGTATGTATTTAAATTAATTTACATTATGTACAATATCTATATACAATTAGATTTCGAGAAAACACTATTAACAAACTATTATTATTGGATTTCTGATGACAAACCTGGAATGTATGTGTCCCCTTTGATTGTCCCCTTGTGATTACCAGGGGGCATAAAATCCGCAGTTGCTTAAATCAAATCTCCCTTCAAGTAGTCAAATAAAATCTGAAAAAAAATGATTTCATTAAAATGAGTTTTTTTTTTGTTTAAATATTACTTACCAAATTTGTATGACCCGAACTTTACACTAGCGTTCTCCATAGTGACTTTTTTGGTGTTTGACAAGCAGATGTCAAACACCAAAATGTATTTTTTTTAAATAAAATTCTATTAAATTTCAATACAAGGGTATTAAAATGTAATACAAGAGGGTTCGTTTTTAATAGAATTGTATTACTTTTTAATACATGGGTATTAGAATTTAATACAAACGAGTATTACATCTGAATACAATAGGAATGTAATACAAACCGGTATTATATTTTAATGCAAGGGTACTTACATGTAATACAAGAGGGTTTGTTTTTAATAAAATTGTGTTACCTCCATGGGGTAAGCCTTGACGTGGCGGAGCGGCTTACGGTAAATACTACTGTGATGCTTAGAGCTATGCGATCGCGAAACTTGTTTTCGCAGCAGGGCCTCCCATGGTCGACAGGTCGAAGCGGAGTAGGCTGTTGCTACTAATTACCCCACAACGAAGGAGTGTTCCCACCAAGGCACTTCCCACGAGGGACGGCAGCGGATGAATTTCTTTTTTGGAATGAACGGTGGCGTCCTCAGTTCCAGTTAGGTCGAACTACTTGGTGAACACCTTTACGGGCTACTTCGACATATTTGAAGCTCAGGTCGTAAAAGGAGCGGTTTTCCGGCTTTTGTACTTGGAGTCACATCAAGTACCTGGTACTCCAGGTTGGGGGTTGTACGTCGGGGTGACTTCCCGACTATGTAGAAAAAAGTTAGTTGCGAAGCGACAACAGGCCTCGGAAACGGACGGATACACTGATGACGACCCAAGCAAACGTATAAAGGACAACGAATTTCGGATATGCACGTGGAATGTTAGGTCCCTTAATGGACTGCGTGCTGCCGAACAACTAGCGGAGACCCTCAACTGCTACAAAGCAGATATTACCGCTATCCAGGAAATGCGATTGGATGGACCGGGCGAAATGAAGATGGAAAACTGCGACATCTACTATGGGGATTGCTACCGGGACCAGCGACTCTTTGGATGCGGATTCGTCGTGGGAAGCAGACTCAGGCAAAAAGTCTTGAGCTTCAAATGCGTAAGCGAACGCATCACGACGATCCGAATCAAGGCTAATCTCGGCAACATTAGCTTAATATGCGCGCATGCCCCCACAGAAGAGAAAAAGGACGACACCAAAGACGAATTCTACGAGCTCCTCGACAACACATATGAGCAATGTCCTAGCTATGACATGAAAATTGTCCTCGGCGATTTTAACGCAAAGCTGGGAAAAGAAGGCATCTTTGGAAGAACAGTCGGAAAGCACAGCCTGCACGACACCACTTCCGACAACGGATTCAGGCTGATCGATTTTGCTGCGGGGCGAAACGTTGTGGTAGCAAGCACCTGGTTCCCACATCTCAACATCCATAAAGGTACATGGAGATCTCCTGATCAATCAACCGTCAACCAGATTGATCACATTGCGATCGACGGGAGGCACTTTTCCAGCATTCAAGATGTTCGAACTTTCCGAGGAGCCAACATCGACTCGGACCACTACCTCGTCGTAGCCAAGGCAGTACTACGAATATCTCGACAACGGCCAAAACAAAGAAATGCTGCAAGAAAATTCGACGTCGGACGGCTACAATCGCAAGAGATCGCCAGATCCTTCTCTGATCGAGTGACAAGTAACCTCTTAAGGAGTCCTATGCCGCCAACATCAAGTATCGAAGACCAGTGGCAACATTGCCAGAATGCAGTTAGAGATGCCGCCTCTAATGTGCTGGGTTTCACACAGCCACCAAAACGAAACCCCTGGTTTGACGAAGAATGCAGGCAGGCCCATGCAGCCAAGCAGGAGGCATACAAAGCGGCGCTGCAAAGAAAGACAAGAGCTGCTCGTCAGCTCTACGAGCAAAAGAGGAGAGAAGAACGCCGGCTTCTCAGGAGAAAAAAGAGAGAGCATGAGAAGCGTCAGATCGAAGATGTTGAGAGAGCTAACAGCAGGAATGAAGTTCGGAGGTTTTATCGGAAGGTAAAACACCTGGCTCAAGGTCATCGAGCAAGAACCGAAGCCTGCAGAGATCATCAAGGGAACATCATAGTAGAGCCGCAGTCAGTGCTGGGGATTTGGAAAGACCACTTCTGTAGACTGTATAACGGCGACGACGAACAAAATCCCGCCGTCAGACAGGAGCCTTTTATCATACGCGATGACAGCCAACAATTCCGTGAACCCGACCTAGAAGAAGTGAAAACAGCAATATTACGGCTGAAATCCAACAAAGCCGCTGGAGCAGATGGTCTAGCTGCCGAGCTGTTCAAAGCCGCAGGCGACGAGCTAGATAGGAGCATGCACCAAATCATCTGTAAGATATGGTCGGAGGAATGCATGCCCGGTGAATGGAACCTCAGCATTGTTTGCCCGATCCTGAAAAAGGGAGATCCTCTAAACTGCGCCAACTACAGAGGAATCAGCCTGCTTAACATCGCCTACAAGATCCTCTCTGCCGTATTATGTGAACGTCTGAAGCCTTTCGTCAACAATCTGATTGGTCCTTATCAATGTGGCTTCAGGCCAGGAAAGTCTACCATCGACCAAATTTTCACGTTGCGGCAGATCCTGGAAAAAACCTATGAAATGCAAATCGATACCCACCACCTCTTCATTGATTTTAAGGCCGCGTATGACAGCATCTACAGAGACGAACTGTATAAAGCTATGTCTAGCTTTGGTATCCCTGCCAAGCTCGTTCGCTTGTACAAAATGACGATGGAGAACTCACGCTGCTCCAACAAGGTTGTCAATGAGCTTACGGAATCTTTCGACGTCAAAAAAGGATTCAGACAAGGCGATGCACTGTCGTGCGATTTCTTTAACATCGTTCTTGAGAAGATAGTCCAAAACTCCACCGTCAACACCAGAGGCACTATCTTCTATAAATCTGTTCAACTTCTCGCGTACGCCGACGATATTGATATAATGGGAAGAACACAGCGTGATGTCAATGGCGCCTTTGTGAGGATTGAGACAGAAGGCCGAAAGGCATTAATTTTAAGATTCATGAATTTCTTAGAGCGCCCGATTAGGGCCAGTAAGTTATATATAAGTAGAATTAATTAGGCTAGTTTCCCATTTTGTCTAGCATGTAAGTAGAGTTAAGATAAATTGAATAAAAAAAATGAATTTGAAAAAAAAAAAAAAAAGGATTGAGACAGAAGCGGCTAAAATGGGTTTAGCGGTAAATGAGGGGAAAACGAAGTACATGCTGTCTTCGAGTAAGGACACCCAACATCGACGGCTCGGACAGAACGTCACAATAGACGCATACAACTTCGAGGTAGTTAAGGAGTTTGTCTACCTAGGCTCCGCTATCAACACGGACAATAACACCAGCGCTGAGATAAGACGAAGAATTACTCTTGCTAATCGCTGTTTCTTTGGGCTAAGAAAGCAACTGAGTGGAAAAGCCCTCTCTCGAGCAACTAAGGTTAAACTGTACAACACCCTCATCATCCCTGTCCTGCTGTATGGTGCAGAAGCATGGACCCTAACAAAATCGGATGAATGTGCCTTAGGCTGTTTCGAGAGGAAAATTCTTCGGGTCATCTTTGGCCCCGTGTGCATTGATGGGGAATGGAGAAGGAGATACAACAGCGAACTTTACGGGTTGTACAACGACGTGAACTTAGCCAGAAGGGTCAAGGTCCAGAGACTCAGATGGCTCGGTCATTTAGAGCGCATGGACACCAATGCTCCGGCCCGGAAAGTCTCCGACACTATTCCCGAGGGACGCAGAAGGAGAGGAAGACCGCGACTCAGGTGGCGCACACAAGTGGAAGAGGACCTCAATCAACTTGGAGTGCAAAACTGGAGACAGCTAGCTAGGGACCGAGCTGACTGGCGGAGACTGTTGATTGAGGCCCAAGTCCACAACGGACTGTAGCGCCACCTTAAGTAAGTAAGTACTTATTAATACATGGGTATAAGAATTTAATACAAACGAATATTACATCTCAATACAATAGGAATGTAATACAAACGGGTATTACATTCTAATGCAAGTTTATTTAAATATAATACAAACGGGTATTACAAACGAGTATTAAATATTGGTTTTAATTCCAGATGTATTCAATTCTAATCTTTCGGTATTACAAGTAGTAATTTTAAGACAAAAATATTAAAATTTAATACAAAATAAATTAAAAATGGAAAAATTAATACAAAAATATTAAAATTTAATACATATATTTTTTAAAATTAAATGTAATAATTTAAGAATATTAAAAAGTAATATTTTGTGTATTGCATACAGTTGTAATACAGGAGCTGTATTAGAAAATATCCCAAAATTTTTAACCGTGTGATATTACTTATTCTGGTTTCTCAAAGCCAACTTACGCTCGAAATATGGTTTGATATCGGAGTCCTCATCTGTCAACCAAGTTGGCCATCCATTCTTTATATAAGCGGCCACCTTTTTCAATACTTTATCCTTTAAAGTATTTTGACGGATTAATTCAGCGTTCAACGGACCCGCACCAAAATCTTCTAGAATGACACTCACTTCATGATTTTCGCCGTCCGGCTGATCGAACTCTGTATCGGGACCCACTGGAAGGCGAGACAACGCATCTGCATTTCCATGTTTAGATGTAGGCCGATACTTGATATCGTAGTTATAGGCCATTAGCGTAAGGGCCCAGTTCCGGAGCCGTCGCATTGTCATTTCGGGAATCGATTTGCTCGGATGGAATATGGTGGTCAACGGCTTATGGTCCGTCTGCAACTCAAAGGGTCGACCATATAAATAGCAGTGAAACTTCTTCACCCCATACACGATGGACAATGCTTCCTTTTCCACCTGGCTATATAATTTTTGGTGCTTGTCGAGAGTTTTCGAGGCGAAGGCGATAGGCCTCTCCTTTCCATCTGGATAGCGGTGTGATATGACTGCTCCAATTCCGTAGCTGGAAGCATCTGTAGCCAGTATCAGAGGTAGCTTTTCATAAAAGTGGGCTAATCGTGCAGCGTCCAGAATGCTGCGTTTTAAAGATTCCATCGCTTTCTTTTGACTAGTGGACCAAACGAATTTAGCGTCTTTTGCCCGCAATGCGTTAAGAGGTCCATTTACCTGTGAAAAATTCGGAATAAATTGATTATAGTAATTCAATTTACCTATTAACGCTTCTAATTCTTTAATGTTCGAGGGCTGTGGTAAACTTCGCAATGCTTCCAGATGTTTTTCAGAAGGACGGATCCCATCGGCAGATAGTGTATGGCCCAAATACTCTAATTGCTCCTTAGCGAAAGTGCACTTTTGTTTGTTGCATCGAAATCCATTGCTTTGAAGCCGGTCAAACACCTCCGTCAACGTCTGCAAGTGTTCCGAATCATCTCTACCCGAGACCACGATGTCGTCCAGATAAACAGCTACTGGTAAGTCGGCGAATAGCTGCTCCATTATGTTCTGGAACTCCCCTGGCGCGAGTTAAGATTCCAATTAAAAATTATTTATTTAATTGCTTTTTAGGTCTTTCTTATTTCAAGTCTTGATTAATACTAATTTATAATAACTTAAAAACATATAATATTTGATTAAAGTATAAAATATTTACATATGATTGAACAAGTGAACATATAAACAAGTAAACATATACATAATTATTTCAATATATAACTCCTCCCTCTTAAGAATAATAATGTTACTTAAGAGAAAAGTTACATTATGTTATCAAAACAAAATTTTAAACAAAATTGAACTTGGTAACAATCATCTCTAAATAAGAAAATACAAAATGAGTTTGTTTAAACCCATATCTTTCTGCTTTCTGGTTAAACATAAGTTGAATAATTAAAATTGATTTATCTAGAATGAATCTTTTGTTTATGTACTTTCCTTTTAGTTGTTTCTACGGTTAAATCGTTATTTTTTGTGACAATATGTTCGTTAAATCTAGGAGCAAGTTTATTTCTCCGATCATCTTTTTCGTATATAATATCATTTGTATTATATTGTGGAGGATCTTTCCTGTTCTCATTTAATTTTTTAATTAAATGTTGTTTATTTAATAAACTTCGTTCATATATAATTTTAGTGAGGTTGTCATAATCTTTTATATGATTTATTAGATAATCTTGTTCTGTTTTTATATTAGCATTATTAGCAAACGGTTTATTTTTGGTAATGTGTCCAGAAATTAGTTCAAAAGGAGTTAATTTTGTCACTGAATGAACTGAATTGTTGTATGCCAACGTTGCTTCATCCATTATTTCTGAAATAGGTTTGTGTTTGTTTTGTGTTTGTATAATTCTAATAATTTCTGTAAGGGTTGAGTGAAAACGTTCTATTGTAGAGTTACCATTTGAACTTTTAGCACATATTTTATGATGATTTATATTGTACTAGCAAAACCCCCGCCCGCTTCGCAGGGCTTCAAAAATAAATGTTTTTATTTTTAATTTGTTTTATATGTGCTTTATTTAATATTTTTTTTATTAGAATGCGTTTTTGATAAGGTCAGGTGGTCTACCATGATAATGGTAAGCGTTGCAGTAGGAGCTGTTGGCGTATTTTTTCGTTCCAAATACGTGAAAGGTATCAAGGAGTTGTCCATTTGCCAGTGCATTTGAAAAAGGGACAGTGTGTATATTTTACAATTGAAAATAATGTTTCAAGAGCAGTGGAACCACCAAATACAAATTTAACCCCATTTTTTCGTTTTACTAAACTTATTTAGCTCTAAGTAATTGGCTGCAGTCCTCTTATATCCAAATATCCAAAGAACCCAAAAACTGTGTCGTGTAAATTAGTACACCGTTTTCATTTGTAGGCAAAAAATTAGCCAAGTTCGTGAGGAAGGACTAACGGACGATGCTGGAGACGATATAACCACAATATAACGAAATCTACTGCGAATCAGATTTTATGACAAAAATAGGTTGACTCCGGTGGGCTGGACCCCTAGAGATCTAACTCTTACGAGCGGAGATGATTATTGTGATGAAATTTAATTTTCAGCTTATTTTATTACAGTTCTGTTGTCGCCTTCTTATATACATACATAATATGTACAATAATAAATTTTCAATTAAAATAATTTTCGATTTAATAAACTTCGTCTGCCACCCCCTTGCCCACCGGCCAGCGTAGCGTCTTGTCTTGTTCATCCTGCGCGCTTAAGAATTTTAATTAAATACTCTTAATCAACAACACGTTTACTTGGTAAGGAAAAGGATTGATATAATGTTGATAAAACTCCTTGGAAAATAATTGGTTCTAATGCATTGATTTCGACCAAAGTTGATAAGAATAAAAAAAGGTTATACTTAAAAGACAGCCATATACCGACATTTTTTAGACCATTTAATGAGATATAATTCTTTTATACATATTTGTTGGGTAACTTGAATCACGGAATGGAATACTAAAAATATTAATAATTTTCCCCGGTCTTTGCAAAATTTGTCACTGATTCTTCGCTCTTATTGGTCGTAGCCTAAAACCTTCCTCCGACAAAAGGCCTATCCAACACAAAAAGAATGTCTCAATTCAAACCAATAGTACCGGGAATAAGCACGTTCAAACAAACAAACTTGTCAGCCATGTATTTTCCCCCCATTATTTATTTATTCATTTAACGGTGATCTCGCCAGCAATTCGTTGTTAATTATGTTGGTGTACCCGGTGATCCTAGGCTCTGAGAACTCTACTTTCTACCTGCGATAGCATTTCAATGCACACTCTCTTGTAATCATTCAATTGCAATTAGAAAACATCGCCCTACCTGTACTGCTCTTGGAATGTCTGCAACATCTACGATTCTTCAAAACAGTTTTTGTATTTGAAAATTCAACAAAAACTACCTTCCAACTCGAAATTTTGTTTTGAACTTCTGCTTACTTTTGCTAAAAGGGCTTCCAAATTGAGGAATTAAAATGGTCAACTTCCGATTCGATGATATTTCCAAATCATATGAACGATTTCAAGAGAACCCTAATTCCAGTTCTCTTCGGCGGACCAGAGCCTGGAGTGATCATTGTCTTGCCAAAAAACACAACGCAAAACTGAATTTACCGAATTGCAGTTAGAAAATTACAAAAGATGATGTTACGAACTTAACCTAATAGAAACGGGAGCGTCTACCTATATCCACATATTACGCTTACCCATGGAATGGTTTTCATATCCTTACATCTTTATGGATTGGGGTGTAAGCTTCCCATTCCTATTTACAATACATTCCTCTTTGTTTTCTATAAGGATGGCTTGCAAAGATGGCTTGAAGTTCCTATATTGTTCTCAGAGACCTACATGCACATACATATCAAAGAAGGAAGACAATTTTCAGAGTGAATTTCTTCTTCAATATCGATTGTTCTCGGGAAATTCTTGGCCAATCGATTACAGCACAAAAATCATCTATATAGTTTTTTAGTTAAAGTTAAGAATAACAATTGTAACTTCGTATAATGCATCGATCGCCTAAAGGTATTATAGTGTTTTATAAAAGTTTTTGTATCCATGTAATGTAACGGTTGTTTTTTTTTCGAGGTATAGAACTTTAAATTGGCATTAATTTTCAAGACGGCGATTTAACAGCTGTCAAGTGATTTATTCTCTTCTCAGTTTGGTTTGGCAATTCATCATGAATAGACTCACGCCTGAACATAACGCTTGCAAATTGTGCAATTTTTTTTTTCAACTCGTGCAAGCATTGAAGCCAAACTATCATCAAGCAAGGCGTAGATTCGTCGGATTGGCCCAAAACGAGATGGCCGTTGTTCCCGATTCTCATAATTTCACGTTTTGGACCTGTGAATTGGCCTCCAAGATCTTGTGAATTAACACCGCTAGACTATTTTCTGTGCGTTTGTTTAAAGTCATTGGTCTATGCGGATAAGCCACAAACTCTTGACCATTTGGAAGACAACAGTCGCCGTGTTATTGCCGATATACGACCACAAATGTTGTAAAAAGTCATCGAAAATCGGACGTCCAGATTGGACTACATCCGAGCCAGCCGTGGCAGTCATATGCCAGAAACCATATTTAAAATGTAATGCCACAAGATTATCTTTCGAATAAATAAAAAATTACGTCAATAGAATATTCCATCGTTGTTTTATTGCAATTTAAAGTTCTATCTAAGAAAAACACCCTTTGTACCTCTGCTCCTCGCATGTTGACTTTCGACAGCAAAGCATGATGTGTCCAGTTTAATAGGTCCAGGACTAAATACTGGCTCCTGTCATATACATAAGCGGACATGTAAATGAATAAAAAATGTCTTCTTTTTCTTCACTGACATTTATTTGTATGAATAAAAATAAAATATTTTACAAAATTTTCAAGTGAAAATGATCAGTTTTGTTCATAATTTGATGTAGTGAAAAAAAATGATTTTTTAACATTGGTACCATTTGTCATTTAAAAAGTATAAGTTTTGTTTTTCCTAAACCTTCTACCCCAATTCCTCTTGAGTTTGGAAAAAAATTAAGAAAATCGGTCAAGCGGTTTGGCCGGTTAGCGAACGAACACAAAAATTAGGCTGTTCTTTTATATATATAGATAGGTCCAAAAAGTCTTTAAATATAGTTGATATAAATTCACTTCCATTATCTGTTACGATTTTCTGTGGAATGCCATGATGTGAAAAGAAGTGTCTTAAAGATTTAATTATATTTAAACTGTTCCGACTTACTAGCAAGTAAACACAAGCAAATTTTGAAAATTTATCTATAATTGTTAAAAAGTATTCTTTCGCTACAAAATAAATGTCCACATGAATGATTTGAAGTGGTTTGGATGGGGTTTCAGTTTCTGAAAATTTTAATTTTATACCTTTTCTATCATATTTTAGTTTGTGGCAAATTTCACAATTATTTATTATTTGTGATATGATATTTTTCATATTTGGAAAGTATGAAGTTCTTTTTAAGTGCTCAAAAGTCTCATCTTTCCCCCTATGATGAGAGTTAGCATGATAATCTCGAATTAATTTTTCTTGTTCATCAATTTCAATAATATCTTTGAGTATGGTCTTACATCTTATTAATTTTATTCCAGAATTGCAAAAGTATTGTGTAAAAATAGTTTGAATTAATTTAAATGTCTCATCATCAGTCATTATTGCTGTTAGTTTTTTGGGTTTAATGAAATGTTCAAATATGTAAATTATAGTGTCTTTATTTTTTGGGTTTTGTGTTTCAATTCTATATCTTTTTTTATTTTTGAAAAAATGTTCGAGTTTCGCAAACAATTTCTTACGTTTACTATTATGTTGGATAATAATCTGGTTTTTGAATTCATTTATAGATCGTTCGGAAATAGGAATTCCATCGTTTATATTTTCAAAAGCTGAATGTATAGTTGAAATTTCTTCTGTTTCATCAACGTTATTTTGTATAGATAAAGTTTCTAAGTTTTCATCGATTTCATTTATATTTATTTGAATTCTCGACAAGGCGTCAACATTGGTGTTTTGTATGCCTTTTTTATAAACAATCGAATAGTCGAATTCTTCTAGTTTAAGTCTCCATCGAACAAGTTTTGAATTTGGTTCTTTTAAAGAAAAAAGCCAAGTTAATGGTTTATGGTCTGTTATTATTTGAAATTTTCTACCATATAAGTAAGGTCTAAAATATTTTGTAGCCCATACGATTGCTAGAAGTTCTTTTTCAATTGTGCTATAGCTTTGTTCAGATTTTGATAGGGTGCGACTTGCGTAGCATATAGGTTTATCTGAACCTATCAATCCTTGTGAAAGTACAGCACCAATTGCAACATTACTTGCATCAGTTGTAAGATTAAAAGGTTTTGAAAAATCAGGGTATTGAAGAAGTGGATCATTACATAATAAAGCCTTACAATTCTCAAAACAATTTATGTACTCACTATTTAAAACAATTTTTTCTCCATTTCTTAAACATTGCGTCAAAGGTTTGGTTAAATTCGCGAAATCTTTAATAAATTTTCGATAGTAACCTAAAAGTCCTAAAAAAGATTTAATTTCTTTTTCTGTCTTTGGTAAAGGGAATTTTTGTATTGCATCAATTTTTTCAGGGTTCGGTTTGATCCCATTTGGAGTTACAATATGTCCAAGAAAAGAAATTTCTTTACATAAAAAGTCAGATTTTGTAAGTTGAATCTTAAAATTTGCAGACTTAAGCCTTTCAAATACTGTTTTGAGATTTTCAATATGTTCTTGAAGAGATGTAGAATAGATGATAATGTCATCCATATATACCAAACATATTTTTCCTATTAATCCTTTTAAAACGTTATCCATAACACGTTGAAGTGTTCTAGGAGCATTTTTTAAGCCAAAAGGCATTCTGACAAATTCGTAATGTCCATTATCAACAGAAAAAGCTGTTTTTGGAATGTCTTCATATTTAATTTCTATTTGATGAAATCCAGAAGCAAGATCAATCGAAGAAAAATAAAGGCATTTTCCAAGTTTATCTAAAATTTCATTTACATTCGGAAACGGATATTTATCATCAACTGTTTTTTCATTGATCTTTCGGTAGTCAATGACTAATCTCCATTTTTGTTTTCCAAATTTGTCTTTTTTCTTTGAAACTATCCAAATTGGGGAACAATAAGGAGAAAAACTAGGTCGAATAATATTTTGTTCAAGCATATCACTAACTTGTTTCTGCACGTCTCTAAGTGCATATGGGTATCGATATGATTTACTATGAACAGGTATATCATCCTTGGTTTTTATTTCGTGTTTTATTTCATTTGAAAAAGTTAAATGTTGTCCTTCTTGGAAAAATATGTCTTCGTATTTATTGATCAGATCTAATAAGAGCTTTTCTTCTTCTTTGTTTAAATGTTTTGTAGTAAAAAGATCAGTTAAAGGCTTTTTTTAATTTATTATTTGGATTTATAATAGAAAAGTTGTTTGATTCTATAAAAGTTTGTGCGTTTAAGCAATCCGCTTTAATTGGTTCTTCAATTATTAATGTTTGTTCAATATTAGAATTATAGAATTATAAACACCTTCTGATATCGTCAAATAATCTTTGATGATTGTAGGTCTGATATAAATATTACCAGATTCTTTATCAATTGGTAAACAGCAAATTTTTTTACTAAGAGCTGGAATGACGTAGGTTTTGGAAATCAAATTTGGTTTAAAATAAATTGGAATTTTCGTGTTTTCTGTTTCTAAAAATGAATTTTGAAGATCAATTTTAATGCCAATTGTTTTTATAATGTCCGTTCCAAAAAGACCGTCGAAATATTCGTGAAATTTAAAAACAAGAAAAGAAACGCTTTTATTTGATTTAAATTCAGTTAAATTACTGAGTGTTATTTGTTGATTAACAAAGTGTGTTTTGAAAACTGTTTTAATTTGCACTGCTTTAATGTAATGTGTTTTCATGTTTTTAGCAATTTTCGGACTAATGAAAGATCGATTACTGCCAGTATCAATTAAAAATTTTAATTCTTTACCATTTATGCTAGAAATAATAATATATGGTAGAAGGCTATCATTGAAATTATTAAGATTTACGTATCCAATTGGTTTTTTGAGGCAATCATACAAAAATTTTGATCATCAATATTAGCATCAAAGGTATCACAATTTTTAGAAAAGGAATTTGACCCATTATAATGTTGTAAACACTGGTTTGGCAAAATAAGATTATTCTCAGAATTTGTTTTATTCGTTTCAACATTAAAAATTTGATTATTATTTTGTGGAAAGTTATTAGATCTAAAGGATCTATTAGAATAATTATGAGAATTTCCACTGGATGTATCCATTGGAATTGGAACTGAGTTTTGTTGTGGTCTAAAGTGTGTGTAATTAGAATTTCGGTTATCCATTGGAATCGTAGTTTGTTGTGGTCTTAAGTTTGTATAATTGTATGTGTTTTTGAAATTGGGGTTGTTAGTTTGTAATCGGTAATTTTGTGAAAAACTATGTGGGGAGTTTCTATTTGCATTATGTGTTGATTGTTGATGTGTGGAGTTAAAGTTTGTTTTTGTTTGATTGTTAAAATTTTGAGTGTTTTTCTGAAAGTTAGAATTTCTGAAATACACACAATTTTGTTCTTCCAAACAATATTTAAATGCTTCTGAAAGTACTTTTGGACGCATTGCTCGAATAGTCGAACCAAGAGGTTCTCTCAAACCTGTCAAGAAACTATTTAAACACATTTCGTGATATAGAGATTTCTTGGATTCAATGACTATTTGATGTTTTTCGTGTACTTTGATATGATTGTTTAATGTTGAAAGAATTTCCATTATTTTAGAATAAAATTCTTCAACCGAAAAATTAGCTTGTCTGAGATTATGCAGGTCTCTGATCAAGCTTGTTTCATTCCTTTTATCTGAATAATGAATTATTAAATTATTTTTTATTTCCTTCCAATCTAATGAAGTTCCATACATATTTAAAACTTCATTAGCTTCACCGATTATTTTATTTCTAATGGAACGTAAAATAATCGTTGCGTATGTTGGATTGACAGTAAGCATTAAGCTTAATATCTCTTCAACATTGCTAATAAATCTAAATAAATCTATGATTTCCATCAAAAGTTGGAATATCTTTTACCGCGTCCGGAATACGGAGTTCATTAAAGATATTACTCAACACAGATTCGTTATTCGTCATAATTTACTTGTTGAAAAACAATAAAATTCAAATATTTGAAAATTTGAAAATGAACAACTTGAATGAATAGTAGGTAGGTATGTAGATATGAATAAGTAAAATAATTTTAATTTCTTTATTGAATTTTTTGTTAAGTTTGTAAGATTATTTTAAAAGAATGTTATACCAGAAAGAACAAAAAAGAAATGAATTTAAACTCACCCCAATAATGTTTAAAATTGAATTAAAACTAATAAAATGCTTCTTAGTTAGCTTCTTAATAATTTTCTTCTGGAATCTTGGAATAAATCCTTCTTATGTCAAGGGTTAGGATTGTCTTGATTCTTTTTTTTTTTTTTAATTCTCTTGAATAAATATTTCGATGAATAAATTTGAATCTTGAAATAAAAACAATCTTCAAATTGCTGTTCTTGTTTTGCTTGAATTATTCAAGAATATCCACCATGCCAAGAGGATAGTCTTGAAAGTCTTGAATGAAAAAAATCTTGAAATTTCTTCTCTATTTTTCTGTTTTTTATTTTTGGTTAGTTTTTGTTAGGAAAATCCATCTGAAAAATTAAATTAAAATTTGTATTAAATTATGGAAACCATAAACAAAATTATTATTAAAAGAATAAAATTTAATTATCTTTTATTTCTTCGTAGGTCCTTATGTCGACTGCGCCAGTTAAGATTCCAATTAAAAATCATTTATTTAATTGCTTTTTAGGTCTTTCTTATTTCAAGTCTTGATTAATACTAATTTATAATAACTTAAAAACATATAATATTTGATTAATGTATAAAATATTTACATATGATTGAACAAGTGAACATATAAACAAGTAAACATATACATAATTATTTCAATATATAACTCGCGCTGCTTATACCGAATGGGAGACGCTGATATTGGAAGAGTCCAAATGGTGTATTGATCACGGCCATTTCCTTGGATTCGTCATCCAGCTCGATCTGGAGATAAGCATCCGACAGGTCGATCTTGGTAAAATGCTTTCCTCCACGAAGTGTATGAAAGATGTCGCGAATACGAGGTATAGGGTGTCGATTAGGGATAAGCTGCGGATTTACACTAGACTTAAAATCCCCACAGATACGTATACCGCCATTTGCCTTCTGCACTATTACCACGGGGGCTGCCCACTGGGTACAGTGTACCTGTTTGAGAATCTGAGCTTCAATCAATCGGTCTACTTCCTTCTTGGTGTCTTCAAGTAGTGCATATGGTATTGGTCGATGTCGAACAAACCTTGGAACAGCCCCGTCCTTCAGGGCCAGATGAGCTTTGTACATCTTGCACTTACCTAATCCCGACGAAAACAACTCTGAATGCGACGTACACAGTGTCTTAATGCTGTTGATCAGCGAGCTGTTTGAATCGATTTGCAAAATCGAATGTTCAATAGATAGACTAAAGGTCTGGAACCAGTCCCTTCCAAGAATGTTCGATCCATTGGAATTAACAACCAGCAGATTAACATTAAAAGCTGCTTGCTTGAAAATAACCTCCACTTGCAACTCTCCTCTAATAGAGAGTGGTGTTCCACCATAAGCTGTCAAGGACTTGCTGGATGATGAACAATTTGGATAACCCAATTGTCTATAGCCTTCGTGGCCCACCAACGAACAGGACGCTCCTGTATCAACTTGAAAAGTCATTGGCTTACCATTAACAGTTAATTCCAACATTATGTCAGAGCTTGAGCCCACCTCCAAGTCATCATGTGATTGCACAACTTCGGTCAAATGAATCTTCTCAACAGAGTTAACTGTTTGTTTATTTTGCGATTGCGGTTTTTGTTGTCGTTGAGAGCTCTTTCGGTATCGATTCCGATATTTTTTGTTGTTTTTACTGCTAGGGCCAGCTTTTTTATTTGCTCCATCTACCGCTGTTCTCTCTCCCAACATGCACACAGCCTCAATATGACCTACTTTCTTGCATCTGTGACAAACCGATTTGTAGTGCCGACACTCACTCCTATCGTGGTCGACAAAACATTTGGGACAAGATTTAAAACGGGATTCTGAAGAACCTTTATCGTAACGATTAGTCACTGGCAGCTGATTAACTTCTACTACGTTATCGTCGGTGATTGCAGAAAAAGTTTGTTGCGCAGTTTCATAGGCTCTAGCAATCGTAAGAACGTCTTCGAGTGATGGGTCTGCCTTCTGAAGTGCTTGCGTGCGGACGCTGTGATGAGGTGTGTATAGCACCAGAATATCTCGAATCATGTTGTCTACATAAGATGCGGAGCACCCTTCACCAGAGCACGTGAACAAGCAATTACGAGCAACTCCTCTGAGATCTGCAACCCATGAACCATGATGCATAGGACTGCCCCGGTTTCATCACCGTCTTGTAAAATTGGTAGCGTGCTGCAAGAACATGAACTGTGGAAGTGAAATGTTCACTGAGCTTACCAGTAAGGTCTTTAAAAGTCTTAGTCGTCACATATTCTACGCCGTAGAGCTTTTGAAGGATCTCGAAATTGTCTGGCCCAACCCAAGACAAGAAACATGCACGTTTTTGGTTATCGTCCGTCACTCGGCATGCTTCAAAATGCTGTTCCATTTGCTTGAGGTATGTTTTCCAGTTGTCTTCCTTTTTATAGGCCGGAAATGGTTGGATATTAGAAGTACTTGCCCCTGATGACGATGACGTGTGTTGCGAAAACCATGTCTTCTGATCCGCCAATATCTCAGCCATCAAATCACGGTGTGATTTAAAAAGCTTTGGGAACGGGTCGTTATTCTGTATTCCAAAATTCTGTATGAACAAAATTCTGTATCTGAAGAAAAAATTCTGTATGAACATAATTCTGTATTCCATTATTCTGCTTTTCTATTATTCTGTATTTCAAAATTCTGTAAATCCAAAATTCTGTTTTTCAAAATTCTGCAAATCCATTATTCTGCTTTTAGAAATTCTGTAATTCCAAATCTCTACATTAAAACTCACAGTTATGAACAGGTTTTTTAATTGCCTGTAGAACAATTTTTATTCAATTAACAAATTAAGTAACATTTTATATATAAAAAAAAAACAAATAACGAAAAAAAAACAAAAAAGCAAATAACAAAAAAGCATTATAATATGAAAATTAGTTGGAGAGAGATCCGTTACGTTAAAATTATAATCTATGCTTCAAGGTTCTGCATAGAAACATCAAAAATCTGTACTCCTAAATTCTGTAAATGATAAAAGAACAATTGTTTTGATAATGAAAAAAAGTGCGCACTTTTTTTCATTATCAAAACAATTTTTCTTTTATCATTTACAGAATTTAGGAGTACAGAATGTTGGAATACAGAATTTTGAAATCCAGAATTTTGTATTTACAGAATTTTAGAATACAGAATTTTGAATTTACAGATTTTTAAAATACAGAATTTTGAATTTACAGAATTTTAAAATACAGAATTTTGAATTTACAGAATTTTAAAATACAGAATTTTGGAATACAGAATTTCGACCCCAACCCAAAAGCTTTTCCATAAATTCTTTGTTCATTTATGAATAATTAAATTGAATTCTGAAAAGAATTCTGAGATCGCAAGTTCGAGAACTTAAAGAATAAAATTCCTCGTCGCCACTGAAGTAAACGCTTTGACTTCCAAATTACAAAAGTGATTTTATTACAAAATAAATTCATTATATATGAGATATGACAATAATGTCTAGGTTAGAAAGAGCTGGTTGATCTAATACAATTTTGTACAGTAGTAATAGATAACAAAGTATAATACAGAATTTATTAAGGGATTTGTTTTACACAATACAACGTAGATTCCTCCGTTTCGCCTTAAGAGGACTTTCGTGGGTTGACAATTTCAACTTACCTCCGTATCAAGAACGGTTGCGGCTTATAAACTTACAATCTCTAGAAAAACGTCGTGAAGTTGCCGACATTATTTTCGTACACCAAATTTTATCTGGTGCTACAGAATCTTCGACCCTCCTTGACGCAATGAGTATTAACGTTAACTCGCATTCTCTTAGATCAGTTCCACAATTTCATCAAGCTCATCACAGAACTGATTATGGTAGTAACGAACCAATAACGAGAATGTTACGAAAGGTGAACGAAAACTCTATTATTTTTGATTTCAACCAGAGCAAGATCACACAAAGGAAGCTCTTATACTGTGCTTCATTAGACAGCTAAAAAAATTAATAGATATGTATATGTATATGTTGTATAGTAGAGAGGAACTGACTCTTTCTTTTTTTTCAGGAACTTAACAAGTGCCTAATACACGCTTTAGAGGACAAGAAACAAAAAATAAGAGATAGGGGTGAAATAAATATGTCTGCCACAAATTTTTTCAAAGACCTATACAAATCAAAGTTTACCCTTGACCAAACTGCTTCAGAAATGCCAGATTTGGACCAGAATGATAGCTTTCCAGTATTTTTGAAATCGGAAGTAGAAGAATCAATCAATGAACTGAAGTCAGGAAAAAGCTTTGGAAGTGACGGAATAAAAGCGGAAATGCTTAAAATTGGAAAAAGCTCTATCTTAGATGTTTTAACATTTATATTTAATCAAACTTTGATTTATGAAGAATTACCACATCAATGGACAGAATCAAATATAATCCTCATTCACAAAAAGGGCAAAAAAGATGATATTAATAATTATAGACCAATAAGCATTATATCAATAATTTACAAAGTATACGCTAAATGTCTATTGAGAAGATGTAAAGATACATTCAACAGAAATCAACCAAAAGAGCAAGCAGGTTTTCGGTCGGGATATTCCACAACTGACCATCTTCAATCAATCAACCAAATCATTGAAAAAAGTGTGGAATATAACAAAGAATTATATATAGCGTTTGTTGATTTTTACAAGGCATTCGATTCAGTAGAACACGTTAAAATATGGCAAGCCTTAAAACAGCAGGGTATCCCACACAAAATTATTCGAATCTTGAGAATCTTATACAAGAATAGCACATCAAAAATAACAACAGAAGTTAAAGGTCCAACGTTCGTGATAGGCAGAGGAGTAAGACAAGGAGATCCTCTTTCACCAGCTCTTTTCTGTGCATTGTTGGAAGAAATATTTAGAGGCATAGACATTGAAAACCTTGGCTTAAATATAGACGGGGGAAAACTATCTAACCTTCGTTTTGCAGACGATATAGTTCTCTTTGCAGAAACTCCGAATGAACTACAAGAAATAATTATAAAATTATCAGAAGGTTGTAAAACAGCAGGGTTGGAAATGAGTAAGACTAAAACAAAACTAATGACATACAGTGTAGAGACTGAAATAAAGATAGGAAGAGATAAATTAGAATACGTACAAGATTATATATACTTGGGACAAATCATATCATTCAAAAATCGAATGGAGAAAGAAATAGAAAGAAGAATTTCAAATAGTTGGAAGCAGGTATGGAACCTTAAGAATGTCTTTGATTCAAAAATAAGCGAAACATCAAGGAAAAATGTATTCGACATGGCTGTTCTTCCAGTATTAACTTATGGTTCACAGACCTGGAATATGAACGTACAAAGTTTGAGAAAACTCGAAACTACCCAGAGGGCTATAGAAAGATCACTTCTTAAAATATCCAGGTTTGAAAGAATGAGAAATACAAGATTAAGAGAAATCACAAAATTTGAAGATGTAGTAAAAAGAGCTAAAACACAAAAATGGAAATGGGCGGGACATGTGGCAAGAACAAGCGATGACCGCTGGACAAAAAAGCTAACAGAATGGTACCCAAGAGATGGAAGAAGAAGAGCAGGAAGGCAAATTTTGCGATGGAGAGACGATATCCAACGACTTAATCCAAGATGGCAGCAGTATGCAAGGGATAGAGAAGCATGGAATATTCTGGGGGAGGCTTATACTCTTAACACATAAAATGAAAATTTGCATTTGGAATGTATATAATAAATAAAAATTAATAATAGTAATACCAAAATTATATTAAAGAAAATGATGTATTGAAATTTTAAACTTATTAATTTTATTATGTATCTTTATAATAATTGTATAATACTTTGTGAACAGAGTGAATAAAGCTTTATATAATAATAACAATAATAATAATACACGCTTATTTACTTTCCTCTTTTTTTTATTGTTATGATTTTTTAATTTTCTTGACTTTAGAATTTTTTATTTTTAAATTTTTGCATTTTTTCTTTTCTCTTCTTTTACTTTTTGTAAAATTTTAATTTATTTTGTTTTTTCTGCTTGCATTAAGCAGTCCCAATCGCTTATCTTCCCGATCATCGCATCACTTTTTTTTTACTTTATTGAAACAAATAATTTCTAATTAAGTGCCGATACGACTAGAAATCGTAATTGCAGTCGTACTCGGTGAAAATGGACCCCAGCTCGTGCGGTATCTGGGGGGGAAAGAGGCGTGGGAATTATTATTAAATTATTTAAGGTCGTCAATTATTATATCTTCGATTTTTATTGATAATGTCACGTTCAAAAAATTTTATGAAAACAAAACAAAGAATAGATCTATCCTCAGGCAAAAGTGTGACACAGTTTAACGACTGAATAATTATATCTAAACGCTTTATCCTTGCTACCTTAAATAAATGTTGTATATCCGCATGTACGTACATACATACAAAATGTATTAATCTTTCTCTTCGAAGCTCAATTCTGCGTTTTTGGACTGGCATCCACATCCACACTATGCCTGGTCGGACTCCGATTTAATGTGAAAGCATGGTATGCGGTGTTCCATTGCAACTTCCAAGGCACTTACTCTGACGTGACGCGACACGAGGTTTTGCCTTCACACTATTATCATACAGGCTCCCTCAAGCGACAGCAATGGTGGTTGCAGCGACAAACGATGCACAGCGACATAGCGCATATCATGCACGACAAAGCCATAGTCATAAAGCTCACTTCAACAGAATGACATTGTCTAGTTCCTCTTAGATTCGCACCGCATTCCCCAAACATATTTTGAATGAAGTTTATTCCTGCAAGGACATAACGAACGCACGTACGCGTATAGTGCTCTTTCTTTGTATGCAGAAAGGCTAATAAAGTGCTTTGTTCTTCCAACGAGAATCTCATCCACCCACACTGTATCAGTTCTTGGGTTAAATGGCACTCTAAGCACATATATCTATTTAGCTAACATCCTATTACTATGATAAATAGTATTAGTGATAATGCCTGCAATTTTCGTTTCGGATAAACACCGATATATATAGACTAAACTGGTTCGCGTTTAGGAATAAAGTACGGAGACAATATACTCATACAAGAATGATGAGCCGAGAATGCATTTTCTATTTAAAGTTTTACGCGCTACGTTCATGAATCTTTTCTGTGGTGTGGTCATGGCATGGTGTGTGCGGAAGCAGAAGCTGGAACTATTGAGGATAATGTTTGGTCAGTATTCAAGCACAAACTCCTATTCGGCATCATTATCAATGTCTCATCATACCATTGCATAAGTTTTGGGTTCAAATTCGAACATTATGAAAACCTTGTTCTTTTATTTCGCTGTTTTGAGTAGTGGAGATGCTGCATCGTTGCCGTTGGTCAGTTTGGCTAACGAGTGTGTCACACAGAAAACTGAAAGGAGAGTAGATTATGGATGCAACATGATAATGATGTTAAATGTTAATGACACAACATTATTTTCTAAATTTATGGAGGATTAAAAAAAAAAAAAAATTGACTGAGAACCAAGCTGACGTAAAATGAAACAAACACTTAAAAGACAAATTAAATAAAATCGTTTGGCTTCCAGCAAATTGCTTAGTAGTCCAGGCAAATTAACTCATTTACAAAGATAAAACAAGAAAAATGTTATCCAGAATTTTACGTTTTCAAATGGTTAAAAGGGTTAAAGTCAACATAAGGAAAATGAGTTTTGCGTCCAAGAAGGTAAGGGGATGATTTTAGGGGATGAAAAGGGGGGAAAATCGATTTATCTCGTGTTTTTTGCAATTTCACGCAAAATTTGATGTCCTACTGAAAAATGTTGTATACAAAAGTTGTAGATCTTAAAAAAATCTACAACTTTTGTGTGGGTCATTTTTTAATATAACCTCAAAATTTTAGAAAAAAATGAAAAAAATCAAAACAAATTTTTTTTTTGTTTTTTACTTGTCAATTCCTCAAAAATAAATATTTTTTAACCAAACTTGCTGATAATACTTCTTTTTATGTCCCAAACAACAGAAATACTGAAATAATAAAAACTGTTTGAAATATTCATTTTTTTCGGTCCGAAGCAAGTTGTTTTCAAGGTTACATTTTACTACATACAATTATCGTAGAGAGGTCATACAGGGCTCATTTTATTCGTTTTGACGTTTTCTTTTCAATGAAATAATAAAACAATACCATTTAAAAACATGTCTAAAAATTGAAAAATATAAAAAAGTTAATTTTGCAAAAACAATTTTTTTGGTTATTGTTAATAATTTGCTATAAATATTTTTTTTTTTAATCTAATTAGACCATTGAAATGTACGGGAAAAAACACGAAGAAACATATGTTTTCCTATTTAAATACATTTTTTATTTGTGTACAATACTGCTTTAAACATTGTAATAGCATATTCCGTGTAGTTGAAAGATATCAGGTAAGTATATACAATGCCATCGACTTTTACTTTAATAAGAAAAGTTCCTCATTTCTCGCGATAAAATTAATTAATTCAATTATTTTCTTCATATTTTGATAAATAAATCGTCTTATAATTAACTTTTGTATACAATTATTTAAAACATGCTTTTAAATAATTGAATGATTTTCTTAAAATGAATTCTGAATCTAATTTAACTTGCCCCGAATTTATAATTGAAATTTATATCAACAAAATAGATTGTTAACAATGCCACTACTACTACTGTAAATGTTCGAAATAGTGGACTGTATTTTTAGAGTTTTCAAAGCCACTTGTTTAATTTCAATTTAAATAGATATATTTTAAGTAAAATAAATTGAAATCTTTAAACCAAGTTGAAGAACGAACGACTCTTCCACTTCGTCTATCTTCGTTTTCTTGAACTCTATAAGAACTTTATTACTTCTAGATTCAGCAATTGAGCTGGAACTTATAGTTGGTATCGGTAGATCTTGTGGTTGAGTAGAATCTTCTACTATTTCAATAGGCTCAACGGCTAATGGTAGATTTACATCAATTGCTACTGATGGTAACATATTAAATTCATAAAGATATTATTTAAGTTGAAAACATTTTTTAATGGAATTAGTGTTATCAGGAGCATGGCGAGTTCTCAACTGATTTGCGTGTGAACGGATAAGTCTTGAACTTGTAACGGAACCCGTGTTCCTCCCTCTCCAACCTATACCACCTTTACGACCTTATTACTACAGGACCCTAAGGCCGGTCCAGGCAGCAGGATGGAAAGGGTATCCAGGATACGGCTACGCGGCATGCTTGCGTGTGGCTTAGGCTTTGCTCGACAGGGGGGGGGGTTCTTGTAGCCGTAGCGTGGATGTTGTTACTTCTAACATGCCATTACATCAATAAGGTTCCAAAATTATGGGACCCGAAAATGAATTTGTGGAGGGGAAAGGCGTGTCATTGAAGGGTGGGAAGAGAGAGAATACTCCCACCCGTCCTCACCTCATACTCACCATGACCAATTATAAAAAATTTATGAACTCATATCAATAAAAAAAAATCTTCATTCAATAATCATAATAATTATTAATTGATAAAATTAAATATGTATGTAATAAATTTACAAAACAAACAAATAAAATATAACCGTGATTTGAAATAAGAAAAATTAAATAATTAAATAAAATTAAATAATTAATTAAATGATTTAAAATTATTAAATTTAAAATGAACACAAAAATAACAAAAAAAAATTCTTTAAAAAAAATTAAATTTACCTCTTTCCCTTATGGTGCACCATATGTAGGTAATATAAAAAAAAAACGAAGCGATAGATAATTTGAAGACAAAAAAAAAAAAAAAACAAACACAGAATATTAATTATTAATAACACTTAAAATTTCTTGATTTCTTGTCTTGTTTTCTTGTCTAGTTTTTCCTTATTTTTGCATGTTATTATTTATTTCTTTTTTTTTTGTTCCTTTCAGATATATATGTATATTTATTTTCCTTTTATTTAATGTTTTTAATTTCTCTTCTATAATGTTCGCGAACTGTTTTTTTTTTATAAATGATTTTTTCTTTATCAATTTTTTGGTTTCAAATCACAATAATTATCATTGTTTTTCTTTTTGTACAAATTTTTCTATATTTTGTTTGTCACTATTTTATTTGATTTTTGCATAATTTATTGTTGTTTTCTTTATTCAAAGTCTTTTTTTATTCAAGTAATTATTTTAGAAAAAAAAATGTACTGACTCAATGCGAAATAAATATAAAGAAACGATCGTTGCTGATCTGTTTGAATGACTGAATATAATTTTTTTTTTTTAATTTTCAAAATCAAAATTTTCAAAGCTTTTTTTTTTCTCAGTGTGTAAGTATAGTGTATGTGTGTAAGGTATGTTGTATGAATAATGTTGAAGTGGTAAGTATGTGTGTGTGTTCTATGGATCGTATTATGTGGTAAGTATTATTATGTACTGTATGTGTGAGTTTTGTTTTGTTTTTATTTTATTTTTCTTTCAGATCCTCACAAACTATTTGAAAATTCTGACATTAACTTTTCGTTCAATGACGGTCCAAAAAATCCAATGGTTCTTATTTCTTTTGCGGAATTTAGCATATTTACACAAGATCGCCTGGACTGGACCATACTCTCGTTTCTCACAGCCATGCTTTGAATTGAAGTGTTGATTTTGTTTGTTTAGTCCGGTTGGTAAAATATCTTGATGTTTATGCGTCATCAGATTTAACGTAGTTTTTATTTTTATTAACGAAGAAACAGTTCTGCCGGTGATTCATTTTTTATTGTTTATAACTTTATTGTTGAATTCTATGTTTGAAGAAATGTTTCCAGGTTCTCTTGACTCGTCCCCTCGTTTTTTCAATGCTCTTTTGAAAGTATCAAAATTTTTCCGCTTGTCCATTTAATTGTGGATGGTAAATTCGTAGGGAGCTGTACGTCTATGTTAGATACGACTTGAAATTCTGAATTTGTAAACTGTGTTCCATCGTCAGACACAATTGGTTGACAGTCTCCAAACTGCGAAAACATTTTACTGAGCTTTTGTATGATTGTTGCTGATGAAGTTTTTTGAATTTCGAAAATTTCTGGTCCATTAGAAAAAGCATCTACAATGCTAAAATAGTATTTGTCATCGCATAAACCTGCTATCTTTATGCGTAGTCGTTCCATTGGTGCTGAAAGCCTTGGAAATGATGATAAAGTTGTCTTGATTGGTGATTTTGCAGCAATTGCACAACTTTGACATTATCGTACATATCCTGTAATGTCATCACTCATCACCGCCAATAACTTCTGGCGATTGCTTTCATCCTTTTGATTTCTGGATGGCCACGTTGAAGCTATTTCAAAACAAGTTGAAGTTGATGACTGTCTGGAGAATTTTACTTTAAGAGGTTGCTTTTTGAATCACGTAAGTGTGTAGTTGTTCATTCAAATTCTATGATATTTCGTTTTCAAAAACCGTACACGTGAATACATGTTCTTCTTCAGGCTTTGATTGGGATTCGATAACACGACAAATTCTTTTGTTGGTACGTAATGAATTTCAAAATCGTATATCATCAGTGTTAGAGCGTATCTCTGGAGTCTATTTGCGGTGTAAACTGGTATGTCTTTCTTACTTCCAAAAATTGCTAAAAGAATTTTATGATCAGTCTGCAAACGAGAGCTGCGTCCATAAGGCATAAATCAGTATACGTCTTATATTTTAAGAATTGTAGCATACTAAATATAATCACATTTTTTGTGAGGATAGTGGCTACCCCTTGGAACCATTTTTACTTACTCCCTAAAGGAATGGGACTGAAAACTCGCCCGAAGCTTTCTTCAATCATGTATGTATATTCCAAGGCTAGAAGCATTGTTGAACGATGCATTGGAGTGATGAAAAGTATTAACATGCGTTTAAATCCACTATTTACCATTTTCTTCCCTCATTTAGATCGATGGAGGAGCATTATGGAAGAACGCAAACTAAGGTATTCTCCGAAAAGATCCGCCCAAATTATTAATGTGCTGCTTTGCATAATTTTTGTCTTGAAGAAAGAGATCCGCTTCCAGCCGATTCTCAAGAGCACCATGTAGGTATTGAAGAATGGAGAACCCATGGGAAGCAACACGATTGAAGGATCTCGCATCCGAAACCAAATTAGAGACTCTCTTTGGGCCAACAGTTAATTTAATAAAAATAAGTCACATTTAAAACAGACGAATCCATATACAAATTTTAAATTTGTTAATGAAATACATATACATAAAGTTGGAAATAAAAATAAATGCATACATAGAATAATGTTACATATTTAATTTTTTAAATTTAAGATTGCGAACCGTTTGGGATAACTCAATTTCTTTTCTTTTAAGTTTTAATTTTTCATTTTTTAGTGCAAATAAGGATCTTCTTTCTTTCTCTTTTTCGTTGCAATAAGTTTTGATTGAATCATTCAAGGTTTTTAAAGACACTTAAATTGTCTTTAAGAAATTTAAAATTCCTCTTTAAACTTCAATGAACTTCTCTTGAAGTTCATTTTGCTTTTTCGCGAGCAAAATTGTTTCATCACTATTAGGCTCTGGTGATTTTTTGCTCTGTGCCGCTTTCTTTCCTAGATGATCAAGATTTTCTAGATCCTTTTGAATAGTTTCTCTGTCTGCAGACTGCAGTACCTATCCTCCATGCATGGGAAAGTTGGATGTCTGCCTCCCGTAATAGTCCCGTTAATTGGGGTTCAATATCTATAAGACTTATGTATATATGTTCGTACCTACATTACTACAAAGCATCAAACAAATTTGTTGTATGTATTTGAATTTAAAGTACATATGTGAACCTTACCTTCCTCACCACATACATAACTGGGTATACCGTATTACCGTCAATCCCGAATACTTCCGCATCCATTGAGCAAGTTCTAAAAATGGCCTCTTTGTTGCTGTCGAGGGGCAACTCTTCAAATGGACCACCAGACACCACCTGTTTTCGAAACGGACTTCCCGTTTTCGCTTAGCTTCTTCTTGACGTTTTATTTTCCGGTTGTCCATTGCTTTATCAATTTAAAAAAAAAATTAAAAGTTTACAAATACGTGCTGAGGAATTTATGCATGTAATCAAATTACCCTTTGCCACTCTTTCGTTGTCTTCATTGACGGTCCACTGGAATTAAAGGTGATCCTCAACCTTTGCCAAAGCATTTTTTGGGTTTCTTTCGCTTTCAGTCGTTTAATCGAATAGACTTCAGCTAAGCCGAAATGTTTTTCCATAAAATCGGTAAATATATTTACTTGGTTTTGTGTTGCGTGAGTCCTAAGAAAAACATGAATAATGATTAAATTTTTTTAACGCACATATAAATCAAAAAAAATTATTGAATGAGTTTGAAATTTTGAAAGTAATTTCTTAGAAGTAATGCCAAATAGATAAGAACAAAATGTGATAGTTGAACTATCACATTACATAGACGAAAAAACGAAACTATCACTTTTGATAGTATCAAATATGATAGTCACATACCACTTTACACCATCCGCTCCAGAATTTCTCCTTAAAACTTATATCCTTCACTTTTTTCGGTAAAATGCATTTGGTATATTTCTCATGAGCAATTGAGTTTATGTTTTTCATGAGGAGACGAATCTTTGCTAAATCATCAAGGTACGCCCCATATCGACAATGAATATGTCCTCAAAATTCAAAAGTCAATTCATTTGTAGGATCAGAGAAAAACTCTTGAATGTTGTTTGCCAATGAATCCCCTGTAAATTCTTAACCTCGCCGTTCTTCCTTTTCCTTGACGATTTATTGCAAAAGTTTGCTTTGCAGTTCGAGAAGTTCTAGAATCTTCTGCTCAGTAGCGATTTTCTTAAGGTGGATGTTATTTTATTATAAAATGAGTTCTTAAATAATCCTAGTTGCTAAATTGTTGTAAATTCAAGAAAACAGGTCTATATTTAACAATAATCTCATTTTCACATTCGTATTTTTCTATAACATTTTCTCAAAGCTACTTGATTAATTTCAATAAAAAATAACTACAGTATTTTATTCACAGGTGTTTTTCTATATTGGTGGTTGTAGGTCTTGTAGGATCTGGGGCATATGCTGTATCTTTTCCTACACACCAAGTGCTTACTTAACCTCCAAGTTCTAACCACCGGGTACCTACTGGTTATATCACTAGATATCACTTGCGAAAATTGTAAGCGCGAGTGCAAAACGGAGAAACAGAAGCACTTAAACAACCAACAGCCCTACAAATTTGGAGGTTAGTGCGAGGGGCTAGCAACCCCTCCACAGTAAAAAACTTAAACGTTATGAGAGAGATATGCAGTACCGGCTTTAGGGTATGGCGACCCAGGCGGTCAGGTGGAGAGATATCTCTCCAGCATTGAATGTTGAAAAAAAAAACAGTAATACATAAAATTTTCAAAAAATTAGTTCGACATTAAAAAAAAATCAAAATATTGAGTTTGAAAATTAATTTTTCTTAAACTATTATTTAACACAATTTAATTTAGAAAGAAAATAAAGGACCTAGTTTTTGGCTTTGCAGGGAGGTATAGCATGGTATTGCAGATAAAGCCGTTGATTTTTAATATTTTTTTCTACAAAATAAGTCATTTCTTCAGAAAACTGCCATTCCTGGCTAAACGGGGGTAATAGGCCCCCTTCTCCCATACATTTTTTTTCTTCTCTCAAGCCTACCTACACGCTGTAGCTATTTGTCACAACGTTCGTGATTTACCCCGTGTACTTAAATTCTTAACATCATCGACTTGCCTGGTAGCCTGGCACAGATTTAAGTAGGCAGTTCATATTCTGTTTGTTGAAAACTATCTTTTGAGATGATTCTCATTCAGTTAACAGATGGGTGAAGGAGGAGTTAGTTATTGATTAAAATAAAGTTAAATTTAATATAGCCTGGCACACATTTTGATAGGCTAGCTATCATATTCATATTTGTTTATAAATTATATTTGATAAAAAAAATGTTTCATCCGGTTAACAGATCAGTGTATGTCGGTCTTCAACGGCCCCTCTACTAATATTTTTGCACTATGCCATGCCTAACCCAAACTTGCAACCAATATATTGCAAATAAAAATTAAGCATTAGTATTTTGATGTGTTTTACAAAGAAATTCCTCTCCGTTACACAAAGGCAACACGCTTCGAATGTTAAGTAAATCTTAAAACAAACATATTTTTTTTGCCTTGGATATAGAATTTTCCTGGCAGAAAAAATTATTATTTTTCATGTGGGATGAATTTAATTAAAACTCAAAAGTATCCTGAATATTCACTTAAAAGAGGATTAAATAAAAGACAAAAATAGTTTGCATAATATGACTTCCGAAAATATACACACGCAACGTGCATACGACAGCCCTTGGAATAATACTTTGTCTCTCTATCGAGAAGAAATATTGTAAAATTAGGTTAAAAGTCCATTTAATTCATTGTTGATATTCGAAGCCTGATGAGATGACCCAAAAATGTAATATCACAACATAGAATAAAGTTATCCATATATGTAATTTGCCATAGCAAGACGTCCAACAAACTGACCACTCAAAGTAGGAATACATAATATTCAAAAGCCTTTTCATATTTTAATATAAATTTACAATCCCCTTTGTAACTTATCTTCTTTCAATTAGTTCCAAAATTATTCATACATATTTGAAATTCTGTAATCATAATTCAATTTGGGTCTTAAAACATAATTTCCAATATACCATAGATGTGCTGTCTATATGTGAGTCTGAGCATGATATCCTTTTGTTATTATTTGAATGATTGGTCAGAACGAGTTCAGGCTCAAACACATATTGAAGTCATTTATGTTAACAGTGTGCTGAAATACAAAAGGAATATAATGCGAATTCTGATGCATAATGCTATCGACTCATTCTCATTTCCGGGACTTGTTAACTACTAACTAACCGACCAACTAAATTATACCCAAAAGCCCTGTTCAATAAAACTTTTCGATGCAGCAATTCATGTTGAATGGGATTATAACTTGTATAAACATATAAGTATGTACTTACATTGGTTCTCTCACTTTGCTATTTTTCTCTTTGAAGTGCTCACTATTAGGTATTGCAGTCGATATTCCCAAGGGGAGCTGATGATGGGCCAATAGTAGTGTTACAAACTGATGAGTTGTAATGCAAGAGGGTTGAGGGTGAACGGTTAAGTGTTATCATGGTTGATTACGGTCGAAATCGTAACAAGCAATCAACCTGTAATTGACTTGAAATTATTTTATTTCTCCGATCATCACCTCCATCTTTCATATTGTTAGAGGAGGTTACGTGTCTACATCAACATGCTCTTACTTTCATCACCCACAGCAAATGGTTTCCAACCTTTTGGTTTATTTTTGATTCGTAGACATGAAAAAATTAAGTTTTAGAAAAATGTATAACAATTTTCCTTGCTTTTTATGGAAAAGTAGGGTCGGCACTTTGTTCTCAAGGTAGTAGACATACGATTCCCATATTGATATCTTTAAATAACCTGTTCAATTGACCTTGGATGATGGTTGAACAACATTGATAGTGATTACACCTCGTTGTTATAGCCTAGGTATGGTGGATAATTATCCCGATTGAGTTTAAACCAAAACGAAAAATCGACGTCAAAAGGCAATAAATCGTGTTTCTTAAAGTTCTTCACAACAAACTGTAGAAATCCAGTTAAATTACTACATTAGCAATATTACCATGCAGGCATCAGAGGTTACGTTTCTGAAATGCTAGGTTTTACACGGCCCTTATTCAAAACCTTAGATTTGACAACGATCACAGGTGAACACATACAACTCAGCTAGATTCAAGCCGTTTGTGAGTCTTACGAGCAGGAAAAGAGAGACAGCATCACCTTTTCAGAAAGAAAGAGAGGGACATTGAGAAGTGTGGAATTAAGGAGATAGAATAAAACATTACCAAGGGTAGAAATCCCGAATCAATAGCCTGTAAAGACCTTCAAAGGATTATCATGGAAAGAAAACTTCTCGAGGTGATGAACAAAATTCATTCCATTTAATCGATTTTAATACCGCGTTTTAGACAAGGCAATGCGTTGTCATCCGATTTCCTTGCCATAACTCTGAATAAAATTGTAGGAAACTAAGTCGTCAACGCCTGAGGCACAATCATTAAAAAGTCCGTCCAAATAATAGCATACGCCAACGGCATTGATAACGCGATTGCAGTTTAGTTTTGCGAGCTTTCAGATGGAGGCCAAGAAGATTGGTAAGCGGGAATGCTGTTTACAGGGAAGGGCTCCCAAGACTAAGAAGGCAAATAACTAGCAAAGTCCTTTCTCAAGGTTTCAAGCAACCAAATGGAGTATGCGGCACAGGCATGTAGCTTGACATCATTCGATGAAAACCTCTAGGAACATCAAAGAAGAGGAAGGCCTATATACTAAGGTGGAACAAATAGGTGGCTGAGGATTGAACTAGACAGAAGGCTGGAGAGACGCTTGTGGATGACCAGAACTGTAGCGCCACCTTAAGTGAAGTGAAGAATTTTAACAGCGTGATTTGGTATGATAGATAGAGTGATGATTCGTACATATTTCAAATGTTGTGTCCGTGTCTTAGTGATGGTTAGGTGCATTGGCTGCTTAGCAGAACGTCGTGGGTCGAATCCTACTAGTGCCCATAGTTTTAATTCCATCTTTAAGGGCACTGCATCTGGCGAAGAACTGACAAAACTTCCAAGAGTATCAATCTGTCATGAAAAATTGCTTCTCAACTTTGCCCTTCGGAATCGGCGTTAAATTGTAGGTTCCCTCAATTCTTCACACGCACTCAGAGAATTGTTGATGAGAGTAAGCCACTTAGGCCTTGGCTCTTCAAGAGCTGTCGCACCACTCTATTTTATTTATTACATATTGTAAATAAGATGAAAACATTCCAATCATTTCTTATTTATCTATTTTTTTATTTTAAAAACTTTACCCGGCAACACTGACCGTTCAAATTGTAGGTATCTAAGGGTTTTTTATATTGTAGTTAGATATTTCAATTTTCAACATATAAGTTATAGTCCGATCATAAAAGGTACGTCCTTGCCACGAAAATCATCCAAGTCACAGAGGCATACAAGCGCATTAGAGTAAAATGCATTATATTCGTAGTCCAACGATAGCCATATTAAAATGGATTATTCTGTGTTAAGCTTGTCTAAGTATGCTTACAATTTCAATTGTATGTAGGTAGGTACGGTACCTACTTATATTTGCATGGGATTTCAATAACTTGTGCGTGATGGTTGAATTTATATTGTTTTATATGATTTTGATTGGTCCAAAGGTCCAAAGGTCCCGTTTGAAAAGAACCCATTTGGATGAAAAAGTTTTCCGATTTGCATAATAATATGACGCACCCATATAATATAAGTAAAATAAAAGTTGATGATGCAAAAGTTTAAAATGTTTCATTTCTTAAAAAATCCACCATTATCTGTAATTGCGAACAAATACTGCAAATGAGTCTTCAATTAATGCAGCTTAAGGTTACTTCGCCCCCATTTATCTGAATAGAATAGCTATTACACTTTAGATTCGCGATGCAGTCTTTCTGCTAATTACCCTTAGAATTGTATTTTCTTCACTCCACTTTTACCTACCTAAGCCAGTAATTTGCTAATTTAAAACAAAATTAAGCAATTCTTAATGAAAGCCGTCAAATTATTCTCTAGTTCACATGGAAGGTATGCATCGCGGCATTGTGCAGGATGTGCTGCAGTCTTTCTACAAAAGCAAACACTAATGGTTAGATTGTATCGTGTAGAAATTTTAACTCAAACATGTTATTTAAAGCTTTTTTGTAAACAATAGAAACAGAGGGAAAGATATGGTAAGGTGTTAATCAACTTTTTTTTCATGTTCTCCAATTTTTCGATTAAGGTAATAGGCACATAAGGACTTTGAGAACTTCAATACACCTGTACTTCCAACTCATCAAGTAGGTAATAATTTGATGTTTGGAATTATTGAGTTGTATGTTTGAATCCTACTACATAGTTGTAAATGTTTTCATTGCATCTTTCGTGGGTATTCTGCTGCTTGCGAAGAACTTGCAAAGCCTCCAAGAGTATAATTTGTGGTAAAAAGGAGAGTGAGGCATAAAACATATTGCAATTGTTTTGAAAAAAAACCCAAACTATCAAACGAAGGTAGAATTGCAAGTCATCATCAAAGCACCAGCCCAGAGATGGAACTTAGCAACATCGCGTATTTTGCAGAGCATTTAATTTCACCATTTTTATGTATAAATATTGAAAATCAATCGATTCTCATTCCATAATTCTTGTCGGCACTCATATAACAGCTCAATTATAAATTCATTCCATGTACTTACTCACCTCCCTTATTTTCCTTGTATCATTACTTAGCCCGAAATGTGAACCAACGTCGATCATCTTAAAACGTCTAATCCCGAAAAAAGCTTTTAGCGGGCTATTTTCTAAATTCTTTTGCAATAGACACATTTCCACTCAACGAAGTTCCTCCGCCAGCCCAACACTACCCATGTACCTACGTCTTAAGAATCTTAAACATTACCTTACATATAAGGAATCCAGCTATATCTTTTATACATGGTAGGTATATAGGTATTTTGTTCATTGTGTAGGTACTTGTAGGATTTCTTATTTCCTGCTTTTGTTGTTATCCAAAAATTGAGATTCATTTATCATACATTACCCGATATTCCACTTACTTTGTAGGAGATTATCCTTTCATATTTTAATATCCGTTTGGGCGTGCAAAGACGTCAGATGACTCGATGATGTGTCAAAGAAAATAGTGTGCCTTCTATAGTCGTATGTATAGCTATCGTATATTCGTATTCTGCACACCTACGAAGTAGGCCCCCGACATTGGCTTGCTGTTGCTTGCAATAATGTCTCCTTCCTGCAAATGAAAAAAAATGAAAGCTGGCACGAGCAGGATTCTGCTTCTAATGTTAGAGAAGACTTTTGTGATTGTCATGACGTGCTCGTTAGAGGTGGATTCTGTACACTGAATAAGAAAATAATATATTAGAGTACACACATAAATATGTATAGAGTTATATGACTGTAAACATTCTTTTCACTCATGTGAGGGGTTAGATACAGCAGTGCCAGATGTGATGAAGAATTTTATATTTTTGTCTTTAAATTTTTCTCAAAAAACCCAATTTATCGGCATGAACCTACTACTTTGTACATATTTTTTTAAAAGGTCTACAAATTTGGAAGAAAACGAAAAAATAGCTATGGAGTGAATGGTATTATAGAAGACGCGTACCAATCTTATATTGCACTCGACTTCATAGTTTCTAAGAAATTATTTATGAAAGACGAATGAATACAATTATTCTTAAAATCCAAAACACCTTCCTCCGTGGGGAAACTCGAGTAGAAAGTCATCATTTCATCAATACCTAAAGAAAAATAAGTGTTAACCTGAATCAATTCGATTTTGGTCCAACTCCAGTTGATTTTGGTTAAAAAAAAAATCCAATCAAGGTTTGAATTTAGATGTTCTCATATCGAAAATATCAAAAAAAAAAAAAAGAAATGAAACTTAGGATTGTGCAGTTCGATTACAAATTTTAATTGCCACAAAACCTCATTCATTTCAATTTCCGACTCAACAGTTACCGTTCCCATCGAAATCCCATTCTTTATTTTACATAGAAAACGTCACATAAAAATAACATCTATATATTTTTGCCATAGAATTTTATTCAGTTCACATCACATTTCTGTCGAAATAAAATAAAAGACAAACAAATAATTCAAGATACGATTACAATGTATATTACACAAAACACAACTTCCATTAGAAAAAATGACGTGGTTCCGCTGATTGCAGCCATTTCTCTAACACGTATTTTTATATATACAGAGATTGTTTGTAGAAAAGGCCGTTGGTAAACATCGACAATTTTGGGCAATTATGGGCAGATGGATTCAGCGCCCAAGCTCCATAGAAAAATGGGTTATTTCCTTTCGGTAGATTTGATACAGCTGACTTGATGAGATACATATATTTTCTAGTTAAGAAAATAATGAAAACTGAAAAATAGAAAAGATTATAAGGATATTAAGCCCCATGTCCATGCTGTTGGATTGATTTTACATTTAAAAAAAAAAAAAAATGTATTCAAACTTGATCGCTTATCAAAATTAAAAGAAAAAATATTAAAATGGCAACACTTTGAATAGAAACTTGTACAGTGTTCCTTGCGGTGGCAATCACTTTAACGAACAACGACGTGTGGGCAAATGGATTTCCTTTCATTTTTCTTATACCCATATTTTTCTCATTTTTCTCCTTTTAGTATTTTCTGTGTCAAATTCAAAACAGGAGATTGAAAAATTTATTTTAAAACGTTAGTATTTCTTGCAGTTGAAGTTTTTCATTTTTAAGGATAAATAGTTTGTGTTTGCAGAAATATAATTCTAAAGATAAAATGTACAAAAGTCTTTTAGGAGATCAAGGTTGTTTGCAAGGAATTTATATGGCAATTGTTAAAATTCGTTTAGATAAATGTCTCAAATGTTATTTGACTAATTTTTTTAAGTTTAGGGTCATACAATGGTTTCAATCAAGGTTCATTCTTGCAAAACTTTTCTATGAAATTGTCGAATAATGTTAGCTTGCTTTTTCAAAATTTAAAATGTCGATTGACATGATATTTAAGCCGTCATCTCAGATATATTGGTGATCAAGTATATGCATTCGCAAGACGAACAAGTACCTACGCCCGGTTATTTCGTCCAGATGTTTGTTTATCTACTAGTCCTTAAACCAAAGGGTTTATTTAGTTGATTAACTTGCAAATTCGTAGCGTAAGAGATTTTGAATACATAAAGAACAATGTATAAAGTATAGCACACATTTTTGGAAAAATCTATTCCAGTTTTCATTTAAGCCTTCAAACGAATCCTTAGAGTTTTTGAATTATCTGTTTTTGGAAAACGTTCGGTGGTCAAATAAAATTTTTTGTGTAATGATGCTAATTTTGAAATTTATTTTCTCTCGAAAGTTATTAGAATTCGCAAGCAATCAATTTCAAGAATCAATCGAGAGTTCAGAATGATTCGAAAACTAATCCTACAAGCGAATTACATCATTAAGCCCATCGTGATGACGCCAGTATCGCAAACGCCTACTTTCGAAATTTCCCTAAGTTAATTTATTGAATTCGTTAAACAAACTAACGTTAGAATTTAAGACCAATATTACATTTATTCTTAGCTAAACTGAAGTATTGAAAAAATTAACTTTAAATGTTTTACTTTTAAAATCATCGCTTAAGGAATATTCCAAAAAGTAATACTCGTTGTAAACTGAAATCAATTGGTTGAGGGGACTGTTTTTGTCATAGTTCGATCTGCTTGATATAGGACGTAGAGGAACTTGTCTTCTTATACTAGTACGGCTATAACTAAAGTTTAATTGTTCCAAAATTGATGGTGATATGACTGACCCATTGATTAATTTTATGATAAAGCAAAGCTGAATGTACTGTTTGTGTTTAGAAAGCGATGGAAGATTTATGAGCGTGAGCCTATGATTGTACGGTGGAAGCTCGAGCCTATTGGACCATGGGAAGAAACGGAGGCAGAAACTCATGAATCTTCTTTGTACTCCTTCTATTTTGTTTATATGGACTGAATAATAAGGAGCCCATATTATGTAGCCATATTCCAATATTGGTCTTACAAATTATACCTATGTAAAAAAGTTTAAGGATATAAGGGTCGCGAAAGCCATGTGAAAACCGTTTTATAAATCCGAGTGTCTTATTTGCTTTTTTAATAATATAGTCATAATGATTTGTAAAAGTTAATAATGAGTCAAGAATAATATCTAGGTCAGAGAAAGTAGAGAGTTTAGTCAAATAAGAAGAGTCTAATTGATAATTTAAAGTCAAAATATTTTGTTTGCGTGTAAAACACATTGATTTACATTTTTAGTCTATGTTAAGTAAAAGCTCATTTATAAAACACCATTCGCGAAAACTATTAAGATCATCTTGTAGGAGTAAACAGTCGTCAAGTGAGTCAATATGTTTGAAAATTTTAATGTCCTCAGCGTAAATTAAAACAGATGAGTGTTTTATAATAGAAGGTAAGTCGTTAACGTACAAAATAAAGAGTAAAGGTCCTAAGTGGCTGTCTTGTGGTACGCCAGAGTTGGTATAAAAATATTATGACCGAACATTCTTTAAAATTATGCTGTGTGATCTATTATACATATAAGTACGACGAAACCCAACTGACAAATTTATCGTGAAAGCCTTGGGATTTAAGTTTGGAAGGTAATGTTTTATGGCACAATTTATCAAAGACCTTATTGAAGTCTGTGAAGACACAGTCAACTTGTTTTCAAAGAAGTGAAATGAAAGAGGTCAGTAACTGTTGACTTATTTTGAACAAAACCATGTTGACTGTCACAAATTATAGACTTACAATTAAACGATATGACTACAAATAATGGACTCAAATAACTTAGATATGACGGACAGTTTTGCAATGGGACGGTAATTTTTTATTTAATTTTTACTACCCTTTTTATTGACATTGACTTTGACTTCATAGTACTTCGCACATAAATGTAACGAACTACAGACACATAGCAGCACTGGCGACTGAGGCCATGCTGGGACAGAACAAGACATTAATACAACAGAGAGAGAGACAGATAGATACATAGAAGGGAAGAACACATAACATAAAACTACGTGGCAAAGAGGAGGAGACACAGATTTTAATTGTCTCAAATCATCGCACAGGTGGCCTCAGATAAGCTGGCGATTTTTGTAGAAAAATAATGCTGCCGAAGCTGGGTCTTGAACCCGTAGCATTCGGCTTAGTAATCAACTACTCTATCCCCTGAGCCATGGCCACCTGCTACCCTTTTTATGTATCGGTGTTATGTAAGAACTCTTCCAAATTTCAGGAAAAATTGAAGATCTGAGCGATTCATTGAAAAGAATATGAAGAGAATAGGACAAATAGGATGCGCATTTTTTCAAAATATAAGAAGGTACACCATCTAAACCAGGGCTATAACAAATGTTAAGTTCTGAAGCTTTGCGAACGATTTCATCTTCAGAGATCCAAAGACTAATTGAATTCAAATGAGGGAAATTTTTTGAGAGGGCCAATAGCTCAGGCGTTTGACAATAGTTCGCTAATTCGAAAGCATCTTTGAAAAAATTTGCAAACGTATTTGAAATTTTTTCAGAGTCATGGCTAAGTTCGTTGTTGAAAGACATGCAGTTTGAATACCGGTCAGTATTTCTCTTACTATTAACATAGTTCCGAAAGTTTTTTGGGTTGTTTTTTATGTCAGTTTTAGTTTCAGTATTTAAAATAAAGTCATTATAAAGAATATCTGAATAGTCAATAAACATACTTAATAGCTCATTGTATATTACCAAGTCATTATCAGCTTTTGTTTTATTTTATTTAATCCAGGCCTTGTTTCTTTTATGTTTTAAGTTTTTTAGGCAAGAGTGAAACCATGGAGGTGATTTACAAATATTGCGCGATTTTCTCAATAGTGTGGTCTCATAAGAAAAGTTAAAGAGAACACAGTAAAATTTAGAGCACATAGCATTAATGTCACAGTTCTCAAACAAATGATTCCAGTTAACATTACATAAGAGATTGAAAAGTTCATTAAGTCTGCATTTTTTAAAGTTAAATTCAAGATTTTCTTTGGAGCAATTAGCAACATTACTTACATTTAAATTAAAAGATAGGTCTAATGCTGGGTGATGTCGGTCTTCTTCGACAAGTAGGGTATTGGCTGGATTTACAGCAATATCAGCCTTAAGTGTGTCCGAAAAGAATATAAGGTCTAATATTTTGTTGAAGTTGTTGAAATTTCCATTAAATTGGCTTAGTCCACATGAGGAAAGACCGTCAATTGTCAAGAATTCGTTGGTAGAGGACATGTTAATAGGAGATAGACAGCTCTCATCCGTCTGTTTAGTCTAGATCAAGTTTGGAAGATTGAAATCTCTTAAGACTAGTAACTCGTCTTGCCGTTATGACTAGGTAATAGTTTTCTTTTAGCCGTGTGTAGACTGGATTCATATTTAAGGAAGGAAAATCGCGTAGCGAAATCAAAGATCGTTAAGATGCTCTGTGTGGTGTCTCTTTTCCTAAGATCACAGATAATAAATTTATACAGATGTCTCATTCCTGCACAAAAAAGTGAAACATATTTTGCTCTTAACTGACAACGCCTTAACTGACAAGGAACTTTTTCAAACTTTTTTCCTTGCCTAAGTATTCATTTATAGGCACGAAAATAGATTTTTAATGCATTAAGTGAATGCGTTAGAGCTTTTGTAAAAAGCTTTTTTTTTTGGTAGCTTTCAGTTTCATATAAATTATTTCTCGCCATAAGGGTGAGACATCTGTATAAATTTATTATCTGTGCTCAGATGGTGATCGTCAGAAATTGGTAATGAGAGTTCCAACGTGGTCGCACCTCGGTCTTTAATTACCCATGTTCAATTGCCCGGAAAACGGTTACCACAGAGAATAATGTGACAGAAAACCATTGTCTCGTATGGGCAGATCAACGATTGAAGTTGTGCGATAAAGCTGAGACAGTAGGCATATCAAAAGATCGAGTTATGTCCTGCATTAAATTTGGCCTGAAATAACAGTCGGTGCAATAGCTCACTCCCGACACCAAGCGCAACCGTAAAACCGATTCAGAGCAGTGTATGACACCGTTTAACCGCAATCCGAAGGATTTGCTGCTTCACGTTATTTCGTGACAGTTGACAAAACTTCGACTGGTACAGCCTGCGGACGTGCTGGGAAATATGCAAAAACGGGCCACCGCTTGGGATCCAGAAGGAATGATCCACATTTTTATTGTATTGGAGAAGCGCTGTACGAGTTATTGAGTTATTGACACCGCATATCGCCACGGAAATATTGGTCGAATTGGGCTGCCTAATTTTCAGGACTTGGTCCCACGCAATTCTTGTTATTGCCAAACTTCAGAAAGTCACACGCCGCCGGCAGGGATTTCAGTTGAATGAGGAGACCATCGCCGTCACAGCAGCTTACATTGCAGACCTCGAGGACGGTTGAGTGAGACTTATGAATGAGTTCATTTAATGAAGATGAAAAGTATTGGTACAAGAACTGTGTTATCATATCAAATTATTTAAATTTTCCAATCACAGAAACGTTAGTCTCCTTACAAACTTTGAATGGACAGTAAGAATACTTGTTACACCAAACCACTAACAAAAGTGACAGTTCATTTCAAACAGATGATCCTCAATACCATAGTAATATATATCCTCTATGAATACAAGGTTCATTCAGGTTCAAATATCAAAAGAAAAGAAAATAGGTACAATTCAAAAAAATTGACGCCTGTTGTCAATATGCAATTATTTCGATCTTCGAGCCTGAATTCGAATACCTATTTCGTTCTATGCTGCTAACTTATGAACATTGCACATGTTAAAAGAGTAAATATGTATAGTTTATATAAACTATATATAACTATATATACAAACTATATGTATATACAAACATGTCAATCTATTGAAAGTCAACTTTTAGTTAAACTTAAATTAAGGTGAAGTACCTAGTACCTACCTACCTACTGTCCTACAGCCAACTCTTGACCTTAATCCAAAGTTTCCTCTTCCTGTTTTCTTATCCTTCTGATATCTGAAAAGGCAAGAACTTGAACAAAAAATAGAAAAAATACTGACTAACTGAATTCCTGAGTAAACTTTTGGTTTCCGATTTAAATTCAATTTCCAATCATTCCTAGCACACACTATTGCGAGTTTCTCCACTGCTCTAAAATCAACGACAAAACTGAAATAGGATAAATAAATAACAGAAAAACGACCGAACTAACACAGAGATCCCCGGAACTTGATGGAGCAAAGTTCTATCAATAAAACAAGTAGGAGTAGGTACAAAAAGCAGATGGGTAGCTGAGAAAATGCATCACAAGTCACAAGTAAAAAAAAAAAAAATCACACACCAATGCGAAAAAACTACGGAAACAAAAATTAGCATTGATTTGTGATGAAAGAATTCCAACGAAATAAACAAAATAATACGAATGAAAGAACAGACAGAAGGAAAAAATCCAAAGAATCTGATTAAAGTAAACGAATTTAACTTTAGGTTGAGCATCTTTCTCCTACCATTTCGACTATGGATTGCGAAAGTTGGAACTTTTCACAGTATATTTTCATTGCAAGTGTCTTGCCTTCTAACAGAACAAATTTTGCTTAAAACAAAGATTGAAAGTCGGAGAGAACAGCAAGAAATCACAAGATTCTTAACTCAGAAACATAATATCATTCTTTTTTTTTAACTCGTTTTTATTCGTGGAAATGTTGTTTCATTTCAATCTTCTGCGTTGTGCAAGGAATATATTTACCGAACAATGCACTCACCGTCCGCATGATCAAAACGAAGAATCAGTTTGGGTAATTTTCTTCATATAACAAAACCAAAAAAAGTCGCAATATCAAAAATAGGTTATCGGTATATGTACTTGGGTGCATACCGGTTAGGCGTCTTCAACCGATTTCAAGGGGATTTCATGGCGCGGCGTATGAGCATTTAAGAACGACGCACGTAGTTAAGTTATTGATTCTAATGCCCAGAAATACAAAAAAAGATTTTAAATTTAGTCTAAACAAAACAGTTATTAAAGTTCCAATTTCATAAGCAGAAGCGAGTATATTTACTGCCTCTTTTAATCTTATACCTATGTTTGGATTTTTGGCATAGGTATTTTCTCTGATGCTTCATTTTTTATGTGTCACTTTAATATAGAAAATGCTGTCGGAATTTTAATAACAACAATATACAGGCCGTACGTACATTCACAGCCCAATGTCGAATCAATCGTGACAAACAGCAATGAATTCAATAGTAGATATTCAGAAAATTACATCGTCGGACATGTAGTGCATACTATATTCGAGATTTGGGCAACCCTCCGCTCTGAATGACATTGAAGTGAAATAATGTATCGTATAGGATAGATAAAAAAAAAGAAAAAAAATGTCCTTGGCTTGTTCATGAGGCAGTCCTCTCAAGGAAACGAAAAACACTCTTCGAATGCATGAAAAGATAGACGAACTTCTCTCTTGTCCGCGTAGTACGGATCAAGATATAGGATTGTGGCAATGTTTCTCCTGTCAATACAAACACAGGCGTCAATAAAAAAATTTAAGGACTCTAATCGTTGTTGTGTTTGCTCTCAATGTTTTAAATGGAGTTAAAAAGAATTATTGTCATACTTTAAAGAGGAATAATGTTAAATATAAGATTTAAATTATTGAATTAATTTGTTTTAAGCAACAGTTATTATTAGAAAATTGACAATAGCTCGGATCTGCACCAAGTAAAATGCACTTATTCCACATATTTAAAATTAACAAAATATAAGATCAAACAATTGGTACAACACGGCTGTTGTTGGACTTTACGATAAGTGAATATCTGTATTTGCTTGGATCAGTATTTTTCGACAGACATATGAATGCTGATTTAACCAAGGCCAGATGAGCCTTTGCTCTGGCTGTTTAACACCTTGATTCCATGGCCTAGAGCGCAGGAAGGGGAGAAGACACCTAAACATCTTGCTGAATTTTTGGCGAGGGTTGGATGAGCTAAGCATATTATTTTACCGTTGCAAATCCACATTCTAAGACGAGGGATGTGAGTCTGAACACGTTTATGAAAACCTAAGGATACCTTCTATTGTCAGAATTAGAAGTTGCAGACAAGAGATAATTTATAAAACTGAGAAAGTGTTTCGGGGACAAAACTGAGATCTGAGGCACCCATTAATGTTGTATGCATCATACGCCCATCTGAATCAGCTAATTAATGTATGTTCTCAACTTGAGATCCTCTTGGACGTCACAAGGCGAATACGAAAGAAGATTTTTCCCATTGATGCGCTCAAAAATTTGGGGAGTCATAAAACCAGCGTAGAACTGGTGGTGAACTACGTTGCAAAAAGTAAGTCATAGTCAATACTCATAGCTTATATAAATCTTCAATTTAAAAGTATTTCAAAACAAATTAAGTAGCAAATTAATGTTTTAGCAACAGAAACAACACCAACATTGATATTTGATGATTTTGCGCGTCCCATGTTTGGCGATATCCAATTTTGAAAGATAAAAGATCTAATTATTGCTGAAATGCTGAAGGAACCAACTCTTCAAACATAATATGTTTATGGCAAGGTTGACATCTTTTTTTTCATCCTTAACATTAAGTTTACTCTCATGCATTATAAAAAACAAAACAGAAAGAAATATGTAAAAAGTTTTCATTTGTCTGTGTCTTTATTACTGCCAAAGCTCGATGCTGCATTTTGTTTTCTTGCAATATCTCAATACCTGAAGTCACTACTTTGGTATCTTCACAGGTAACAATATTACTTTCTCTTTTTTAAACAATAAAAAAGCATATGACAATTCAAATTTGATTTGAAGTTTGAAAAACAACAGTTCGATATTTTCTGTCGTTGTCAATCTGCAATGTTTATTACAAAAATATATGCATAAAAACTTACCATGATTCATACAAGAAGGAATTGCTGATACACAAGAAAACAGAAATTTAGAAAGTATGTTTTCAGAGTGAACGAAAAGAAAACACACAGGATTTCAATTCACCAAGTGTCCTTTTCGATAACAATATTTGCAAATCCATTTGGATATCACAGAAGTGCAAATTGGTAGAGAAAAAGAGTCCTCTGCATCCTTTCATCGCTTTGAATGCCACAAACTCTGCACATTGCATACACAATAAATACATGAATATGTATCTTCAAAAAAACTTAACTTTCTGCTTTTGTTAAAGTACATACATGTGATCTCTAGAATATTTAAATGTCTGTTGTTTCTTATAAATCACACTGAGAAAAAATATTTTAAAACTGTATGTTAACTTGTTTGGGTGATGGATTAAGTCTAGTTAAGGTGGTATAATTTTTAACGGATCCTTTTCTCGTTTCAGCTTTGTCTGAAAACTCGTGGCGATTTCGTCAAAAAAAGAACGCGTCGAGAATCAGAGCTTCAAAAGAGTAAAATGAACGGTTATGAGCTGTCAAAAAATAGTACAAGGCGTCAAAAAACTCATTCTTTGAAATAATATGTACCTACAATATATTCCAAGAATATAATAGAAAGGAACAATGGAAACAATTGATCGTGTTTAATATTCAATTAGACTTTTTTTCTTTCCGTGTAGTTTGCTGTTGGAAATCGAATAGGTATCCTTTTTCTTTGGAGCTATTGAAATTTTCTTCAAATCTTTAAGAAAAATATGTATGTACCTAACCTATATGCATTACTTCACATGGGGAAAACTGCAGCAGTAGACTTTCTTTTCCACACCTTAAAGAACCCAACGACTTCCTCACTTCTTTAAAGCTCAAAGCCACCTGTCATGACAACTGCAATTTTGGAATATAGCGGCAATGACGACGACGACATTGGACTCTGCATTTGTAGCTTTGCTCTGCTTAATGTTCACTCATGATAGTGTTCGTGTATTCCCTACTTATTTTTTTACCTTTCTTAGTTCAGTCAAGTGTACGGGACCCTAGAAAACTAGAAAATAACAATGCATCAAACCGGCAGTTAGATATTTGAATAAAACATATCCGGTTGCTTCCGCCTGCATTTGCTTGCTTACATTTCACGCCCAGATGCTCTCTTACGAATGTATATGGAATGAAAAATTTCATCATCTTCCAGGTGTAGTGTTCTTTAGTTTGCTTTTGGCCTCCTCGATATAAGGAGTTTGTGCTGTGTTTGTTGCTATTGCTGGTCGACGACGTTTTACTTTTTTTTTATTATTTTTTTTTTCTGATGGCGGCTCTGGATGGCTGTTGCACTTGTGCTCTGCATATGACCCCATATTCGTTGGCGGATGTTGGTGCAATAAAATAGAAAAATACATCAGCGACAGCTGAAAGTGGGAGTTCAAATCTTTTTTTGTATTTTTTTTAAGTTTCACGTAGAAACCAAAAAAAAAAAAAAAAAATGGAGGAGAAACGTACAAATTGATTTTTTTGTTTTTTTTTTTATAAAAACAAAAAAGTGTTCTTTATTTGTTTGCATTTCAAGACACTCGAGTATAAATAATGCAAAACGTTTTTTTTTGTTTTCCTTTTAAAATGTTTAAGAAAAAAATCGAATAAAATCGATTTTGTTTTTGGGTTGCGAGATGTGAGAACACTTATGCATGGATACTAGTGAGAGTGCTAAGAGCAATTGATTCAATTTAGTTAAAGGGGATGATAGTTGAAAATATTAAAATCTAACAACGCAAACTTCACAGTCGGCCAAAAACAAAATAAAAAATAGAAATTGGAAAAAAAGCACTGAATTTATATTAAAAATGTGTCAGTATCTGAATAACAGATTGGTTTGCTTCATAAATTTAATGTAGGTACATGACGGTGACAAATTGTGTGGGCATTATTTTCCCGAATTTTTTTTATTTTTTTTTATATACGTTAGACAAAAAAAAACAACAAATTTTGTTATAATTAGCCACTTAAAAACATATGACAATGATCAATGCAACAATTAAAAAAAAACGGCTCCGACGATTTTCAAAAAAAGAAATCAATAAATCAAGAATAAGGTTTGAATTTGTTTGGCATTTAAATTTTTGGAATTAAATGTATTTCTGAGGTACATTTTCAAATTTTATTTTTTTATTTAAATAAATTCTAATTATTTTTATATATTGAGTTTTTTTTGTGAGTTAAGTGTAAGCTGGTGCATGGCAACTAACTTTCCATAAAAAGTGAAGGTGCAAGATTTAAAACGTGTAGGGAAAACCTTGTTTCTTAATGTCAGTGTTAAAAGAAGAATTATACAGTTTATTAATTACAAACAAAAACATTTATAGTTAATTTTCTTTTTTTACTCAATCCTGCACCCAAATGTTAGTGAGCCTTGCCAAATAGCGTAAACGGTACAATGGTTGGCACCCCCAATTTTTTTACTAATTATTGGCACCCTTCATGCAATAAGGGATTTCTCAAAAACTACGTTGTCCAGGAATTAAATATTGTATTTTTTCATAATCTTTATCAATTCTTCAGAATTCTACATTTTTATTTAGATTTATTTCATTCTCAGATCCTTTTTGTCAGTGAAAGCAGTGAAAGAGTGAGGTCATTTCCAATTAGTTAAAAAAGTGTTAAAAATACAGTGTTCCTGCTAAGAAAACTAGATCTCGTAAGTGTCCGTTTTTGATAATTTTTTGAGTTTCTATATGAATTTTTTTTATTTTAAATATAAAAATATAATAAATTAAATATTTTTATAAGTTTTTTCTTGCAATAAAATGTTTGTTTTTTAACTAAATTTGATAAAAAATATCATGAAAAGACATTGATTTTCTTTGAAATTTAAGGGTGCCAACTATTGTACCTGGATGCCAATGATTGTACCTTTTAGGCTTTTCCTATTTTGGTGTTCTTATAAAATTCTTTTTTTTTAGAAAACTTTTATTCTCATAACATAATATTCAAATTTAAAATTTCTTAAATTTTAATTGGACATATAGCTAAAACATATTGCAAACTCTTTTATATCGAGAGTTATTCACAATTAAAAGTGAAAAAATACTTAGGGGTACCAACCATTGTACCCGTTACGCTAATTGAAATCAGTTTTCTCAGGCTCATACAAAAGACAAAACTCAATAAATACTTACATATGTGGGTACTTATATATGAACGTATTTGTCATTTACATACACTTTTGTAAACTCTTCAGCTGAGAATGGACGTCAACAAATAATTTGTTTTCTAAAGATCATTTTCATTAATTAAATACTATGATATCGCATCACTTAAAATTAGACAAGTCGGTGGTTCGGAGCTATCCCAGACACCAACAAATGGTTTTTCAACATTTCGTTTCGGGACGAGCAGCCGGCTCTCCTACTATAAGGGATCAAATTTTTGATGAAAGAACATTATATTTATTTATTTCAAATAAATATTTAAGTGCATAGGAGTATTATTAGAATTGCTTTAAGTTTATCTCTTATTTTAACACTACTTTTTGCAATTTTTGGAACATAAAAGTAATCATAAATATTTAGTTTAAGCATGCAGGAGCAAGTTCGTACGACCCAGTCGTGCACATTTTTTTGCCGTGGTCGAAACTATCTTCACCCATTTCAAAAGGAAAGAGCTCTTTTGTTGAATTGTGCTTTTAGCTCCAAAAATTACAATTGTCAGGATTGTCGTATCACCGATGTTTATTTCTATTTATGATGCTCTACTTTCGATATCCGAGATGACAGCATGGTATGACATAAAAGCTAAAACCTATTTTCGACATATCTCCATAGGTGTTTAAAACGCGTTCCTGACATCAACTATATGCCATATCGTCTTCCTACTTGAAAGAGCGTCAACGTAGTGTCTGCTGTGTTGATTTGAGAGTTTGAAAAACTATATTAGAAAATTAAAGGCCAGCGCATCAAGTCGTTTCAAGTTTTGTTGCTGGTTGTCGTACACAACTTTGTAAATACCGAGAGATGTTCCATCAGAGTTCGGAGGTCGTTCAATCATGCCGTCAGATTGTGGGTATAGCGGTGTTATTCTCGTCTTCTTAGTGTAAAGAAGCCCGTGGAACATGTTCGATTCAAAGTACCTTCCCTGGTCGCAATGCAGCTCTAACGGAACACTGAATTGAAGACTATTTGGCGCGCGACCGTTTTGGTTTCTTGATTTGGCGTATACTTCAGGACACTTGTAAATGTAATCCATGACGATAAGTTTGTAACGATTTCCATTATTTGTTCCCGGAAATAGACCCTTTACGTCTCTTTTAAATTCTTTTGAAGGGTACTTTCGTGGCAGCAGGGGTATCACATTTTCTGCACCACTTCCTCGACGCCAGTTGAATCGTTTTCGTACCTTCTCTAGTTTTTTCGTGACTTTTAATGGCGTCCTGAAACTCTACCACGCATCTCTTGCAGAAAGTCTACAATTCTCGATCTCGGCAAGACTATAGCTGCATTACATGAGATTAAACATCTAACGATTTTCACCTATGTCTAAGGATACCCTCTTAGACATGAAGTCAAGATCAGAGCCAGAAGTTCACATCTGGTCACATAGTAGTTTCTTTTTGACTTCGAGAAATTCTTACCTTGCTGTAGTAAGCAAGTACTTTTTCTTCTTCTTCATTGCATTCGCATTGTCGGACAACCCACCTTTTCTAAGTTTAACTTCGTACATCTTGACATTGACATTCACTTCACAGTACTTCGCACATAAATGTGACGAACTACAGACACATAGCAGCACTGGTGACTGAGACCATCGGCTTGGACAGAACAAGACATACGACAGATAGAGACAGATAGACACATAGAAGGGAAGAACACATAACATAAACCTACGTGGCACAGAGGAGGAGACACAGATTTTAATTGTCTCATATTATCGCACAGGTGGCTCAGATAAGCTGGCGATTTTTGTAGAAAAAGAATGCTGCCGAAGCTGGGGCTTGAACCCGTAGCATTCGGCTTAGCAGTTAACTACTCTATCCTCTGTGCCATTCGTCACTGAACCAAAAAGGTACACCATATTGATAAAAAAGGTCATCTATATGATGTAGAATTCATCAATTTTAGTCCAGTGAACCTTTTCATCCATATGATGAAGCATTGTTCATTAATATGATGAAAATTTTCAGCGACAAATTTCGATCATCATTCATCAACTTTGTTCATCAATATTATGAAAAATGATGAACCAAATTTTGATTTATTTGTACATCAAAATGATGAATTATTTCATCGATCTGATTATCGTATTCATGAATGTGATGAAAATTTAAGCAAGTAAATCATCAATGTGATGAATGCATTCATCATATTGATGTTTTTTTTTCAGATTGATGATCGTATCATCGTATCATAACCAAAAAAAGCATTTACGATTCAGGAGCGTAATTTACGATCAGCCAGTTATCAACTACGTAAATTATCCTTTTTGTTTCCCTCCCCCCCCCACACCATCCCCGTTTCGGGGGGATCTTGTCTCTTTTTCTCTCTCCCTTCCTCGCCCTTCCCCCGGTACTATATTCTCCCTTCCTTTCTCTCACCTCACCGATCAATCTCCGTACTTCCTTCTCATTCTGCACTGCTTAGTGGCGACTATTTTTTTTTTTTACAAATCCGTCACTCCGCACTGCTGGGATTCGAACCCAGGCATGAGAATGCACGACGGTCTCTTGATCGGCACCTCTACCCACTGAGCTATTCGTCGCTTTAAAAAATTGGAATTGATTTTCGACCGCATGAAAACTAGGGAATAAATAAACAACACAAAACGATTTTCTTTTTCAGGAAATATTGTCGTAATTTACGATTCAAGAATCGTAACAAAAAAAAACAGTTTGGATTCAAAAGTAGTAAAATGCGATAAGAATTCATGATTTAATAAACACCTATTTTTTAATTCAGGAAATATTTTTGTAAACTACGATTGTCTAAGATCAATTCGTTCATTTACCTTCAAGAGCTTTGTTTTTAGAATATTGAGATCATAAATCTCGATCTTTGATTTTGTAAATCAGAATTATTTAGTCGTACAATTTATATCATGCTCCAAATGTTTAAAATTACGAATACAAAATTTGTAAATTGCTCTTACAATGGAAATCTAAAATCATGACATTTTTTCGTAATTCTCAAATTATACAGTTTTGTAAATTTAGACGGAATAAAGATTGATTTACAATATTGACTCTCATTTTACGAAAAAAGGGGGATGATTTACAAAAAAAAGATTTTTCATAATTTACGACATAGAAATTCGTGATTACTGATTTTTCATTTCTTTCCGTGAATATGATGAACATTTTTCATCAATTCGGTGAATATTTTCAGCAATAAGATTCACATTTTCATCATATTGAAGATCGTATACATCAATTTGATGAACATTTTTCATCAATTCAGTGAATATTTTCATCAATAAGATTCACATTTTCATCATATTAAAGATCGTATACATCAATATGATGAACATTTTTCATCAATTCAGTGAATATTTTCATCAATATGAATAATAGGATTCATTCATGCAATGATACTATTCATAAATAAAAAGCGTTTATATTCTTCTTCGTACTGATGATCGACTTCATCAATATTGAGGTATATAATGGACATGATGAAAACACAAGTCTGTTTTGTTCATCAATATGATAATCATTTACATCACCTAATTTTCTTCCAAATTCAAATTGAGTCGATTTTTTGATGATAGTCTTCATCAATATGATGAAATAAAATTGTCATTTAAATATGATGAATCAATTCATCATATTGAAGAAGAAATCATCAATGGGATGTAAAAACATTTTTTTTCGTCAAATAGATGCTTTCATCCTATTGACGAAAACTTTTGATGAACTGATGAACTAAATTTTTATCAAATTCTGCCGAAATTCTCCCAAAAAAAGTTGATGAATGCACTTTCATCTTATTGATGATTGGTTCATCCGTCATCAAAAAGTTTTCATGAATTTATACATAATATGCAAGAAAAGTACATCTTATTGATGAATTACAGTTGATGAACGCCATTCATCAATATGATGACGGCTTTTTTTCAGTGCACATCTTAATGTTCAGTATTCGTACGTAAGCAATGTTCTTTGGGGAGGACTATACAGTGCTAGTTCCACCATGAGTATTGTTTGCTTACAGACTTCGTCTTCAATTTAATCCACACGAATACTTCTGAAGAAGCAGGCAAAGTGACATCTCTTTTGATGACGATTTTCAAAGATGACGAGTTTTCATAGATCCCATAAATCATCGGAATCTTGATGTTTCGATATTTCAGGACCTGGTCACCTATATCCGATATCACTCAATTTTGGTTTTACAAAAAAAAAAAGCGATAGCGAAACACCGACCCATTTCCAAGTTTGAAAATTATAACATTCAAAACTGCCATACTGTTTATGAATCCCATGAATATAGTGTTTTCACTTATCCACCGAAAAACATATTAAGTGTCTTTTCAATTCATCAATTCAATGAAGTTTTTCCAATTGCATCTTTAAAAAACCCTAAGGGTTTTCCATTAATTTCATCCATATCAAAAATAAATTCTTGATCCATATTTCCCAATTCCCATATCCGTTTCCGCTAAAATTAAAACCAAATTGAATTTACCTCTTGATAAATGTTAACTCCTTTGCTATTATTCTTCGTGCTGTCCTTCGTGTGGTACAGAATTTCGAAGATAAACATTCATTTCAGATCGCAGGGCTGCAATTTGTCACACCAAGTCTTACATAGAATGCCCGAAACGACGAAACGGTGTTTCTGTAACTGGAAACCAAATGCATCTATAAAGGTATATTGCGCAGCGAATTTTGTCGTCGTCAACGACAAAGAAGACGGGTGACGACGCACGACGACGACGGCGGCGCCACGATGATGGTTGAATTTTATACAATCCTAATGCACCGTGATACAGGTGCCGCTAACGATTGCATCAAATCCAGTACATCAAACATTGACGCTGATTGTTACATTCTTCATGAATCATGTCCATGTAGTGTTTACTTTCCTTACTGCTTATACTTCAAAGGAGTGCAACCAGCAAAATGACCATCCATCATGTTGATGCTGGAAATCATTGAGATGGTGGCAGCGATGGACGACCGCGACGGAAGCGTCGGAAACATTCGGTACTCTTGCTCTGCTATGAATGCCAGACAAATACAATGCCTCGCGGTGCGACTGACGCAACGTAGAAATCTCCCCAAACACTTCAGTTTCAGCAAAACTATAGAACAACTGTTATCCTTCAGGCATTTCCGTTTGTCAAAAAATTAAAAAAAAAAAAAAAACTTACAAATTATTTTATTTAGTAAGGGCTGATGAATAATTTCCTGCAACACAGGACGTAGTATGTGTATGCTGTAAGAAAGCAACAAGGTAAGGTATAAGCTCTGAAATCAAAGATTTTTGTTAATAATAGAAAAAATATGCATAATGTACACTTATGAACGAGATTGCAGTGAAAAGATTGTTGGTCTCGATTTGTTACTTTCGACACATAGAACCCATGTATTGTATTCGTAAAAAAAAAACTTGAGATTTTGATCAAATATGACATTGCGATGATACAGAAGTCGAAAAAAAGTGGCTCTATCTTAACCACCGATTGACTTCAAACTAGAAGTTTGACCGAATTCGCGAGGGTTGGTTTTTTGATCAAGGGGCACGGTAGTACGCAGCCAAGTTCTCTAGCAACTTTGGCACTACACCCTTATTTACAGGAAACAACTCAGGGCATTTTCCACACCCCTCTAACTTCTATACCAAAGAAGCCAAAAGTTTCAAACTCACATCATTTGTTAAGCTAGTCAAGAAGAAGCACCTCAGTAAATTTCAGATATTTAGCATAAGTAGTTTCTAAGATACAATGTTCCAAAAATCACGAAAACCGTAACTGACTGACTCACTGACTCACTGACTCACTCACTGACTCACTCACTGACAGATCATCAAAATTATGAAGCACTTCCCGTTGCTCTAGAAACTTGAAATTTGGCACAGTGGTAGGTCATGTGGTACATACAAAGGAAAAAATCGAAAATTTGAAAATTTTCAATCAGGGGGCGTGGTAGCCGCCTACTTTTACATTATTAATTTAAATTATATGAAGCACTTCCCGTTGCCCTAGAAACTTGAAATTTGGCACAGTGGTAGGTCATGTGGTACATACAAAGGAAAAAATCGAAAATTTTAAAATTTATTTATTTATTTATTTATTTATTTATTTATTTCATCAATCAGAGTTACAAAAATCTCTTATAGATTACAGATAGAATAAATAATACAATTACTTTACAAGTACCTACATTTACATATATAACAATCAAATGATAATAATGGAGCATAAATATGATAAAAGTTTCTTCTTAAAACAATCCCTGCTTAAAAACATATTAAAATCAAGAACATTACACATTGAGTTAGCCTGCCTTAAACAACGAGTCATAGATTCATTATTTCCGTAGTTAACTCTATGAAACGGGATATAAAATAATGATCGTTCACGAAGTTCACGTGAAGGGGTATAAAACTTTACTAGGGAGAGCAAGAAGGGACAATTGATTTTAAAATTAATGAGATCTCTAATAAACATAATTTCAAAATAAACTCTTCTTGTTTTAAGACTTTGAATTCCTAACAACAGACACCTCGTATTATAAGATGGCATATCAGATCTCCAATGCAAAATACTTATAGCAATTCTTGTAAAACGTTTTTGTATTCTTTCAATTCTCAATGAATGATTAGAATAAGAAGGATTCCATACGATGCAAGCATATTCCAGAATCGATCTCACATAACTGAAATAAAGAGATCTTAGTGTATAAGGATCAAAGAAATCCTTTGAGTTGCGGTTTATAAAACCCAGCATCGAACTTGCTTTGGATACAATATAGTCAATGTGACTACTGAAAGTGAGTTTTGAGTCGAAAATAATCCCAAGATCTTTTTTACACTGATTCTTGATAGCTGCAAGCCACCAACATTATATAAAAAGAGAATAGAAAGTTTGTTTCTGTTAAATGACATACATTGACATTTGGACACATTTAGATGAAGCTCGTTGATATTACACCACATAGAAAGTTTGTCAAGATCATTTTGTAAATAAATACAGTCTTGAATAGAATTTATAGAGTAAAAAAGCTTTATATCATCAGCGTACATCAAACATTCACAATTTTCAAACAAACTTGGAATATCATTAACAAAAATCAAAAACAGCAAAGGACCTAAGTGACTTCCCTGAGGGACACCGGAAGTAACAATGATTGGTTCAGAAACATGATTGTTAATTTGCACTCTTTGTATTCTTCCTTTAAGATAAGACTCCAACCATTTCAGAATAGAAGAGAAAAAGCCAAGTTTTTCTAATTTGGACAAAAGTATTGAATGATTGACTTGATCGAAAGCTTTCGAAAAATCAGTAAACAATACATCACATTGAGAGCCACGTTCTAAGCAGTTTGTTAAATAATTATTGAAAGTAACAAGGTTTGTAGTAGTAGATCTCCCACTAACAAAACCATGTTGAAGGGGAGAAATAACCTCTCTCAAAAGAAAGACTAATTTGCTATATACAATTTTTTCGAAAATTTTCGGTATTGCTGGTATTTTGCAAATTGGGCGATAATTACTGACTTCGTTCTTGGAACCAGACTTAAAAATTGGGTTGATGACAGATACTTTCCAGGCATCCAGAAAGACACCATCTCGAAGAGAGCGGTTGAAAATGACAGCGAGTGGAGAGGCTAAGGCTTTAGCACTCATTTTTAAGACGATAGGTATTATTCCATCAGCACCCGGAAGTGAATCGTTTTTCAAATTTAAGAGCTCACTTTCAACCTCTTGAGACGTAACACTTAATAGACGAATATCTACAAGGTTGGAATGTGAATGACTATCAACAGGGACATAAGTGGTAGAAGGTTTATAAACGGAACGAAAAAAATTAGCAAATATATTACACATCTCAGACAAATCATTCGATGTCACACCTTCATAGTGGATTAAATTCGGGATACCAGTTGAGCTTTTCTTTTCATTGATGAATTTCCAAAAACGTTTACTATCTTTCTGAAGCAAAGTTTCCATGCTCAAAATATATTGTTTGTATAGGAATTTATTTAGAAAATCGAATTCTTTTTGTAAACTATAATAATTTTCGAAAAGAGTTTGATCACCATTTGATTTTTTATACAGTTTGTAAGCTTTATTTTTCCTATTATTAATATTAATTAATCTTTTGTTATACCATTTTGGTTTTGAAGATTGATTTTTTATAAATTTAGGCGTAAATAATTCAATTGCTTCTTGCAATGCACCAGTTAAAATATTAAACGAAGAATCTATATCACAGTTGTTTAAAGCAAACATAGACAGACGACTAGACGATAAAGAGTTTATGAATTTTGAAATTTCAGTGAAATTACATTTATTGAAATCATAACAGAGATTATGTTGTGTATTTTTTATGTACTCATAAAAAGAAAATTTCAAAGAAAGAGAAACATGGTTATCAGAATTCTTTAACGGTGGTGGAGTGGGGCTGTCGATACTCACACTGAGCTCATTATCTACAAAAATAAAATCCAGATATCTATTTAGACTATTTGGAAAACAATTTATTTGATTCAGCCCAGCCTCAGCTAGGGTGTCTACAACCCACTCTCACAATCATTATTGATGTTGAATGGTATTAAACGATTTTCATCAGGAACTTTTAACCAATTGATATAAGGCAAATTAAAATCACCTAAAATTATAATTTTTTGATTTTCTTTTAATTGACTTTGAATATGAAAGCAATTATCAATGTGCGTTTTATACAATTCAAAAGAACTCCTTGGTGGGATATAGCTTAAAATAATTAATATGTCATGAGTGTGATCAATACTTAGTCGAACAATAAGCTGATCGATATCAAACAACAAATTAAAAGCATTAGACGGCAACTCAATCTCCGAGCAGAATATAGATGTTCGAACGGCAATCAAAACACCTCCTCCACGGGTCATACCAGTTGCAGTTGGACATCGATCATTGCGGAAAACATTGTATTGTTGAGAATCAAACATTTCAGAATTATAGTGACACTCAGAGAGCCATGTCTCAGTGAATGCCATGATATCATAGCAAAGAGATGATGAGAGAAGAAAAACAGATTGCATTTTTGTTCTAAGACCACCAACATTATGATACAACAGATGTAAATGAGTGGCTTGAATCGGAGAATGAGAATGTAATGAGTTCGAAGCTGGAGCAATTGCATCGATGTTGCAGGCTGTTATTGTTGGTCGTTTTTTGCATTTTCGCTCTCGTTTTTTGCTTTTTTGTTATCATTTTTTGCAAATGGAGCAAATATTTTGACCTTAATATTTTGCGGCCAAACATCAGGGTTCATAATTAAAGGCAGTTTATCACTTGGGAAACTAAGTTTAAAATTAACAAATGGTAACTTAGTTAAATCAGCATCTTTTTTTGTCAGTCTATAACATTTAAAATTAGAGCTGGATACATTTAATTTAGGTGATATATAATCAATAATGTCTTGTGGATCTGTACTGTTTTTTAATTTGGATATATGAATCCATTTAATATTTGGAACTACGCTCAGAGGGGAGTTAGAACTAGTACCAAAGAAAGCACTGAGATTATTAGGACCGTTATTATTGTTGTTTTTAAATTGAGAATTCACATTGATAGAGTCATTTTTCACAGTGGTCAATTGTAGCTGAATATGTTGGCCAGAGCAAGAAGCTCTGTTTAGATTGTCATTATGATTATTATTTAAAGAAGGTTGTTGGAGATTGGACTCATTATTGATGGATATTTCACTTTGCAAGGGTATATTGGGCATTTCATCACTTGTATTAGGTCCATTGGCGAGAATTTCAATAGAATCTTGGATTGAATTATCTTTGACACACAATTGGGAGCATTTACTTTGAGCTGAGAGCGAGTTTTCAGGTGTTATAGTGTTGGTTTTTATTATATCACGAAAAGAGATGATTTCTCGTTTCAAATCAAACACGCACTCAGAGAGTTCAGCAAAACGACGTATAAAATTTGAGAGATTAGCATTAGAGCAAGTGTCACATTTATAGAAACAATTGTTTGAATTTGATAAAATTTTATGTTCATCTGCGCTTAAATTCACACAGTTTTTATGAAAACTCAGACCGCAAAAAAGTTGACATATTATAACACTTTCCGATCTTTTAAGTTTTTCATTGCACTTGGCACAGTTTTTAGACATTTTGAGAAACCAATTTGGGAGCAAGGACTAAACACTGAACTTATCAGAATGACTGTCGACTCACGAATGAAAATTTTCAATCAGGGGGCGTGGTAGCCGCCTACTTTTACATTATTAATTTAAATTATATGAAGCACTTCCCGTTGCCCTAGAAACTTAAAATTTGGCACAGTGGTAGGTCATGTAGTACATACAAAGGAAAAAATCGAAAATTTTAAAATTTTCAATCAGGGGCGTGGTAGCCGCCTACTTTTACATTATTAATTTAAATTATATGAAGCACTTCCCGTTGCCCTAGAAACTTGAAATTTGGCACAGTAGTAGGTCATGTGGTACATACAAAGGAAAAAAATCGAAAATTTGAAAATTTTCAATCAGGGGGCGTGGTAGCCGCCTACTTTTACATTATTAATTTAAATTATATGGAGCACTTTGGAGTGCAGTAGAATCAAGAAATTTTGCACAGTGATAGGTCATGAAGTACATACAAAGGAAAAAATCGAAAATTTGAAATTTTTAAGTCAGGGGGCGTGGTAGCCGCCTACTTTTACATTATTAATTTAAATTATATGAAGCACTTTGGAGTGCAGTAGAATCAAGAAATTTAGCACGGTGATAGGTTTTGAAGTACATACAAAAGAAAAAATCGAAAATTTGAAATTTTTAAGTCAGGGGGTGTGGTAGCCGCCTACTTTTACATTATTAATTTAAATTATATGGAGCACTTTGGAGTGCAGTAGAATCAAGAAATTTGGCATACAAGTACATCGTGCAATAGAACAAATAAAATATGAAATTTATGATTTTCAACTGAGGGGGCGTGATACCCACCCATTTAAAAACAAATTTTATAAAATATATGGGGCACCTCTGATCATCGTAGAATATTGTAATTTGGCAAACTAGCAATTCTGCCAGTCAATATAAAGAAATAAAATTAATTTTTAGATTTTTCTGCTTATCAAAAAAAAAAAAATCTTTGCAAAAAGTAATGATATCACACCAAAAACATAAATGTAAGAAAAGAGCCAAGTTCTCCCGTACAAAAATTCTGCCTAACAAGTCAGCCACGAAAAGTAATGAGATCTAAAAGAACGCCAAGTTCTAAGATTCAGCAAGTACTCGTAGGTGCATTGCAAATGTTTTAAGTGGACTTACATCGAATCAACTATTAGTTTTGAAAGTAACTTGTAAACTAATGTAAATTAGTTAATTTTTTTTACTTGGCGGGTTTTCTCTTAGTAACCTACTATTAAAAAAGTTTGGAAAACTTGCGAAGTAAAAAAAATTAACTAATTTACATTAGTTTACAAGTTACTTTCAAAACCAATAGTTGATTCGATGTAAGTCCACTTAAAACATTTGCAATGCACCTACGAGTACTTGCTGAATCTTAGAACTTGGCGTTCTTTTAGATCTCATTACTTTTCGTGGCTGACTTGTTAGGCAGAATTTTTGTACGGGAGAACTTGGCTCTTTTCTTACATTTATGTTTTTGGTGTGATTTATTTTTCAAGATCAAAATTACGGGAAGCCACTACACAATTTTTCGGCCAAAACATCCTCGTTAATTATTTTTTTTTAATACTGGTACATATTCCTAAAAAATTTTTTTTTGTATTGCTCCAAAACGGTACCTCCCATAGAACCGATTTTTTTAAAGAGATTTTCTTGGAAAATAATAGTCCGATCAGCGTTTTCTTTTAAGGGGTACATTATGATGAACACAAAATATTATATAGGGTCGTGGCACCAGTTACCGAACAGTTTACGGACTATGAGGAAAGATCATGTTACAAAAAATACTTTAATTGAGTTAAGTATTGTAATTTTAGTTTTTTTCTGAAATATCATCTCAAATATTTTCATATTTGATACTCGTTTTTTCCATAAACATTATCAGTAAATATTAAAAAAAAAGATTATATTGAAAAAAGCATTTTTTCTTTTCTCGAACACCTTATTTGATTGTTTCCTAAGCCCGAACACGGAGTTTCCTTTTTTCGAACACTGGAACCAAAAAGTCGTTAGTGGGAAGAAAACCATTTTAAAGCTAAAACTTTCGTTCTTATTGCATGTTTAATTAAATAAAATGACCCATTAAAAAAAATAAAATAAATAAAAATCACATTTGAAATACTTAGTTCCATCTTAAAAATAAATATATGCACTTAAATTATATTTTTTTAAATATTCAGTACAATTTATAACAATTATGACCAACTTTGAAATATTCAAAATAGGTAGTAGTTGTCACATCAGGTTTTAAGAAAAAAAAACGGTCAAAATAATACATAGTTAGGGGCTTGAGAGCTTTTTTAAACAAACAACATTTTTCAATCACTTAATTTTGTTAATTTAATAGATTTTTAATGTTTATTTCTTACATCCCTTTTTTAATTTAATACATCTCTTAGCAAGAATGTCAAACGTTCTTTTCTTTCATGGATTTGACCAAGTTTACTGAAACTGACTTATCAATTTAAAGCCACTCTCTTCGCAGAGCTTCCTTAAGCTCTTCTTCAAATCCGTAGCTGTTTCCTTCACCATAAATTCTCCTGTCTTTGATTTCCCAAAGATTCTGTTGGGATTAAAATCGGGCAGTTGCATTAGGGTCATCGAATTAAGTTCCAACCAATGAGTTATTTCCCGATGTGTGTGAATGTTGGTAGTGTCCCGCTGAAAAATCACAGTGAAACTGCTGCACAGCACTTAAACATAATCCCGACTGTTGATTTTTGATGACGTAAATCGAATTTTTAAGCACCCTACTGAAGAGAAAGCTCCCCATGTCATCAGTGAACCACCATCAAAATTAGGTCATTCGAAATATTTCTGTTCCTTTCATAAATCACTCCAGTATCCATGTAACCCTTCAGGATCATCTAGGTTCAATTTCTTCTCATCAGAAAAGAACGGTTGCGGCTTATAAACTTACAATCTCTAGAAAAACGTCGTGAAGTTGCCGATATTATTTTCGTACACCAAATTCTATCCGGTGCTACAGAATCTTCCACCCTCCTTGACGCAATGAGTATTAACATTAACTCGCATTCTCTAAGATCAGTTCCCCAATTTCATCAAGCTCAGCACAGAACTGATTATGGAAGTAATGAACCAATAACGAGAATGTTACGAAAGGTTAACGAAAACTCTAATATTTTTGATTTCAACCATAGCAAGATCACACAAAAGAAGCTTTTATACTGTACTTCCTTAAGCCCGTGTGATACTACATTTTTTTCTATATTTTGTCATCATTAAAAATGGAACAAGAAAGAGTAAGCATTTCCTTACCTGATTTTTCTATAAGTGCGAGTGTGTACTCACTACTGTAATTAATGGGAAATTATCAAAAAAATTCATTAAAAATGTAACCCGAACTACATTTTTAATGAGCTAGTCTCTATTTTTTTGACACTTTTACATTAAAGTGTGCTCAAGAAATTTTTTTGACGAATGTCTCCCTGTTTGTCATTGTTCAGACATAATCAAATGACGACTAGCAAATTGAAGTTGTTGGAGACGAAAATGTGTGTTTGGAGGCTTGACTGCAGTTGAATGGTTGAATCTGTTTTCTCGGTTAAACTTTTTCAAACGGATAGAATTTAAGTTTTAACACAAATTTTCATAATTCAAACAATATTTTCGACGGAATCAAAAAAAAAAACAAAGAAATTTGACAAATAAAAACATGAAATTTGAATTTTGAAATTGTGATTTCTTTCTCTGTCCTTATAACATTATGTTTTCTCTCTTTATTGAAGCTGACATTTTCATGTTATTAATGCTTGAATAATGAAGAAAAAAATGTAGTATCATATGGGCTTTAAACAACTAAAAAAATAAATAAATACGTATATGTATATAGTAGAGAGAAACTGACTCTTTTTTTCTTTTTTTTATTTTATTTTTGTTTTACGAACTTGACAAGTGTCTTCTACACGCTTATTTACTTTTTTTCTATGTTTTTTTCGTGTTTTTTTTATTCTTTTAATTTTCGACTTTAAAATTTTAAAATTTTTAATTTTAGGATTTTGCATTTTTTCTTTTTTTTAATTTTTAATTTAAAATTTTAAATTATTTTGTTTTTCCTATTTGTACCTGCTTGCATTAAGCAGTTCATAACTCTTATCTTCCTGATATTCGTATCGCCATCACTTTTTTTTTTATTTTTATTTATTACAAATAATTTCTAATTAAGGGGCCGTCCATAAACTACGTCACGCTGAATTTAGCTGTTTTGACCCCCTCCCTCCCCCGGTGTCACGCTTTGTCACACTTGCTGTAACCCCCCTCAAATATTACGTCACAAAACAAAGACCCCCCCCCCCAACAACAACAACAACAAAGAAAAAAAATTTAATTGATAGAACACAAATTTCCAAACATAAAATAGGTATGTTTTTTATTTTTTTTTTAATTCCATTTTTTAATAAAAAGATAAAATAAAGTGGCAATAATCTTAGGTTTTTTAGTCTAACTTTTGCGAACGTCACGTTGCTGTAGACCCCCCCCCTCCCCCCTTGTCACATCTTGTCACGCTCAGCGTGACCCCTCCCTCCCCCCTAAGTGCGAACGTATTTTATGGACGGCCCCTAAGTGCCGATACGACTAGCAACCGTAATTGCAATCGTACTCGGTGAAAATGGACCCCAGCGCGTGCGGTATCTGGGGAGGAAAGAGGCGTGGGAATAATTAATTACCTTTAATCGAATTTGAAGGCACATGTTGATTTATTTATTCAATTTCGTTAAATACTAACGTGACATGCTTATAAAAAAATAAGTACTTAAATACTAACTTAAATCTAAATTTAATTTAAACTGTTATAAAACAATGTTTTGAATTTAAGGCTTTTTAAATTGTCATTTGGTGAGTCAATAAGAAAATGAAATTTATTGTATAAATCAATTAGTTGATTTAGAGGGCTATGTGCACCATAGTTCGATCTGCTAAAAATTTGGTTAATAGGTCTTTGTAGTCGTATACTTGACCGACTGAAACTGAAATTAAAATGAACAAGAACCGATGGTGATGATATAGCTCCATTTATTATTTTAACGATGAAACAAAATTGTAGATATTTCCTATGGTTTGACAAAGAAGGCAGGTTAATGAAATAAAGCCTTTGAGCAGAGTAATTCCACGAAACCAAGGAAGAGAACGGAGACAAAAACGCAAGAATCTTCTCTGAATCGCTTCAATTCTAACTATATGTATGAATAATAAGGTGCCCACACTACACAGGCGTATTCGAGAGTTGGTCTCACGAAAGAAATAAAAAGTAATTTTAGAACGTAAGGATCACGGAAATCACGACCAAACCTCTTAATGAACCCAAGGACTCTATTTGCTTTTTTAACTACAAAATATATATGTTCAGTAAATGTAAGTTTGGAATCTAAATCTACTCCCAAGTCAGAAAAAATAGATACTCTACATAATGGACAAAAATCAAACATATAATCAAAAATAATTGGATTTTTCTTGCGTGTAAAACTCATGGTTTTACATTTGTCAACATTTAAAACAAGACGATTTTTATTGCACCATTCCCTAAACAATATTAAATCTTCCTGCAGAAGTCGACAGGCAGATGTAGAATTTATACTTTTGAAAAGTTTAATGTCATAAGCATATATTAGGACAGACGAGTTTTTTATGATCGCAACAAGGTCATTTATAAATAAAATAAACAAAATCGGGCCTAAGTGGCTGCCCTGGGGTACACCAGAATTTACAACAAATGGACTCGAACACTCATTACAAAATATTACACTATATTGTCTATTTTCTAAATACGATGAAATCCAATTTAAGAAATTGTCTTTAAAACCTTGTTGAGATAGTTTAGGAATAAGTGTTTTATGACACAACTTGTCGAACGCTTTACTAAAATCAGTAAATACACAATCTACTTGCTTACGCTTTTCTAAAACATCTAAGCAAAAGGACGTAAAGTTAAACAGATTAGTAACAGTAGACTTTTTCTTGACAAAACCATGCTGGTTATCACAGATAATAGAACTACAATGAAAGGAAAGGACACTACATACGATAGACTCAAACAGTTTAGGTATCACAGATAGTTTTAGTTTAGCAAAAGGTCGGTAGTTCATAATTTAATTTCTAGGACCTTTCTTGTGTACTGGAGTAATAAATGAGCTTTTCCAGATAGATGGAAAAGTTGAGTTACTCAAAGACATGTTGAAGAGAACACATAACGGATATGATAAATAATGAACACATTTTTTTAGGATAGAGGATGGTACACCATCAGGGCCTGGACTAAAGCTTTCGTCTAATTTCAATATGTAATATGAAACGGTATGTTCACTTATGTTAAAATTAATGTCATTTAAATGTGGATAGTTCAATACTGAAGAATAAGAAAAGTGTTCAGTACTAGGCTCATCAAACGCTTCTTTGAAATGGCTTGCAAACATGTTTGCAATAACTTAAAGGTTCATGGCTAGATGACGATAAATAAGACATAGAGTTATTATACCCACAAGTTTTTTTCTTAGAGTTGACAAAATTCCAGAAATTTTCTGGATTAGATTTAAGATTACATTCAATTTTATCAATGTATTCTTCATATAAAGAGTTTGAATAATAATCATTAAATAATTGCATAAGAATAAGGACCGTTCTATAATCATCATCAGTTCTAGTCCTATTATATTGTATCCAAGCTTTGTTTCTTTTCTTTTTCAAGTTTTTGAGATGAGAATCGAACCATGGTGGAACATGCGCGATCTTACGAGGTTTTTTGAATGGAATACTTTTACTGAAACAGTCAAAGAGTGTTTTGTAGAAGACATTACACATGTTATCAACATTTCCATTGGTTCCAGTCAATGGTACATAATAAATCAAATAAATTAACATAATCACACTTACTAAAGTTAAATTCGAGTCTATTGTTATCGTAATTATTATTTGGAGAAGACATATTTAATTTAAGTGCAATATCTAAAGCAGGATGAAATCGATCTTCAACAATAAGTTTAACAGCCGAAGCTATCACTGCAGTTTCAGTACACATATTGTCGGAGAAAAAAACTAAGTTGGAAAAACTTCTTACTGAAACTTACAGATTCCAATCCCGATCTCGAACATGAAAGAAAAGGGTGTTCGGAAAGAGGATTTTGTCTTTTTTCACTGTTTCCTATTTCCGAACACACTTGTTCGAGTAAGGCAACTCTGTAAAATTTGGTTTCCTTTCCTCGAACAGTTAAAAATCATAATATAATTTTACTTTTTTTGGGAAAAGTACTTTCTCAAATAATTTTTCTTCAAAACAACTGTTCAGGGAGTCCTAATCTAGTTTTGTTTTTCTTAAAAAACTTATTAAATCCGTATCGAATAAAACCTACCACTGAACTGAATTTTTTTCTCTCTTAAGATAATTTTTTTTTAATGAACTGTTTTACCTATTCGTAAGGAAAGAATGCCCACACATGTATGTGAAGTTTTCATTGGAAAAAATTGTAAAATAAGGAAATTACATATATTTTCCTCAAATGTGTTCGGTAACTGGGGATGTTCAGCGTACTTTTTTTTGAAAGCACGTAGGGTATTGTCACCTGACCCTACGTACTTTCAAAAAAAGTACGCTGATCGGCCTTTATCTATCTATATATATAAAAATGAATGTTTGTTTGTATATTACCTATAGGCTCATAAACTACACATTTGATCATGTAATAATCTTTGGAAAAGTTGTTGTGCATAAACCCGGGATGGTTCCTGAGTTGGAAAAACTAATTTTTATTGACTTACGTGCGAGAAAAACGCAAATAAAAATTGGGTACCTGTATATTGTTGATTTATCGATATTTTCGCAAATAAAAATTGGGACTAGAAAATTTCAAAATGGGTTTTCGAATGGAAAATATAAAGTTCTTGATGAAAAACTCGGACAACTCATTGGTTTTCAAAGGGAAAATTGCATATTATTGCAGGTGCATTGGTTTTCAAATGGAAAACTGGAAAATTTCAAAGTGGGTTTTCGAATAGAAAATATAAAGTTCTTGATGAAAAACTCGGATAACTCATTGGTTTTCAAAGGGAAAATTGCATATTATTGCAGGTGCATTGGTTTTCAAATGAAAAACTGTAAAATTTCAAAGATTTCTGGGATGGTACAATGAATTTTCAGCTGTTGGCTCCATAGTCATTAACATGAATTTCAAAAACTCCTTGACGGAGTTTCATTTAATTCTTCAAATCAAGGCAGGACGACGTCTGCCGGGTCAGCTAGTATTTACATAAAATATATAAAAAATATATAAAATAACTCTTCGGAAATGTTTTTCTGTGTTAGAAGTTAATAAAAAAAAAAATTGAGCAAAAATGTAGGTATTCTTACTTGAACGATATGCACATTTTGTGTATATCATTCATACCAAATAAATTAATACAATTACATGTCCATAAATGGGGATAACATTCCAACCACGAGCCAACGCACGGGCGCAGTGTCATAAGTCCGTAAAGGACTTTTGATCCACTTAGGTGGGTCAAAACTTCATAAATCGATTATGAACTTATAACCCACCTAAGTGAGTCAAAAGTCCGTCAAAATTTCCTACGAAATTCTGACCCAAAGCTTACGGTTTTTTGAAGTCATTCTTGCTGAGAAGCGAATGCTTCCGAAAATTGTTATTTGTTGCGGTCCTTTTACTTACCTACTAGCTGGTCCTTTTTTAAACAACCTTCAATAATAAGTATGTACTCTCTTTTAAATCTTACATCGGCAAATAGTAATCAAGACCATGGTTTTAATATGCTCAATGAAACCATATCTGCGTTTGATAGCTCTGACTTGTAAGCGTCACTTCATTCGAGTTTTTCTGAAACTGGGCTAGTGTTTTGTTGCGTGCGAAAAAAAAAAATAATTCCCTAAAGGTCCGTTCAAATGGCTGCGACCTGCGTTTGCGAATAATACTTTTAAAGCTATTTCTAAAGCAAATATCAATCTATTATTTTTTAATTGTATATAGAATACTGCAATTCATTTTTCAAAACTGCTGCCGTTTCCTTTAATTTTTAAAAGAAACCACCACGCACCTTTGTAATGCACGCTTGTGTCTGGAAAACACATGCTGCATTGCAATGATTCATTTTGAGTGTCTTTTTTCACTTTCGTCTGAGGATTATGTCGATCTGGAAACTGGAACATTTAAAATGATTTGGTTTGGTTGGGAGCGAAATGAGCGGAAAAAAATCGAAAAAAATTCATACTAGCTAGCTCCGCTCGCTAGCAATTATTGTACCTGCTTTATTTTTTGGTTCAAAATATATTTTTTAAATAATATTTTAAAACATGTGAGACTGGGTTAAGGTTTAGTATTGCAAAAATAGTACTTACGACTGCATCCAGATGATGCATGAAAATTGAACATCCCATCATAATACAAAAATGTCTTTCTGATGGAGCTGTTGAAGTTATAGAAACAGCTCAGTTATTTAAGGTGACAAAGAGATGCAATAAGATGAAACGGGTTCAAGGTTCAAGTACAGCGTGCTTGTAGAATGCCCTACTCTCACCGAACACCAAAGTTCAGAAGAACATTTTCATGGAGTCGTTTTCCCTTAAGTCACATAGACTTGAGCATGCACCATATTGACTTAGATGTAATGGAGGAATTGAGCGAAGAGGAGAATGAAGATGACGATGGTTCTCTAAACAGCAATTCTGAAAACGCTATGCTTGGTGGAGTCTGCTTCAATAACCAGCGTAATACAATTCTTATGCCGTGCAACCATATTAAGTTATGCGATGAATGTTTCACAAGTATAGTTGAAACAGCAAATCATTTCAAAATATAGTGACAAAGAGCGCAAAGGTGTTTTTCTGAATTATGAATTAATTATTCAAATGCAATTTTGTATTTTGATAGAATCATACATTTTTCTGTTTTCAGTATTTCCATAAAAAAAATAAATTTATTTCATTCAATCTTAAATTTGTTTGTTTAAGACCTTATGGCTCTTTTTATTGCGGACTTTTGGCTCACTTACGTGGGTTATAAGTTCATAATCGATTTATGAACTTTTGACTCACTTAAGTTGGTCAAAAGTCCTTTACGGACTTATAACCTACGGACTTATGATACTGCGCCGAGCCAACGTGATAGTTTTATCATGAATTTTATTATCAAAACATACATTTTTAGGAATTCGTATTCGATATGCAGACTTTTGGACGGCGAAACTAAGAGTATCAAATTTTCTAAAGATCAAGGAATTCTGCCAACTTCAAGATTATGCCCAAATCACAGGATCCATATGTCCCTCAACACACGCCGCGCCACCATCGAATACTTTAGGTGCCAAGGAGAAACCTATGGGGAGAAGAATAATGTAAGCCGGGCGAATTGCACTTGGTTTGAATATGCCAGGTTTCTGCAAGTGCAACAATTACCTTCCTCACATAATGCTTTTCCCCTGCGAGGACGTCCAGGCGGAAAACTTCTCGACGTCCGGCACCATCTTGTCGACGAGCATCATTTTCGACTGGTATAGCTATTGTCGGGAGGTCAAAAATGTTCAGCAAGAAGCTCCGCAAATTGATGGTGTCGGACGCGTAGTTCAAATCGAAGAGTCAAAATTCGGTACCTGAAAGTATAACAAAGGTATTGAATGAACTTTTATTTCTTCAATTATTTATTAAAAAATTAAATACCTATACCTACTTTTCATAATTTCAGGGCGCGCGCCGTATTGATGTCCGGAGTCCAGACCCGGAGTGCTGAGGATTTCTGGAGAGCATATGATTTCTTTCCAGAGCATGGATGTATCCATAGGAAAGTAAATCATAGCGATCCAGATAATCCGTTTATTGCGGATGATGGTACCCATCGCAGCGAATAAAATCGCATTGGCGAGTATTTAAAAGGAATTTTCACAATTCTAACTACTCCCACAACTTCGGGAATTGGATAGTTCAACGCGAGTATGGAGATTTAAGATTAGCTTAATTTTTTTTAAGATGTCATAGGTATTCCTAGGTTTAATTTTAAAAATAATGTAATAATTCTTGTATGTAAGAATTAGTATTTAGAAAATATTGAAAAAAAAAATACCAACCTAAAAACATTGGCGCAAAATTATAGTCCACTAATGAACAATTTTTACTAGCTTAAAATGTTTTTTCAATCATGACTCAAACGTCATTTTAAGCTAGTATCACACTAAATTCTCTTAAAATTGTTCATTAGCGGACTATAATTTTGCGCCATTAACTTTTGTCCTGTTTTTTAAGGTTTTACTCTAAATTATTTTCTTGAGAAAATATGTTTTAACATGAGTTGAGAACGCTTAACGCAATCTCTGGATTGTGTAAATATTTTTGCACACAAGGATTGAAATATTTTTGTACACAACACTTGAAATAATTTTCTCTTTGATTTTAAACTTCTTGGAGTTTTATTTCGTTCCTTTTCTTAAAAAAGAAAAGATTAACTAAGTTATCAGTTGCAAAAACGTTCACAGGACTTTTACAACAAGTCATTTACTTTATTCTCATCTATTGACTACAAAGGAGAAAACTGTCTGCTTTTGGAAAAGCTTAACCCTTAGAGATAAGAATATTATTCTTTTTTTCTAACAAACAATAATTTTTGACGGATTAACAAAATCAAAACAAAGCAAAAACCATAGTCATTGTCTTTCGGATCTAAAAGAGGAATGAAGGTACTCTGTGATTTTTACTGTACTGTCATGCTAGAACAAGGACTTATAATAACTAAGAACGTTGACGGTGCAGTGGTGTTTATTCGAGCATCCTTGTTTATTATCACCCTTAATGCTTAAAATTAATTTGGCTTCACTTAAACAAGTAATGTTTTCTCGAAAAATCACGATTTGCCATTAAAACTTATATGACGTGGCCCTAAAGTGTGATATCTTCTTATCAGTGATGATGCTAAGAAAGATTGATGACTTGAGCTTATGAAGTTTTTTTTTGTTGTTGTTGATGTCCACACTTGTGTGGTATGTGGCTGCTCGTTCAGTGCCTTTCGTTCTTAATGTCGTCGTATCCGTTTTTATCCTTCTTATGACAGCAATAAAAAAGGGATATTGGAAGCAATGTTTGCTTAATTTGGCTTGCTGAAAATCTAAAGTTCGAGAAGGAAAAAACGACGTTTAGGCTCTGAATTTCGATACAGAATACTTCGAATACAATAAGAGTGTATACAAGGAGTAACAAAAGTAGGGTTTTGCCGATGATAAATGGTGAAAAAGGTTGTTCACTTAATTATGCTGACATGGAATGATTTCTTAAGCCTTAAATCACCATTAGTTCGGTTGTTGGGTTCTGCAGTCTACGCAAGTTTCCAAAGGCTATTTTAATACACAACACTGGCATGATGAAACAGATACAGTTTACATCTTGGCATAAGATTAAGTGTAACAGTGCGTTTATGGATTTCTTCAAGTGTGTTGTGTCATGTGTTTAAGCTGGATAAAAGGAAGATTAAATGGAATGGTTTTGACGATTTTTTTTACAAAAAAAAAAGAAATTACCACGTGATATATACATATGCATATTTTAAAACTATTACAGTAGGTAAAGCAATTAAGAGGTTTATAGGGAATTGTTCGGAACACAGTTTTCGACTTTGCAAATTTGTATCGACTATTAATGAAGTTAACATGAGACTACGCTCCCTCACCGCTTGTGCTGAAGGGAAGGAGAAATTATATCTTATATCTTGGAAGGTAAAACATAAATACAAAAAATCCATTACTATTTATCGCCTCACTTATACCTATTAGGGTAAAGTCGGGTGATATGGCACCACGGGAGATATGGCACCCTTTCAACATCTCCCACTTAATGACTTTTTTTTCAAAAAAAAGAGATCAACACATCATTCAGTTTTACGTAAGCTCTTGAAATATCCAATTTAAATCGCAGTAGCCCGTAAGGTACAATATTTACAGCCGGAGAAAAAAAAAAGTTTGTGTGAATTAAGCAAAAAGTTTTTTTGTGTATTAGTGAAGTTCGTGGTAAGACGAAAGTATTTGACTCCAGGCGTTCGTTTTAAAAGAAAACCAAAGGTATAATCGTGCTTATTTGTGTTTGTTTACTGCTATAACTGTGTGTGCATAATTTTTAATGTTATTTCGGATATAAAAATCAAGGTCAAAAAGGTTATATGGCACCCCAGCAGCTCGGGAGATATGGCCCCGGTGCCATTTCCCCCGCACTTACTTTTTTATACTTTATTTTCCTTTTAATCTTTTTTTTATCAAATTTTTTCCAGAAATGCCGACAATTTATAAAGAAAAAATATCTGCAAATCGTGCAAAATGGACGCAAGAGCAACTTTCATTATCATTGCACGATGACTCAGATGTTGTAGGTACTCGAAGATTTCGGGGAAAATATTTTTGTAGGATGTGGTGAGGACTATGCCGTTAAAACGAAACCGCACGAGTGGCTAAAGTGTATATAATATGTCACTCTTGGTCACATGACCTCTGCACTTCATATTACAATACGTGCAATTAATGTGGAAAGAAAAACAACAACAAAATGTGAAGTGCCATTTCACCCGCAAGCAGGTGCCATATCACCCTCCATTTTTTTAGTCGTCTTTTTTTTATGGTTTTTTGTTTTTGTCAAAAAAAAAATTATTTCACTGTGAATTTCAAATAAGTTGCTATTTTTTGTTTATCAATAAGTTCTATAATAAAGTTATTTTGGTTTGAAACAAAAATCTTTTTTAATTTCGAAGTTATAAGGAAAAAGGAAAATGGGTGCCATATCTCCCGACTTTACCCTATCTTGTATTTCAATTTCAATATCAGCTTGCGAAGCTATCTCTTGCATTGACAATACATTTTGTAAGAAAGTTAAGTCGTTACGTTTTTTACGAACTCGCAAAATGTTAGGAACATCTGTGGCTGACACATGGTAAAAAAACTCAAAAAGTAAAGCCGCTTTCAACTCAACCCAAGATCGACACGTGGTCGACCTCAAAAACATTTTGGCAAAACTCGTAAAAGCCGCTTTGCATGGACAAAACATATCAGGCTCAGTAAAATTGTAAAGAATTTTCGAGTTTTCAAAATGAGCTATCTACTTCTTCACACTATAGCTGTTATCATCTCCGGAAAACGAAGCCATCGTGTCTTCAACGTCACGAAAAGAAAATGACGGGGAGTGAACTTTTTTTTTGTGGACAACTTATCTCCGGTAACCTTTTTTTCAAGCGTAACCATTTCATCTTTTTACCTTACCTTCTCACGCACTTTTTTCGCACTCCTTGTTCATAATCAATAAACATGTAAACCAATAATTCACTGACTATTTAAGCTTAAAAAAAATAAAATAAATAGAGTGGCGCCACAGCTCTTGAAGAGCCAAGGCCTAAGTGGCTTACTCTCATCAACAATTCTCTGAGTGCGTGTGAAGAATTGAGGGGACCTACAATTTAACGCCGATTCCGAACGGCAGAGTTGAGAAGCACTTTTTCATGACAGATTGATACTCTTGGAAGATTTGTCAGGTCTTCGCAAGAGGCAGTGCCCTTGAAAGATGAAATAAAAACTTAGCCTGAGTAGGACTCGAACCAACGACGTTCTGCTTAGCAGCCAAGGCACTTACCAACTAAGCTACGGCAAAATTTAAGCTTCAAATAAGAGTTAAATCCCAGAAAGTGGCTGTTGTCGTTCTTCGTCGAAGAATATAGAAAGAAAATATACGATTTTTATAAGTTGGTACCATGGCACCATACTGTAGACATACTATAAGGTAATGTGATCAATACAAAAGATGCATGATTAAACTAGGAGCGTATTTACGATATTTTTTATTATGAAAGCACGGACTATGCACGCTCCTTCAAATACTACACTTTAAATGTGTTTGTAAATATTAATTGTGTGTAAGCCCAGAGTATTCAACATTTTCAACTTCGCATTCTACGTCGTTCAATTTTAAATTAATTAACTAAACACTAAACATTTTTTGGGAAGCCGGCATTTGAAGTGTAGGATTACTCATAGCAAAAACATTTTTCTCAAACTTAAACATTACAAAAGATGTTTTTATAAATAATTTACAATGTATTGCGACAGTTGATAGAACCATGAGTCCGAGAAAGCTATAAGAAAGAGATACATTCGTTATTTCGCAAATACATTCTTGTCGTTCGTCATTTATATAATAATAACAAACTGCGTTCGCCTTTTCAGACTATTATGAGAAAGCCACCGTGATGTAAAAAATGTGCCGCGTGATCTCTCTGTTATTATGAGTGATGATGCATGAATACTTCCGAGGTCCAAGTTGTTTTCTAACTGTTGCTTGAGTCCAACTTGGTTTATTGATGTTTCTGTAGTCTCTAATCATAACTTTTTGTCCTTTGTAAAATTCTGCATTGCGATTGCCTTTATAATTTGCAATACTCTTATGTTGACTATCTATTATTCTTTCTCTTGTTATTGGAGGTTTCAGAAAACTAAAACGTGTTTTCAGTACGCGCCCAAAGAAAAGCTTGGCTGGTGATTCACCAGTCGAGCAATGTTTTGTATTGCGATAATCAACCATAAATCTATTTAAAATAGTATCCATACAGACGTTCTTACGATCCTTCAGATTTGCAAGGATAGATTTTTGTAAAGTTTTGACAATATTCTCAGCTTGACCATTTGTTGCCGGATGTCCAGGTGCCGTAAAAATATGTTTAATACTATTGTTTTTTGTAAATGTACAAAATTCATTTGACGTAAATTGACGTCCGTTATCTGTTACGAGTACGTCTACTAACCCGTAACGACAAAACAATTCCCTGAGTTTACTAATAGTAAAAGAAGAAGTTATCTCTTTTGTTTTAAATACTTCAACCCATTTGGAAAATGAGTCAATTACAATCAAAAAATAAAAATTCCCAATAGGACCTGCAAAGTCAGCACGAACTCGACTCCATACAGAATATGAAGGGTTCCATGGTATAATCGAACTCTTTTCTGGGCTTGGTTATAATTCTTGACAAGGAATACAATTTAGAATTAAATTTTCAATTTCTGCATCCATTCCTGGCCACCAAACGTAAGAACGAGCCAGCATTTTGGTCTTAACTATACCCAAATGTGAGGCATTTAGCTCAGAAAGTATGTGTGTTCGTAGTTTTTTAGGCACAATGGTGCGATAACCACAGTCGTATTCTACCGAAAGCTCATCTGACTTATTTTGAAACGGAGTAAATTCGTTACCTTTTAAGTTACGCATCGAACCATTTTGAATCGCTTCACTGAATTTTGACAACACTGGGTCACGTCTAGTCTCCCGAGCTATGTCCTTGAAACTCAAATTCAAATAATTTTCTGATTCAATGTAGTTCATGTAATTAATCTCTTCGTAATCATTCGAAGAAAAGGCTTGAGGCATTCGTGACAATCCATCAGCATCATTTGATGTACCTTTTATATACTCAACAGTGTACACAAAGCCTGACAGTATAAGAGCCCATCTCTGCATGCGTGTAGATGCCATGAGCGGCAAACCCTTATGTTCACCAAATATACCCAAAAGAGGTTTGTGGTCTGTTCGCAAAATGATTTTATTTCCCAAGAGGTATTGTTTCAGTTTTGAAACACAAAATATAATTGCAAGTGCTTCTTTCTCAAGAGTACTATAGTTACTCTCACTTTTTGTCAATGCCCTTGACACAAAAGCAATAGGTCTCAAACCTTCTTTCAACTTGTGAGAAAGAACCCCAGGTACAGCATTGCTGCTGGCGTCCGTGGTTAGAATAATAGGCATATTAGGGTTGAAATGCACTAAGACTTGATCTGATGTAATCTCAGATTTTATCAATTCATAGGATTTTTGACATTCTTCTGACCAAATGAATTTAATGTCTTTGCGTAGCGAAGTTGTCAATGAATTTCGAATAGTAATTTACCATACCGATAAAAGCCCTGAGTTCAGAAACATCTTTCGGGATAGGTGCTAATGAGACACTTGAAATCCGATCGTTGTTTTTACTCAACCCATGCTTATCGATTGTAAATCCTAATTAGCAAATTTTAGATTTAAAAAATTCACATTTCCCTACATTTAACCTAGGTCCAGCTGATTTAAGTTTAGTTAAAACTAGCTTCAATGTTATAATGTGCTGTTGAATATTTGGACCCGTGATTGTAATATCATCTTGATAAACCACAACAAATGGAATTCCTCGTAATAACGTTTCCATTGATTTTTGAAAAATTGCGGCTGCGGTTTTAACACCAAAAGGTAATCGTTTAACTTTTAATAAACCGATATGTGTACTCCAGGTACAAAGAAGCTGTGATTTTTCATCTAATACGAGTTGATTGTAAGCATTCGACAAATCTAGTTTTGTGAATAATTCACCACCGTTGAATGATGCAAAGATTTCCTCAATGCGAGGCAAAGGGTATTTAAAGTCTACCAAATGTTTGTTAATAGTGACCTTATAGTCAGCACAAATTCGGATATCGCCATTTGGTTTCAAAATCGGAACCAAAGGAGTTGCCCATTCAGAATTGTCGATATGCTCAAGCACACCATTCTGAACTAAACCCCGCAATTGTTTTTCAACTTTGTCTTTCCATGCTAATGGCAAAGGTCGGGGTTTAAAAAAAACTGGCTTTGCATTATCGCATAAATCTAATGATATTTTACTAATTTACTAATTTACTATTGTATCTGCTCAACAACAGTTGAGTATTTATCATTAGTTTCCACCGAATTAACTTGCATCAATTCAAAATTGAATGCTCTCAAAAACGTTCGACCAAGCAAAGGAGGACTGTTACTTTTAGAGACCACAACAACTATATTTTTCTTGATACCTTTATACGATATGCATGCATCGTACTCACCCAAAATCAAAATTTTATCCCCACTGTAATTAACATATGGCACTTGGCATGGCCTTAGCTGCTTTTTGTTGTCGATCTGTTCGTAAAACGAAACTGGAACGTGCAAGGAGCACCGGTATCACAAGCGACCATCATGTCAACACCATCAATAACCACTGATAGAGAGTAGAGGCCACTGCTTGAGTTTGGAGATATACTTAAAATAGAAGAATTAAATAAATCATTCAGTTCACAAGTCGAATTGTTATCTGAATTAGATACGTAATTTACTGTTTTATTTTTCTTTGCCTGGCAAACTGATGCTAGATGCCCAATCCTTCCACAATTGTGGCATTTGCTCTCTTTAAATTTACAAAGCTGGGAACTGTGATTTCGCCAACCACAATGAGAGCAAAATTTCTGCAGTTTGTTCTGATGTGTGTTTCCAAAGTTATTTCTACTACCACCTCCACTGCCACTGCTTCCATCGCCACCGAAACTGCCACCCCTAGCTCCCGCTGCTGCTTTACCATAACTCTTCTTCCCTTTACTATGTTTGATGTAATGTACTGCTTCTTCGCTGACAACTTTTTCACAGATTTTTGTTTCCATAATCATGGCCTTTTTTAATTCGTCTGCAAGAGTTAATTTTTCATCTTCTTCACATAACCTCTCAAAGATTTTACTGGGCAAGCTCATGATGAATTGGTTCAAAACAAAGGAATCCAGATCTGTACCAAATTTACAGTTTAATGCCAACTGTTTTACTCGAGCATACCACTCTGCGACTGTTTCTCCATCGGTTTTTGCTGAAGAGTGAAACTTTTTTCGTTCTCGGAATACGATCGTAGGTGGAGTATAATGAGATGCAAGGGTTTCACACAAATACTTATACGTTTTAGATACAGGTGATTCAGGGCTGCATAGACTGTGTAGAACACTGTACGGAACTGCGCATATCGATTTTAATAAAATTGCCTTTTTGGTGTTGTCCTCAATACAGTTTATTTCGCAGAGATGAATATCCAATTTTTCTTTCCATATTGAAAAACTTTCATTACTGGGTGAAAATTCTGGAACTCCTGTAGTTTGAAGCACAGTAATTGCTGGTTGTGTCATTGTTCAATCACGTTTTTTTTTGTATATGCGTAAACAAAATTCGTTATTTTTTCAAAAAAAAAAAAAAATCAATCGAGACCTTTCTTTCGTAATACGAAATTAAATTATTAAAAAAAAAATTTATTTTTTAACAAAGATTACTCGTCGCCAATTATTTGTAATGTCTTGACTCGATTTAACCAACAAAAGTAAAACGCGTGTGGATTCAATGATTACAACAATATAATATTTTATTTAATATCTGACAAAAATGGAAAGGAAATAGTAGTAAGAAAAGTAGAAAGCAAGTAGTTTGATTCATAGAGTGAAATACGAAGAAGAACGTTTTGGTTATGCTAGATCTTCATTATTTTGGCAATACCAAACAGTCTTCATCTTCACTGTTTACATCGTCTTATCATTCCATTTTTAAGAAATAAAATAATCTTTCAACCATAATTATCCCAGAACTGCTTTAGGTATCTGGACAGAAAGTGGAGTTTTAATTCTTAAACACCTAGCTTAGGATAGCTTTGCAATGCAATGCTTGCTCATTCTATATATTTAGAAATTTACATATCGGACTTGACATAATTTGATAGTTGTAAATATGTGTAAATGGTGTTAGATGTTAAAAGAACTTCTGACCTGCAAAAATTTGCACGGGAAGAAGTAAATAAAACACTGAGAGATTGGACATCTCTAATGTCCCTAAGAAAACATGCACTAAAAACTTCACAGCTTCAGAACAAATGATGTCGTAATATAACTGTCCTTTTTCATCATGGTAGGTAATGTAGACAACAAAATGGCGATTAATGTCATTTACATTTCCAACACCTCTTTAAAGAGTGAATGTTATGAGAATTGTGGCTGTGGGGAATAGAACGAGAGACCATATATTAGTTAAAAAACAAATAAAGGTTACAGTCAAGTCCATTTTTGGCAGCCAAAGAACATCTGCTTAGGATTGCAGGATTGCATTGTATTTATTATTGTTTTTAGTGACTTCCTGCTTGACATGTCCCAAAGCTCTATCATTTTAATGCACCCACTGCACTTATAATAAACATCCTTTGCCGTTTTTTAGGACGCTCAAGATCGGTTTTTTGGGAGCCTGTGGTGGTTATTTGATTATGTTTTTAAAATTGGCAATAGTTTTACCTAAGATTGAAAATTGAATTGTTAAGATTTGTTACGTCATCAAAAAACAAAAAAAAGGAGGTAGTGGGGGTCATCATTCGACTCTGTTTGAAAAAAATTAATGGGCCCTATCGGGAATCTCCCAAGAAATTTTATTTCGTAAGAAAAATCTCATTCCCAAGAAACATTTCTAGTTATCGTGAAACTGCTTCGGAATGATTTTTTTCCAGGGAAAAATATGCCAACTTAAAAAAAAAAACAAAATTACTTTCGGAAATCAATTTCGATTTTTTTTTTTTTACAGAAATATTTCTGTTTGATGGATTAATTTTTATTTTTGTCGGACGGAATTTAAATTTTTTTTTTTTTTTGACGCAAAGGATTTCTATTACTTGCGATGGAGGATTGAAGGAGAAAATATAAAAGCTTACAAATTAGTGCACAAACGTATAATATTCACAATATTTGTCCGCTTCTTGAATATTGCAAAATCTTGACAACGAATCTGCTATAATACATTTTTTTTTTAAATTCATTTTTATTCATTTTTCTTATAACTACTTAATACTTGACAATAGAATTCAAACTAGCTTATGATCTAACATCTTATATTTACTTACTGGCCCCAACCGGGCGCTCTAAACAATTCATGGTATCTTACAATTAATGCCTTTCGGCTTATGAACTATTTTTTTTTTGTATTTTAAATTTGTTAGAAAATTTTAAAAAAAAACTAACATCAATTAACATTTTCATTGTTCCTTACGTGCTACTTAAAATTAGGTCCTTAAAAATAAAACTTAAAATTAACTAAAACTACCTATTCTACCTAACAACTACTTACAAACTAGAGCAACCACAGCAGCAAATCTTTCTCTTTTTTTTTATTTCACTTTTTTGTATTTTTTTTTCTTGTTTTTGTATGTATTTTTTTTCTTTTTTGTCAATATTCTTTTGATTTCATTTTTTGTTTTTTGTAATTTCATATTTGTTGTCCATATCGATGTTTGTGCCACCATACCTACTCTACTTAAACCTAAACCCAAAACCCTTAGACTAAAACAAGTATACAAGCCGGCCAAGGCTTAAAACCCCACCCCGACTACCCATTATCAAGTGCTGACTGAAGCCACCAGAACTGGTGCTCCTGCTTCACCCTATCAATTCGGTCCCGTTCGGACACAGCCCTACTGAACCGGAGGAGCTCTGCTCCGTCCTGTGCGAGGACGTCTCGATGGTAAAGGAGCCGCCGATCGACGGTTCTCGGCCTGACGTGGTAGATTAGCGGGATCGCCAATCTGTCCTGTATCAGACCGCATTTATCTAGGTGGAGGAATGCCTCTGGTGGAATGAAGCCGCTCAAGCGTGCACTATCAAAATATTCGTCGTTCGGATAGAACGCCCCAAAGATCAAATTATTCGTCGAAGTCATAGCTCTCGCAATGTGACCCCGAACAAGTTTTATCACGAAATTGTCAATTCTGTTGATCCGAGCCTCGTTGTACAGAACCTCGTTAGAATAGTAATGTACATAAGAAGATTCCGGTGTCCGATACAAACCGAGACAGCGCCGAAGACACTGCCTCTCGAACACCCGAATCTTCTCCATTTGAGATGGTGCAACGTTGAACCACACTGGACAACCATAAACGATCATCGGCCGTATGAGGGCCATGTAGCAAATTACCTTCACTCTGGGGTCAAGCCGACTGCTGCAAAACAGCCGTTTCGTCAGAGCAAAGGCTCCTCTGGCCTTAGTCAGAGCAGCATCTATATGTCTGTCGAAATACAGATACTGATCCAACCAGATACCGAGGTACTTCACTTCACTTTTGCTCGTTAATCGCTGTCCGTGAGGCCCAACGATGACCATCTTGCGCCAATTCTTGCGCGTATCCCTCGTGGCCCCAGCCAACGGGGTCCGGAACAGAATTGTCTCGCATTTCTGGACATTTATTTTCAGTTTCCAGTCATCGCAGTATCGCTGAATCTTCTCGAAGTCACGTTGCAAGAGAGTTCTAATGACTTCGACCTTTGGGGCAGTTCTGTACGCAATCAGGTCGTCGGCATACGCAATTGCCTGGGTGAGGCTACCTATCAGATCGCTGGTGTAAATGCTGAAGAGGATCGGCGAGTTCACCGCTCCCTGTTGAAGACCGTTTTTGATTTCAAAGGTGGTGTATAGTACATATATTTGTTAATCGACTTTAATATTTTCTAATATTTAAATAAAACACCGAGAGCTGAGCTGATGACCGCACCGTTTCGCATCCAATTTGAAACTGTCTTTATTTTCATATTTTAAACAAGAAGGAGAAGATAAAAGGAAAAGAGAATAGCGTTTGTACAATGGAAGTAGGGGTAAAGTCTATAAATAGCATAAGCAGAAATAACGATCTGTTGTACATATGTATATTTTGAAATGACAATCGGTTTATGTTATTGTATCAGTAAGAGTAATTGTGTTAGGAACTAAAATACAGAAAGATATTATACAACGACAATAGGATAGCATGCAGTATCTCACACAGTAGTAACTACTACAATTCGGCCATCCTGACCTTTGAGATCACCTGATCTTTATCTATTTTTTACAATTTTTCTTTCTTTTATCAATTTTTCTAAGCCACGGTTTCATATTGCCGACCGCCCACACTCCTTGGTAGGGTAACCTTGTTTGTTGGAAATTTTCAACATCTCTAAGTACGTATCTATCGTTTCGCAATACTTTCGTAACCTCGTAAGGTCCCCGGAACTTTGGTATCAGTTTCTTAGACGCGCCAGGATGTGAATCGAAATTTTTAACCATGACAAAATCGCCAGCTTTATAAACGTTTGGTTTGCATCTTTTTCTATCTACATATTGTTTGTTATATGCCTGAGTGTTTTTTTGTTCTTCTATTGCTTTTTGTCTTACCTTCTTAAGATCCCGTTTCTCTCCTAATCTTTCTATTTCTATCAATTTATCCTTGAGTTCGTCTGAACACTTTCCTTTTTGGTCTACTCCAAACAGCATTACACTAGGGTGTTGCTTAATCGTTCGATTCACCGTATTATTAAAAGTATGTTCTACCTTGTCTAAGACATGATCCCAAAACAATCCCTCTTCCGGTTTCACTAACTTAGCCAACATAGGCCCTAAACTTCTATTTACTCTTTCAACCTGACCGTTCGCTTGAGGCGATCCCGTTGCAACTTTGACATGTCTTACATTCCTAGCTATCAAAAATTCTTTAAACTCAGTTGAAGTGAAACAGCTCCCTCTATCTGACACTATACATTTCGGTACGCTATATGCTCTAAAGTAGTCTTCTAGTGCTCTAACAACCTCTTTGGTATTCGTCGTCTTTGTTGAATACAACCTTACGAACTTAGTAAAAGCATCAACAACCACTAACACATGTTTTTTGACAGACCTAGAATTGTCTACCGGTCCATAATGATCTATGTGTATGACTTCAAACGGTATCTTCCCTTTTGGGATGTTGTGAAGGAAACCCTCCTCTTTACCTTGTTTGGCTGAATAAACTATACACTTTAAGCAATTTTTTATATGCGATCCTATTTTCTCTCTCATATTGGGGAACCAATAACTTTTCGAAATTAACTCACAGGTTTTGTCTGTACCTACATGACCCATTTCATCATGGTATTTGTATAAAACATGATCAATCATGTCTTCGGGTACTAAAAACACGATGGTACCATCATTCTTCTTTTTATACACCACTCCGTTTCTCATCTCATACGATTTACTTTCAGTCTCCTCTAACATTTGCTTAATCTTAACAATTTTACTATCTTTGTTTTGACATATTATCAAGTTTTCTTCGAACGTATTTGTTTCTATTGTCAACACATTCGTTGACCTACTTAACGCGTCTACATGTTGCATTCGACTTCCTGCTCGATGTTCTAACACCATTTCATAATTTTGTAACTCTAACGCCCACCTGGAGATTCTTGGATTGAGTTCTTTCCTCTTCAACGTCATCGTCAAAGAATTGCAGTCGGTCACCACCTTGAACCGTCTCCCTTGCAAATAAATCCTAAATCTCTCTAGGGCATACACTATCGCTAACGTTTCTAACTCGAAGCTGTGGTATTTGGCCTCCGCATCCGTAGTCCTTCTAGAGTAGTAAAAAATCGGATGAAATTTCCCATCCTGTTTCTTTTGAAGCAGTATGGCACCAAAACCTATGGCACTTGCATCGCAATGTAATTCTGTTTCGTCTTTAGGATCATAAAGTGCCAGTACCGGAGTTTCTACTAGCTTTTTCTTTAGCGTCTCGAACGCATGCAATTGTTCTGGTCCAAAGTTAAACTCTCTGTCTTTTCTGACCAAGTCGTACAAAGGCTTGGCTATTATCGAGAAATCTTTGACGAATCTACGAAAATATGAGCATAAGCCTAGAAAACTTTGTACCGTGTGAACTTTTTGTGGTATAGGGAAATCCTGTATCGCTTTAATTCCTCTATCGTCTGCCTGTATCCCTTGTCCCGTGATCGTAAAACCTAGATACTTAATCTTCTGCTGTAGGAACATACACTTATCCTCTCTTAACTCCAACTGATTTTCTGTCATTCTTTTAAAAACTTCTCCAAGTATTCTAAAGTGTTCTTCATAACTTTTTGTTGCGATCATTATATCATCTAAGTAGACTATAACTTCATCATTTCTAATCATGTCTGAGAAGATCCTATTGATGTGTCTTTGAAAAGTCGACGGAGCATTTTTTAACCCAAACGGCATTCTAAGAAATTCGTATTGACCCAGCGGCGTAATGAAAGATGTGTACTTTATAGAATCTTCATGCATGTAAACATGGAAAAACCCATTCTTCAGATCCAGTTTTGAAAAAATCGTTTTGTTGGCTAGCCTATCTAACAAATCGTCTATAATAGGGATTGGATAACTATCCTTTGCTGTTATCTTATTTAACGTCCGAAAATCAATACACATTCTGATGTCTCCCGTCTTTTTCCTCACTAACACTATCGGCGAAACGTATTCCGACTCACTTTCCCTAATATAACCTTTTCTTAGATATTCATCTAACAACGAACTGAGTTCACCCTTTTCTGCATAAGAAAGTCTACGTGGACGACAATGAAAAGGTTTAACATCGTTGAGGACAAGGCTCATCTTTGTTTTGACTGTAGGTTCCGTGGGGCGATCGGCGTACAAATAATTTTTTTTATATAATTCGATCAGTTTTGTTTTTGTTTCAAAATTAACATCATTATCTATTTCTAACTTGACATCCATCTCGTCTTTATACTCAATTGACATAAGCTGTCTTTCAAATTCGCTCTGACTATCTGTTGTTATATTTTCTTTTGACTTAATTTCAATTTTTTTCTTTATGTCGGTAATTAATTTAAACTTCCCTTTTCTTAAAAAATCCCTTCCCAAGATTGCCTCATATCCAGTTGCCTCATCATCTACAATAATCAAATTAACTTCAATTCCAATTTCTTTCTCGAAAAAAATTACACCAGACACTACTCCAAGAACTTTTAATTTACTTTTATTTATTCCGTAGTAATTTTTTGTTTTTATTACACAACTACAACAATTTTTTTTAATGACATCCGGAATTCGTGACGTCTTTACCATGCTTATAGGGCTTCCGGTATCTATGAGGCAATCTAGAGAGATTTTCACATCATTATGTGAATCAAAACTAAATAAAAAATTTCTTACAAAATCGTTTGACTCCTCCTCTTCGTTCAGTTGATGAACCCTTTGTGCTAATTTCCGTTGGGGACAAGCAGCTACTATGTGTCCCTTTTCCCCGCACGCGTAGCAAACACCATACTCTCTCTTTGGCTTACGGCAAACACTCGCAACATGTCCCATTGAATTACAGTTGTAACACCTTACCGTGTCGTATGGCCTTCTCGATACTGTTGTCGTTGCACTCGTAGTCGATCCCGTTGCTGTTGGTCTTCCCTCCATCTCCTTTGCGCATTGTTGTATTCTGTGGAACGATCTGTATAATCCTGCTTTTGTCGTGAAGTTGCTAACCAGAGCGTGTAGTCTCAGATTTTCATCCGAAAAACCTTCGATTATGTACTCAACTAGTTCTTCCTCATCCAAGTCCAGTCCAGTCGCCAATCGGTTTTTGTCCAAATAGTACTCGTCGAAACTTTCCGTTGTCTTCCACTGTCTTGCCTCGAACCGTTTCCTGACTACCATCCTGTTTTCTTTCTTCGTGAAATCGTCTCTTAGACTTCCACACAACGACTCGACATTCAGGCACAAAAAATTTGGTTGTGCATTCAGCCACTCCTCTGCCTTGCCTTTTAACTTGGTGACAAACAGCGTGCGCAACATTTCATCGGAAACGTCGTACATTTGTTTTACGTTCATTAGCTGTGTCAACCAGACTTCAACGTTTGCTCCACCATCGTATTCAGGCACTAATTCTTTATACATAGTATACTGTTGCACTGCCAGGCTGCCGGTCGTCACTCTAGTTGTCATTTGTGCTGTTGTTGCCGTCATCGAACTCGTTTTCACTCCAGTTGCCACGGTTGAATTTGTCGTTGCTTCAGTTGCCTCCTCAGTTGTCGCTCCCGTCGTCGTCACCGCTGTCGCACTTTTTTCTGCTCCCGTTGTCTCTTCAATTGTCGTTCCCGTTGTCGTCACCACCGTTGAACTTGTTTTAACTCCAGCTGCCTCTTCGGTTGTCGTTCCCGTTGTCGTTCCCGTTGTCTTTTCCGTCTCTTGTCTTTTCTGTTTGCTCAGCTCTGCCATCATCTTCAATAGTTCGTTCTCCCTCGCTATTATTTCTCTTCGTAACAACTCGTTTTCCTTTTGTCTTTGTTGCCTCTCTGTTGCTGTTTCCTCTTCCTCAACCTCTTGCTGTTCATCATTGGACTCGTTTTCTTCTTCACCGTCGTCGGCTTCTTCGTCGTTGTCGTCAAGCAAGTTTTTTTCTTCATTTGCCGTTCGTTTTGGTGGAGGCAAACCGCGTTGTTCTACTGGTATCTCGTTCAAACGCACAGCTAAAGTTGGTTTCGTACCAGCGCTTGATTTGCCTAAGCGCTGTAACCACTCGCGCAGCTGGGCAGCTGTGTATTCAGACACATCGATCATTTGTTCCATTTTCTTTTTCTTTTTTTTTTTGAATCTATTTGCACACCGCGCACGACAAAGGTATAGCAAATATCAAGATGAGAGAAAAAAAACAAGAATTTAGAAAGGAGGGAAAAAAAATTTATGGCTTTGCTTGTGTGTCACACAACAAAATAAAACATCAAATTGACTCGAGTTTGTTTTTTTTTCGCGAGGAGAACAGCGTCACTTTAATTAAAACTGGGATGAACTATTTTATTAGAAACTTTACTTGGATTTACTAATCCCACTTCTGAATAATTTATAGTACATATATTTGTTAATCGACTTTAATATTTTCTAATATTTAAATAAAACACCGAGAGCTGAGCTGATGACCGCACCGTTTCGCATCCAATTTGAAACTGTCTTTATTTTCATATTTTAAACAAGAAGGAGAAGATAAAAGGAAAAGAGAATAGCGTTTGTACAATGGAAGTAGGGGTAAAGTCTATAAATAGCATAAGCAGAAATAACGATCTGTTGTACATATGTATATTTTGAAATGACAATCGGTTTATGTTATTGTATCAGTAAGAGTAATTGTGTTAGGAACTAAAATACAGAAAGATATTATACAACGACAATAGGATAGCATGCAGTATCTCACACAGTAGTAACTACTACAGGTGGTAGAAGTTACATTGCCACTTTTGACAACAAACTTCCTACCGTTGAGCATATCATAAAGCATATACAATAATGGTTTACTGATGCCTAGTCTGGTGAGTTTTAGGTACAAACCTTCTAACCATACGGTGTCGAAGGCCTTCTCTAAATCAACCAGAACAGCCCCCGTGCATTGTTTCTTGGACTTGTTCCATTGGATATCAGAAACGAGCTTAGACGCGGCATGAATAGTGTCATGTCCCGCCTTGAACCCGAACTGGTTATCCGGAATTATTTTGCTGTCCGCAGCCCACTCATTCAGAGCCCTATTGACTACCTTTTCGAATACCTTGCTGATGCTTGGAAGAAGACTTATCGACCGAAGATTTGACGGATTGGAGTTGTCCTTTCCCTTTTTCGGGAGAGGATGAACCACAGCTGTCTTCCAACGCTCTGGATAATATGCATTATTCAGCGCGTTGTTGAACAGAGTGGTGTAGATGTCTATTGCCTCAATCGGTAAGTGTCTAAGTACAATGTTGGATATACCGTCAACACCTGCTGACTTGTTTTTCTTTATTGAATCGAAGATAAGCTGGAGTTCTACCTTCGTGATGAGCAAGGGACTTGCGCCCGTTCGTTCGGCGATTATAGCGTTTGCTAAGAAATCGTCATCAAACCGGGTAAAACCACGGTTCTCGGATCGCCAATGCGAAATATCATTCCTCAGGTAGAAGTGATGAAGTAAGGCTCTGTTCTCCAGGTCGTGGTTCGGGCGAGTGCAAGCATTCACCTTATACACTTGCTGGAAAGCAGCACCAACTGTCTCCACTTTCTCCTGCGGATCTTCAATCACAAAGAAGTCATCGTCCAAGACGGCTTCCTCAGGATCAATTTGCGCTGTCAGGAGTACGTCTCTGTTCTCTATAGTTCTCTGGAGTTTCAGGCACGGAAGGTCGTTCTGATTATTTTTTCTAAATATCTTATTGATTTGGGGAAACATACTCGGGTCGCTAGAATTAACGGCCCGAATTTTGTTGTCCCAAAACAAATTGATAGATAGTCTATAATTTTCTTTGATCAGCTGATTTACGTTTTTGATCGACGACTTCAGCGCCCTAATCTCCAGGTCGTGTGGGTCTGTGAAGCGTCTGTACAAGTTTTTCAGTCTTGTCAGTAGTCCACTTTTATGTCTGTGAAGTGCGTCTATAGTCACGTTTCTGTAGCCGTCGTTTTGGTCGCGTTCCTTGTATTTCGGTATTGTCCGTTCCATTGTTCGTTTTATCGTTTCGTCCATCTGTTGTAGATGTTGGTCGATTTCGTTGTTCGTTAGGTTTCTGTTACTTGGTGGGGCTATATCACTCGAACGGAGTTCTCTCGCTAGGGCGTTGGTAAAACGAGGCCAGCGCATCTTACTGTAATTGTAAGAATACGTTGGAACGTATTCATCCAACTCCACGCGCTCGTTCGGAATCTGAATTACGGCAGCGAGCCCGCAGTGGTCACTGTCGTACTCGACTGTCTGTAAACAGTTTCGAGGGTGATTACCCACTTTGTCCGTTATTGTCAGTCTGGTATCGTACAGCAAAAGGTCCAGGAAGGAACCGCTCCTTGGGAACGATGGCCTTTCAGTAGCCAGCAGGTCGACACCATATTCCACACTTTGAAGATTCATCAAATTAAAAAGATGATTACCTCTTGGATTATTTGTTTGATTTCCCCAATCTTCATGTTTGGCGTTCAAATCTCCGGCCATAACGAAGTAGTTTTCTTCCAAGCTCAGTTTTAGTACTCTGAAAAGAATCTCGAGCTCTGAAATAAAGATAGTAGCCTGCGGAGCTTCAGCCGCATAAGCCGCAATCATATACATCCGCTTCCCTTGAGTGAGAGAGATGCATACGACGCAAACTTCTAGCGTCCTGAGCTTTCGCAAATCATTATTGTATATGACTTTATAATTAATGCCCTTTCGTATGAAGATGGCAACACCGCCTCCTTGAGTAGAGTCGGGTCGATCCCTTCTTACGATATTGTAATTGTTGTTAGTCAGTTTATGTTTCTGGTTTAGCTTGGTTTCACTAGCCATGAAGACATCGGGACTGTGGTCTTTCAACAACTGGAACAAATTAGCTCGGCGTTCAATCCTAATCAGTGAATTTACATTCACAGCTAGGATCTTTAGGCGCGTCTCCGGCAGCGCGCCCTTAACCTTGAATTTGCGCTTGGCCAGCCATCATAGAGTAGAGTTTATCTACTCTTCCGGCTTGCTCCAAGATCTGACTTTGCAGTCCTGCTAGTTGTCCTTGAATGGCAACCAACAAGGCCGCAATGTCTGGCTGCCCCTCCGGTGCCTTAGGCACTTGGGCCTGTGGGGCGACCGGTGGTGGAGCCTGTTTCGTGTTACCCATTCCTTTCGCAGAGTTCGCGTAAGAAATATCGGGCCTTACGAGTGAATTTGCTTTTGGAGCTTGTCGTAGTGGTCGACTTTCTACGGCCTTCTGACTGGCCTGTTTGTCTTTAATTTGCTGGACCTTAGGGCAGCCCCTATAATTAGCAGGGTGCCCCTCGTTTCCTCAGATAATGCACTTGAGCTGGGTTAAGTCTTCAACCCGCTCCGTACCTAACCTGCATTCCCCTCTTGTGTGGGTTTCTGCGCACTTGACGCAGCGCTCCTGCATTTGGCAGTTGGCTGCGGCATGGCCGAACCTTTGGCAGCGCATGCATTGTAGCATGTCGTCGTGCCTCGTTAGTTTTTCCCATCTTACAACTTGGAAGTCTAGGACGGAAATACTCCTTAGACTTTCCAGCTTGCTTTGGGGCGATAAGGTAACTAGGAACATTGGGAGCTTGTAACCCCCACGCCTAGACTTGACCGTTGAAAACGGCTTGACCCCGATAAACTCGAGATCGTTACCCGCTTTTTGACGGAGCTCATCTAAGAGCGCCTCAGGTTCCGTGCAGGAACTGATGCCCTTTAGAAGGACCGTCTTCAATTTTTCGCTTCGAGGCGTGAAGCTGAAGAACTCAGCTGTGGCCTCCTTCAAGAAATCTTTAACAGTGTTGTATTCGGGCAATGTGAAGCATTGCACCGAATACCTTTTTTCTTTTTCATTAATGATCTTAATGTAGAAATTACCATTTGTGGCCGACTTGCATACCTGTTTAACGTCGTCCAGGTCTATCTTGTGGGTCCTGATAGGTGGCACATTCTTATTCCTTGTGGGCTGTGGCTGCTTCTGGTGTTGCTGCATTGCTGCTGCCGATGTTGATGGTGCTGGTGGTGGTGACGTTGGTCTTGCTGCTGGTGCTGATGCTGATGCTGCTTGTGTTGCGGGCAGCTTTGGTGCTGCTGCCGCCATTTGTTTGGGGGCCCCCGATATGCTGGGGCCTGGTTGTGCCGCCCCTGTGATGGGTCTAGGCGGCTTTTTTTGCTGTTGCTTATTGCTATTATTATTAGCAACTTGTTTTTGCTGTTTCTGCCGCTGTGGTTGTTGTTGTTGTTGTTGTTGCTTTTGCTGCTGTACTTGGTGTTGTTGTTTTTGCTGCTGTAGTTGTAGCTGCTGCTGCTTCTGGAGCTGCTTCCGTTTGAACTCAGCTGCCTCTTCTTCCCGGCGCGCATCTTGTTTTTGCTTCAGGCGGAGCAGCAGGGGTTTTATTTCCTCCTTCAGCGTAGTGAGCATTTTTTCGCATTTGTCTATGCTGGCTTGCTTTGTTAGGAGGATTTCCTCCACCTCCTCGTCGGAGTACTCGGTGGATAGCCCAGCTAACCTGTTGCTGCCTCCGGAACTGTACAAACATTCTCCTTGTTCGGACATACATTGAACGGAATCTTCTTCTGATGACGATTCCGTATTCATCTGCCTTCGAATTTCTTTGCTTGCTATTGTTTTTGTTGCTCTTGGGTCATCCACCTCAGATTGCAGCTTGGCTAAGGTGGTGGCTGGCCTTTTGGGATCCAAATTCGGCGAATGTTTTAAGCTCCGCCTTCGTTTCGATGTCCCCTTGCTTGCGGTGCTTTGTACCGCTGCTTCATCATCCGACCCGTTTTTTTTGTTTGCATTGGCATCTTTCGATGCCGCTGCCGCTTTCTTCTTCTTTGTCATCTGGTGAACTCGAAACATTTGACGGAAAAAAAAACTTTTTTTATTCCGAGCGAGTTTCGAACTCACGACCCTCCGCTTAGTAAGCCGACGCTCTAACACTAGCCTAATTGCCACTTAGAATTCTTGTTGAAAATTAATTACTTATACTGCACACACTTGTAAATATAACTTTGTAACTCTTTTCGCTCTCTATTATGGTCTGTTCTTTACCGAAGTCAAAGATCGACTGGCTATAATACATTTAAGCCTGATCGATGTTAAATTTTAAGGAATGAAGCCGAAGAACCCATCTTTCGATTCAAACACTTTTTTAAGCACGCTTAAATATTGCTTCCAAAGGTTTGTTATCTATTCAAGCAAGGTAATATAGTACCCCCAAAATAAAACAAAACTCTCTGTTAAAGTCTGTTCATGATGGGGCCTTTTGGGAATGAAATTCCCCTGGAAATTTATTGCTATCATGAACACTTTTCCCATGGGAAATTTTTCGTTATTTCTCTGTATTTTTTCCCATTCGTTTTAATTGCTAGCAAAATCCTTTTTCGAGTGGAAAGGACATATTTACAGACTTAAAAAGAGAGTTTGGATTTATTTTGAGGAGCTGAACGATTTCATTATTAAGGATGTTTTTATGGGACCAATTATTTAAATTAAATTTTGAATTTGTTGAATTGGAATGCAAATAAAACGAGTTTATTCCATCTTTTTCCCGACGTTTCGTCGCTATTCATGACTTCTTCAGGGGTGTATTGATTTGAATTAACTTTATGGGCTTTACATTTGAAGAATAATTATTTTTAATAGTTATTTTTAATATTTAGAAACTTTAATTGAAACAAAACAAAATAAAATAAATTAACACAAAAATAATTTAACATAAAAAAGACTTATTACTTTACGGAACAAACAAAAATTATTACAGTAGTGTAGTGTATGCTTTCTTGAATAGGCCACAAAACCCAAACCTTTGTGAGCATTTTTTAAGGCCTACTTCAAAAACTAACTGCTGATTGAAAGATGAGTTCTTCAGATTCAGTCCTTTAAATTTAAAATTTTCGATCAGGCTGGAATGTAATATAGCAGATCCTTTTTCCAAGATTATGCAATATTCAAGATGCAGACTCTTTGTGCACAAATAAAGCATGTGGTTCCCCGTGTGCTTACAATGAGTGAGGTGGTGAATTAAGACGCCAATGACATAAAGATGATTGGACAGTTAGTACTAAACATAAGTTATTCCCATTTCGATTTGAACTGTACAATTATTTTGAATTCGTGGTTCCAGACATGTCATTCCAACACCGACACAAAGGTCATCCAGGAGTATGTTGGCCACTAATGGACAGAGAAGTCGAATCATTCGTGAAACTGTGTCAAGATTGTCTTTTGGTTTTAAAGCCGAACCCACCAGTTCCTACGATTTTCCGGGCCGGCCCCTGGCAATAAGTTGCAATGGATTTCAGAAGATTGAGATAGCCTAATTCTTTAAAAGCAGATAATGGTCGGCAACTTGTGAGTCTTGAATTTAAGGCCTATTGTGGTATTAACAACATTGATCTGATAAAATCACCTTCTTAATGGCCACAACCCAATGGTGAAATTGAGGATATGAATCGATCAATTTTAAAGCAACTACAAATAGCCCACGGAAATGGAAGAAAGAACTTCATAAAATCACTTTGATGTACAACGTGACACCATATTGTACAACGAGAAAGTCATCTTTAGAGCAACTACTTAATAGATCAACTAAGCCATAAAATCCCTTCTATACAAGGCAATATTTTAGACTCCGAGGCAAAAGACTTGAACAGGATAAACAATCAAAAAGCACATTCGTAGTGCGAAGGAAGCGGATGTTTCTATTGGCGTAAAATGACTTCGTCATTTTATTCCCCAGAACAAGTTTGCCACCAAGCTTCGATCCTACTGATTAAATTTGTTTGTGTTTCCTCTTTCATCGCGAATAATAGAAATCCTTTGCATTTTCATTATCAAAAAAATTTGAAATTCCGTCCGACAAAAATAAAAATTATTCAAAGCAAAAAAGAAATATTTCTGTAAAACAATTCGAAATTGATATCCGAAAATAATTTTGTTTTTTAAAGTTGGCTGATTTTTCCCTGGGAAATATTCATTCCAAAGAAAATTCACGATAACTTGAAAAATTTCTTGGGAATGAAATTTTCCGTGAGAAATAAAATTTCTTGGGAGATTCCTGATAGGCCCCAATAGCAATTTTTCCATCAAACTGAATGGGAAAAAAATCCAGAGAAATAACAAGAATTTTCCATGGGAAAAGTGTTCATGATAGCAATAAATTTCTAGGTGAATTTCGAACATCGTTCACGATACGAAATTTCCGAATGTGGCAATTATTTCTAGAGAACTGTTATTCACTATACGAATTTTCCGAATGTGGGAAATATTTCGAGGGAAATCTCATTCCCGATAGGGCTCAATGTTTTTTTTCTTATATCTAATATAGAATAAATTTCAAATTAAATTATTATTATTAAATTATTTTACAAATTTATATCAAAATCTCAAACATTTCCAACATGACCGTATTTCTAACGTGTTAAAATGAGTTTTACTGGTATGTGTCCGGAGCATGAACAAAAAAAATTTCGACCCATACAGAAAACTTCTTCAATCAAGGTGTACTATATGTATGTTGTATAATATATGTGTAAGTGTGCATGCATGTTTTCATTTTGCTAACACATCACTTATTTCTTGGTTAAAACTTTTGCTATTATTCCATGCCCATCACCCCCGCAAGTATCGTGCACTCAGACAAAAAAAGAGTATCTAACCTACTCTACAAGGAACACCAAATGAGGTTAAATTTAAGCATAACGAGACGACATAAACGGGCGAAAGGTCGGACGTAGGTTTTCATAGAGACGCATACACACACTGTTGTGTTGGCATCTCAGACATTGGAGCTTATTAACTTGAACTCAACTAATAACACTAGGTGTTCGGTGTTTCATGTAGGTACACTATGCACCATTCATCATAACATATATACTCCCTGTGGTATAACGTATACACATTCATGCATTTCCCATTGGTCCTGTGGTGCACTAATGAAAAATGTTTCCAAATTATAGGGTAAAACTCAGTCAGAGTATCTGAAAAATAATAAATTAGCCTATTTGGCGCACTAAATTTTTATCAGCTATTACAAATTTATAAAAGTCCACCTAGACGTTAAAACCTTCGTCTGCTTCGCAACCGTGGCCTGATTCGGGCTTTTTGCAATAAGTTTTTCCACCAAACCCGTTGTTGATTACCGGCCGAAAGCTTTCCACTTTTGAATCAGAACGCCCTAATTGAATGAAAACACCATGCCAACTTGCCTGAAAAAATGATCAAAGTGCAGCAGTGTCCATTCTTCAACAAGCCCTGAGTGTATGTGAAGTAAGTGGAACCAGATTGATCATAGTATTAGTGCTATGAACGGAAGACCCTCGTCAAGTATTATGGATGATAGAACCATCCGAGCAGGAAACATCAACTTGGACAGTACTATCGAGTTGCAGCCAAGATTCGATTTCGGATATGTATTGAGAATGTAATGATTAATGAAGAATGTCTCTCTCTCTCTCTCACTTTCAAGTACACAGGGCCTTAAAGGAATCTCTGCTATCAACACAGCCAACAAAACCAGTAGTGAAATTAAATAAAGATTTCTCTTGTCAAGCGGTGTTCCTTCTTAGATAGAAGGCCGTCTTTAGACCGACCAAAGTGTTTCTTTACAAGAACTGATCATTCCAGCATAAGCATGAGCCCCGTGAAAAACTGATGAAGCATTTTACGACTGTTTCAAAAGAAAAGTTCTTCTTTCATTGTTTGTCCCGTTTTGTTTGACGTTTGAATTGCGAATAGAGAAGAAGACACAGCAATGAACTTCACGAGGTAATGAACCTGGCCAAAAAGTTAAAGTTTAAGGAATGAAATGGCTGGGTCACGTAGGGCAACCTAGGATGACCATGGCTCTGGCCGAGTGCACAAGTAGAAGGGAACCCTAAGAAACTTGGACTCAATCACCTAGGCTAGAACAAGTCTGCTTAACTGTGTGCAGACGTGTCAGACGTGTTTGTTAAGTCGCTTTTGTGTTTTTTTGATAAAAAATAACTAAAGTTATTAGACAATAATTTATTCGTTAAAATGGAAAGATGTGCTTCTTGCCTTACTTTTATTAAAGGTGACTGTTTGAAGTGTTATGGAAATTGTGGCAAAAGTTTTCATAAACTATGTGCAAAGATCACTGACGATCTATTCGCCATGATTAAGAACAAAAAAAACTTAAAGTTTCATTGTGACATTTGCTCGGATAGTAATAGTGCCTTAATTAAAAAAAAAAATTGAAATGTCTAATGCGCTACTTGATCTAAAAAATTCTTTTGAAGTGTTAAGCTTCCAATTTAGTGCATTTTCAATCAATTTAGCAGCCTTTCATAAACCTTTGGCTCAAACTACACCTCCTAACCTCAACTGTGACTTGCCGCGCGACAATTCTGATACTTCTTCTGCCCCCTCTCTACAAATTTATCGTCCCCAAAATGGTCTTCTTCCAGATACTGAAAATAATAATAATAACCTCTCTAACCGAAGTGGAACTACCACTCGCTCTATTATTGGGACTGGTGATCACAATATTAATTCTAGTATCATAATTGTAAATGATGACAAAAATTGGTTTCATTTATCTAAATTTGCTTATAATAACTCTGAAAATGACAAAAAATTATTTTTTAGTGAAAGAACTGGAATAGACAGTAATGACATTTCTTGCTTTAAACTTTCTGAAGAAGTCGGAGAGTAATTCTCATTGGAAGTTTGAAAATTTTAAAGTCGGTATACCTGCACTGTTATCTGAAAAAATGCTCTCGCCAGAAATTTGGCCACCTGGAATGCGAGTTAAATATTTCTCATTCTCTTCAAAAAACTGGAAGTCAAAAAACTTGAACTTGCAAAATTAGAGTTCCTCGGTCATTATAATATGATCATGCATCCACGCTTCAGTAAACGCAATGATATCGTAATCACAAGCATCAATAGATAAATAAAGATCACCAAGCTTAGAGCAAAAGCCACCCATATTCTGATATAATATATATTGATTTTATCAACATTGCGAGCGACAGGAACCTTGGAAGTCTTAAGAGATCTCAGAGCTTTAGAAGAGTGGAAAACAGTTGAAGAGTTTGAATTATAGAAATGGTGTGTAGGTGGAACTTCACTATCGCTTTTATAGAATCAAAATTAAATAAAGAACAACTTTGTGTAAGGATTCAGTTTGATGATGTTTTTAATGATGATTTGCTGATCTTCCTCAGCTACATTCCACCTGGTAGCTATCTTGCTCCTTATGAAAAGCATTTAATTAACATCGAAAATGTCTTAAATAGCTTTAAAACTGATAAATAATGTTAAATTTGTGTACTTGGAGATTTCAATCTTAGCGCATTAAACTGGGTTCTTATTAATGAATTTAAAATGCTCCCATTGCATATATCATCAGATATCGAAACTTGTGTAATTGATTTTTATTTTCTTTAAATTTAGTACTAAATAATTTCGCTTCAAGGTTTACAATCAAATTTTATAATTTTGATAATATCAATTCATATGTAAATAATAATAATCTTGTTTATAAATTTAGTCAATACTATATGAATGAACTTAATTTAGCTTTTGATAATGTAAATTGGATCAATGAACTTCAGGATCTATCAGTAGCTGAAATGTTTTCGAAGTTTTCATCAATTTTCAAGTTTAAAGTTAACCAAATTGTTCCCATTGTGTGTAAAAAAGGTAATGCCCACCCCCCTTGGTATAACACTCGTCTCGTTAATTTAAAAAATGCTAAAACTAAAGCACATAATGTTGCACATATGCTGTTTTCAGTAGATTGCGTAAAGAGTTTACTTTTCTCTCTAAATTTTTGTACACTTCGCATAATCAATCTTTAGAGCGTAATCTTAAAAAGAATCCGAATTGTTTTGGAAATTTGTGAATTCAAAACAGAAAAGCATTGGTTTTCCAACAACAATGAAATATTGTGACCGCGTATCTTCCGATCCAAAAAAAATCATGGACATGTTTGCAGACTTTTTTCGAAGCATTTATAATTCATCGAATCCTGTTCTTGCAACTCATGATGCTTATTTTTCGTCATTGGATTCTTTAACTAACTGTAGTTTTTCATTCCCTAGCGAGTCTCGTGCCTTCTGCTTCTCCTGATTTTTTAGGTTTTTACCCTAATGTCTAAAATTTTGTGCTTCGTCACTTTGTTATCCACTTCACGTTTTATTTAACAAATCTTTATCTTCAGGTGTTTTTCTTGAAGAATGGAAAATTTCATGTATTAACCCCATGTTTAAAAATGGTAAAATAGATATTATTTCGAACTACAGACCGATTTTCAAGCTCTCAGTCATTCCTAAGCTTTTGGATGAATTAGTTAAGGACAAAGTTACTAAACTTGTTAGGTTTAGAGTTAATGTCAGTCAACATGGTTTTTTGAAGGGAAGATCAACTTGTACAAATTTAGTTGAATTTACTAACTTTTGTATAAATCCTTTAGAACAGCACAAGCAAGTTCATGTCGTGTATACCGATTTCGTCAAAGCATTTAGTAGGGTCAATATCAGAGTGTTGTTAAAAAAAATTCCAATTGGATTTTTCGGTAATATGCTTAAGTGGTTTGAGTCTTACTTATTCAGGCGGAAGCAGTTCGTCTCCATTGGTGATGTTTTCTCAAATCCTATAATGGCCAGTTCGGGTGTTCCTGAGGGAAGCCATTTGGGTCCCGTTCTGTTTTTGCTTCTTGTTAATGATTTGCCCAATATTCTGAGTTTCTGTAACTGTCTTATGTTTGCGGATGATGTCAAGTTCTATGGTGTGGTGTCTAATATAAATGATTGTTCTCGTTTTCAAAATGATCTTAATCAATTTTCAAAGTGGTGTTTTTTAAATGATTTGGAGTTAAATATTAATAAGTGTGCCTGGATGCCTTATTATAGAACACTTTTTCATATGATTCCATCATATAGTTTATTGGATAGACCTTTGCTTGTCGTAAACGAGTTTGAAGATTTAGGAGTGATTTTTGATGGTTTATTGTCATTTGACTCCCATATAAATTCCTTAATGTCGAGAGCCAACTCAGCACTTGGATTTCTCAAAAGAAATTCTTCTGAATTTAAGGACCCTTACACTTTAAAATCTTTATTCTGCGCATTAGTGCGCTCGATGCTGGAATATTGTTGCATTATATATTTATATGGAACCCTACAACAGCTAAGAACATCAAAAGAATCGAACAAATTTCAAAAAAAAATTTTGCGTTTCTCTCTTCCTCATTTTTTTGAAAGCAACAATAATAATGATCGGCAATCATATGCCTCGAAATGCTTATTGCTTGGTCTACAATCACTTGAAGGTAGACAGAAAATGTACAGTGCTATGTTTGTTCGAGACGTATTGTGTTCTACTATTGACTGTGGCAAATTGCTTTCCCAATTTAATTTGTATGTTCCTCAGCGATTGTTACGGCCAAGACCATTTTTATGGGAACCTACTCATGGAACTTCCTACGGTTTACGTGATCCAATTTCAAGTTGTATCAAGTTATTTAATTTAATATATGATGAAAATGTCGATTTAATTATGTCTAGAGAAAATTTCAAATTTAATTTAAATATTGTTTTAAAGGTCCCGTCACACACTGAAAGGAAAGTACTTTCAGAAAGCAAAAAGCTTTCTGAAAGCAAACATTTCATAGTGTGACGACCCGAAAAGTACTTTCCTGAAAGCGTTTCTCAAAATGATTTGCTTTCTTGAAAACACTTTCAGAAAAAAAACTTTCACGGTGTGACTAGCTCCTGAAATCGTTTTGAAGAAAGCAAATCACTTTCAGAAAACGCTTTCTACTTTCAGAAACTGATTGTGAAAGTTTTTTGCTTTCTTGAAAGCGAACGTTTGTTTTACATAGAACCTACTCTGGTGGGCCAAAAATAAAGGAAGTAGGTGATAAGTTCACAATTGTTTTTGTGGTAAGGGTGCAATTGTGGCAGTACATTCGCTAGGCAGATATCAAGGTCAACAGATTTCTTGGACAAGAGTATGGATAGCCCGCTCCGCTTAGCTGTCTAAAAAGATTTTAACTCCTAATAGCCTATTCCCACCAACGTGATTTAGCTAAAACAACTTGATTTAGCTAAAACACATAATTTATTTCATGATTTGCCATACATTTTCAATCATTTGAAATTACCTGATTTAGCTTGTTAATTTTTTAATTAGGTATAAATCACCTCGATGATTTCAGGCTGAATGATTTCATGCTGAAGTAATGAATAAAATTCATTTTTAATTCATTTTTTTTTCTTTTTGACAGTCAAAATTCAAATTTTGTGTCATATATTGATATATTTTATTGAAAAATTCAAAAAAATGTCAAGTTTGTGATAAATGTCAAGCTAAATTAAGTAAAAAGCTCAGTGGGAACGCCTTTCTTGATTTATAAATCAAATAAGCTAAATCAAGTCGGTGAGAAAAGGCTATAACCCGCTTACAGCAAGCGCTTGTATAGAATCTTGTATATAGAATGTCATAAAAAAGTATATTTCTTTCTGTTGTTTATTTAATTTGAAAACGTTGACACGAAAGAATTGTCAAATGCGCGAAAGCGCGCATACAACTAATTTTGGCAGATTCATTGACCGAATCAGCCACACTTGATTTGGCGGAGAGTGAACTATTCTCCAGCACATCATCTTCTGAACCCGGTCCATTTTTTTTTTTTCAAAATTCATTTTATTTCATTCACTTATATCGACTTACATACTAGACAATGAATTCAAAACTAGCTTATGATCTAAAATCTTATATTTAACTTACTGGCCCCGACCGGGCGCTCTAAGAAATTCATGATTTACTTAAGATTAATGCCTTTCGGCCTATGAACTATTTTGTTTATTTTTATTATTCATTTCTTGTTAGAAAAACTTAAAAAACTAACATCATATCAATTTTATGTTTGTTTCTTACTTGCTACTTAAAATTAGGTCTTAAAAATAACTAAAACTACCTATTCTACCTAACAACTACTTACAAACTAGAACAGCCACAGCAGCAAATCTAACTTTTTTTTTCACTTCTTCAATTTTTTTTTTGTTTATTTTTTTTTAACTTGTTCTTTTTATTTCTTTTTTTTCTTTATTTTTCTGTATTTTTTATATGTTGTCCTTTTCAATGTGTGCCACCATGCCTACTCTACTCAAACCTAAACCCAAAACCCTTAGACTAAAACAAGTATACAAGCCGGCCAAGGCTTAAAACTCCACCCCGACTACCCATTGTCAAGTGCTGACTGAAGCCACCAGAACTGGTGCTCCTGCTTCACCCTATCAATTCGGTCCCGTTCGGACAAAGCCCTACTGAACCGGAGGAGCTCTGCTCCGTCCTGTGCGAGGACTTCTCGATGGTAAAGGAGCCGCCGATCGACGGTTCTCCGCCTGACGTGGTAGATTAGCGGGATTGCCAATCTGTCCTGTATCAGACCGCATTTATCTAGGTGGAGGAATGCCTCTGGTGGAATGAAGCCGCTCAAGCGTGCACTATCAAAATATTCGTCGTTCGGATAGAACGCCCCAAAGATCAAATTGAACCCGGTCCATTTTGGATAGCGCGTGGACCAACAGTCCAAGCGGTGCTTTCACCGCAACATGAAGTGGATCAGGAGACTCGGCAAATGGACCAGCAAGATGGTCAACAATCACAAGCACCACGTTCCCAAAATGGTCGCACCCAAATTGACCTACGGTTCTTCGCCTTGTTCTCAGTAACGTGCTGTGAAATCCGTAGGATAATTTCCAATATAGTTAATTGCCTATATTCCAAAATTTCTTCAGTGAACTGCATTTTGTTGCTATTCTGGATAAACAATTACTAACGAAACTAGCTCAAATATTGCAACCAGTTACATAAAACACTTTCAGAATACGTTTTCTGCTTTCAGAAACTGTTTGTGAAAGTTTATTGCTTTCTTGAAAGCAACGCTTTCGCTTTTATAGTGTGACGACCCGAAAAATGTTTTCAGAAAATTTAGTTTGTAGAAATTAAAATGTTTTCAGAAAGCACTTTCCTTTCATAGTGTGACTGCTCTCTGAAAACACTTTCAGAAAAATAACAAACTCTAAAATTTGGAAACGCTTTCTGAAAGTATTTTCCTTTCAGTGTGTGACGGCTCCTTAAGTCTACTATAACATTATATTTAGTTTTAAGCCCACAATCTGTTGATTTATATCGTAGATGAATAAATAAATAAATAAATATGTTGAGCCAGTCTCAAATCCTTAACAAAATGTGTTGACTTCCTTAACTAAGTAAGTAAGGACATGAGACACGAAAACAACATAATTATGGCACAAGTAGTGATCAAGTCCACATGTCCACATCTTGTGGGTTACCAGCCTAAGCACATTACCTTTACGGCACTGATAATACAAAAGCTTTAAGAAATGTTTAATTTTTATTGTCGTATATTTAACTTATATTAAAACTATGTAGCAGGTGGCCATGGTTCAGAGGATAGAGTAGTGGATCAGTCGATCTTTGACTTTCGTTCAGGAAAGACTTCAGCAGTGAGTAATTTTTTCAAGTGTGTGAAAATAAGCAAAAGTTTAAAGTAGTGAGTTAGACGCAACAATTTCAATTAGTTCGTTAGCTCAGTGGTAGAGTGGTGGCTTACCAATCCAGGGGTCGTGGGTTCAATACCCGGTCAGAGGCAACGAAAAACATCGAGGCTTTTTTTTCACAACCGTGAAGTGGAAAATTTAATTTTCTGGGAGGAAAAGCAGATGGGAAGGGCGAAGAAGGCGGGGGCATCGAAAGATGCCTCTGCGAATACATCGGATGAGTCTGCGGTAAAATCGGACCATCCAAATACAGCTACTGGAGAGAAGCCAACGTCTTCAGCAACAACAAAGCAAAACGAAGAGGCACCGCAGAAACGGAGGCGGTCCGAGAGACCAAAACCAATTCTGGTAAAGAGGCGGGCACCAGGCACCCCAGCTATGCTGCAAGCTGAGGGGAGCGGAGACCGGTCATCTAAGACCATAGCAGCCAACAAAATTCAGCAACAATTGAATACCTCACCATCTGATGACGACTTCGAATTAATGTCTGATGGTGGTGAGGTATTGTACAGGTCCGGGGACAGCAACAAATTTGCGCTCCTGTCGACAGAGTCGTCCTCAGAGGAGGAAGAGATTGAGGCGGAAAACGCCCAATCTATCATTAATGATTTGAACGCCGAAATTGCGTCCATAAAGAAGAAGATGGAGCCGTATCTTCAACTCCTGAAGAAGAAACAAGAGGCGAACAGAGAAAAGGAAGCAGAGCTCCGTAAGAAACTCGCCGAGGAGAAGAAGCAAAAGCAGCTTCAGAGAGAACAACAACAACAACAGCAGCAAAACCAGCAACAACAACCACAGCAGCAGCAGATCCAAGCTGCTCCAAATAAGCAGGTGGCACCCAAGCAACAAACGGTGTCCCAACAACAACAAAAGCAACCGCCCAGACCAAACACAGGGGCGGCACAGCCAGGCCCCAGCACATCGGGGGCCCAAAAACCAAGTGCAGCAGCAGCACCACAGTGCACCGCAGCACCAACCGCAGCAGCAGCATCAGCAGCAGTACCAACAGAAGCTCCACCAGTAGCATCAACCTCAGTAGCAGCGAAGCAGCAGCAACAGCAACACCAGAAACAACCACAGCCTAAGTCCGAAAAAGTGCCACCAATCAGGACTTACAAGGTCGACCTACAGGACGTAAAACAGGTATGTAAGTCGGCCACTAGTAGCAATTTCGTCATTAAAATTATTAACGAGAAACAAAAGCGGTATTCGGTCCAATGCTTCACATTGGCCGAATACAAATTAGTCAAAGAGTGTCTGAAAACAGCCACTGCTGAATTCTTCAGCTTCACTCCTAGGAGTGAAAAACCGAAGACGGTCCTTTTGAAGGGCATCAGTTCCTGCACGGAACCAGAAGAGCTCCTAGCTGAGCTCCGTCAGAATGCCAGCGATGACCTCGAATTCATCGGAGTCAAGCCTTTTACTACGGTAAGGTCCAGACGGGAGGGGCATAAACTGCCTATCTTTATCGTAACTCTGTCGCCCCAAAGTAGACTGGAGAGTCTCAGGAAAATTACTGTCCTAGACTACCAGGTCATACACTGGGAAAAATTAATGAGGCACGACGACATGCTGCAATGCATGCGCTGCCAAAGGTTCGGTCACGCTGCAGCCAATTGCGAAATGCAGTTGCGCTGTGTGAAATGCGCCGAAACCCACAATAGGGGTGAATGCAGGCTAGGGACTGAGCGGGTCGAAGACATGACCCAGCTCAAGTGTGTTATATGCGGGAACGAGGGGCACCCTGCAAATTATCGGGGCTGTCCTAAGGTCCAAGAGATACGGGACAAACAGGCCAGCCAAAAAGCCGCAGAAAGTCGACCCGTACGACAAGCTCCGACAACAAATTCACTCGTGAGACCCGGTGTTTCTTACGCAAGATCTGCGAAAGGAATGGGTAAAGCGAGACAGGCTCCACCACCGGTCGCCCCACAGGCCCAAGTGCCTAAGGCGCCGGAGGAGCAGCCAGACATTCTGTCCTTGTTGCTGAGCATTCAAGGCCAGTTGGCAGGACTGCAAAGTCAGATCGTGGAGCAAGCCGGAAGAGTAGATAAACTCTACTCTATGATGGCTGGCCCAGCGCAAATTCAGGGTTAAGGGCGCGCTGCCGAAGACGCGCCTTAGGATCCTAGGTTTGAATGTGAATTCATTGATTAGGATCGAACGTAGAGCCAATTTGTTCCAGATGTTAAAAGACCACAGTCCTGATGTGTTTATGGCTAGCGAAACCAAGCTAAACCAGAAACATAAACTGACTAACAACAATTACAATATCGTAAGAAGGGATCGACCCGACTCTACGCAAGGAGGCGGTGTTGCCATCTTCATACGAAAAGGCATTAATTATAAAGTCATATACAATAATGATTTGCGAAAGCTCAAGACGCTAGAAGTTTGCGTCGTATGCATCTCTCTCACTCAAGGGAAGCGGATGTATATGATTGCGGCTTATGCGGCTGAAGCTCCGCAGCCTACTACCTTTATTTCAGAGCTCGAGATTCTTTTCAGAGTACTAAAACTGAGCTTGGAAGAAAACTACTTCATTATGGCCGGAGATTTGAACGCGAAACATGAAGATTGGGGAAATCAAACAAATAATCCAAGAGGTAATCATCTTTTTAATTTGATGAATCTTCACAGTGTTGAATATGGTGTCGACCTGCTGGCTACTGAAAGGCCATCGTTCCCAAGGAGCGGTTCCTTCCTGGACCTTTTGCTGTACGATACCAGACTGACAATAACGGACAAAGTGGGTAATCACCCTCGAAACTGCTTACAGACAGTCGAGTACGACAGTGACCACTGCGGGCTCGCTGCTGTAATTCAGATTCCGAACGAGCTTGTGGAATTGGATGAATTCGTTCCAACGTATTCTTACAATTACAGTAAGATGCGATGGCCGCGTTTCACCCAAGTCCTTGCAAGAGAACTTCGTTCGAGTGACATAGCCCCACCAAACAACAGAAACTTGACAAATACGGAAATCGACCAACACCTTGAACAGATGGACAACATAATAAAACGAACAATGGAACGGACAATACCGAAGTACAAGGAACGTGACCAAAATAACGTCTACAGTAACGCAACTATAGACGCACTACACAGACAGAAAAGCGGACTACTGACAAGACTGAAAAACTTGTACAGACGATTTACAGACCCGAACGACCTGGAGATTAGGACACTGAAGTCGTCTATTAAAAACGTCAACACCCTGATCAAGGAAAACTACAGGTTATCTATTAACTTGTATTGGGACAAGAAAATTCGGGCCGTTAATTCTAGCGACCCGAGTATGTTCCCTAAGATTAATAAGATATTTAGGTCCAAGAACCAGAACGACCTTACGTGTCTTAAGCTCCAGAGAACAGTAGAGAACAGAGACGTACTTCTGACAGCGCAAATTGATCCGGAAGAAGCCGTCTTGGACGATGACTTCTTTGTGATTGAAGATCCGCAGGAGAAAGTGGAGACAGTTGGTGCTGCTTTCCAGCAAGTGTATAAGGTGAATGCTTGCACTCGCCCGAACCACGACCTGGAGAACAGAGCCTTACTTCATCACTTCTACCTGAGGAATGATATTTCGCATTGGCGATCCGAGAACCGTGGTTTTACCCGGTTTGATGACGACTTCCTAGCAAACGCTATAATCGCCGAGCGAACGGGCCCAAGTCCCTTGCTCATCACGAAGGTAGAACTCCAGCTCATCTTCGATTCAATAAAGAATAAGAAGTCAGCAGGTGTCGACGGTATATCCAACATTGTACTAAGACACTTACCGATTGAGGCAATAGACATCTACACCACTCTGTTCAACAACGCGCTGAATAATGCATATTATCCAGTGCGTTGGAAGACAGCTGTGGTTCATCCTCTTCCGAAAAAGGGAAAGGACAACTCCAATCCTTCGAATCTCCGGTCGATAAGTCTTCTTCCAAGCATCAGCAAGGTATTCGAAAAGATAATCAATAGAGCTCTGGCTGAGTGGGCTGCGGACAACAAAATAATTCCGGATAACCAGTTCGGGTTCAAGGCGGGACATGACACCATTCATGCCGCGTCTAAGCTCGTTTCTGATATCCAATGGAACAAGTCCAAGAAACAATGCACGGGTGCTGTTCTGGTTGATTTAGAGAAGGCCTTCGACACCGTATGGTTAGAAGGTTTGTACCTAAAGCTCACCAGACTAGGCATCAGTAAACCATTATTGTATATGCTTCATGATATGCTCAACGGTAGAAAGTTTGTTGTCAAAAGTGGCAATGTAACTTCTACCACCACCTTTGAAATTAAAAACGGTCTTCAACAGGGAGCGGTGAACTCGCCGATCCTCTTCAGCATTTACACCAGCGATCTGATAGGTAGCTTAACTAACGCAATTGCGTATGCCGACGACCTGATTGCGTACAGAACGGCTCCAAAGGTTGAAGTTATTAGAATTCTCTTGCAGCGTGACTTCGAGAAGATTCAGCGATACTGCGACGATTGGAAACTGAAAATAAATGTCCAAAAGTCGGAGACAATTTTGTTCCGGACTCCGTTGGCTAAAGCCTCGCGAGATACGTGTAAGAATTGGCGCAAGATGGTCATTGTTGATCCTCACGGACAGGCATTGACGAGCAAAAGTGTAGTGAAGTACCTCGGTATCTGGTTGGACCAGTATCTGTATTTCGACAGACATATAGATGCTGCTCTGACTAAGGCCAGAGGAGCCTTCGCTCTGACGAAACGGCTGTTTTACAGCAGTCGGCTTGACCCCAGAGTGAAGGTAATTTGCTACATGGCCCTCATACGGCCGATGATCGTTTATGGCTGTCCTGTGTGGTTCAACATTGCCCCTTCTCAAATGGAGAAGTTTCGGGTCTTCGAGAGGCAGTGTCTTCGGCGCTGTCTCGGTTGGTATCGGACACCGGAATCTTCTTATCTGCATTATTATTCAAACGAGGTTCTATACAACGGGGCTCGAATCAATAGAATTGACAATTTCGTGATAAAACTTGTTCGGGGCCACATTGCGAGAGCTATGACTTCGACCAACAATTTGATTTTCGGGCCGTTCTATCCGAACGACAATTACTTCGACAATGCACGCTTGAGCGGCTTCATCCCACCAGAGGCATTCCTCTATCTAGACCAGTGCGGCATGATACAAGATAGATTGGCAGTACCGCTTATCTACCACGTCAGGCGAAGAACCGTAGACCGGCGGCTCCTGTATGAACGAGGCATCCTCGCTCGTGATGGAGCGGAGCTGCTTCGGTTCAGTAGGGCTGTGTCCGAAAAGGACCGCATTGATAGGGTGAAGCAGGAGAACCAGTTCTGGTGGCTTCAAACTGTATCTGACAATGGGTAATCCGGGGTGGGGTATTTTTGCCTTGGCCGGCTTACATACTTGTTTTAGTCTTAGGTTTTAGGTTTAAGTAGAGCAGGTGGTATGGTGGCACTATATAAAATACATAAAAAAACAAACAAAAAAAAACATAAAAAACAGACAAAAAACAGTAGAACAAACAATTGAATAAAGAAATAAAAAAAAAAATGAAAAAAGAGACCATTACAAACTCCATGAGGAGTGGATATAAATGGACATAGTTGTTTTGCCGCTGTGGTTGTTCTAGTTTTAAGTAGTTTGTAGGTAGATTAGGTAATTTTAAGTTTTATTTTAAGGACATTAGTTTGTAAGAAAAAACCCGAAACAAGATAACGCCTTTAGTTTTTAAACTTTTCTAAAAAAAAAAAAAAAACATAAATTGAAAAAAAAAAATAAAACAAACTTAGTTCGTAGGCCGAAAGGCATTAATTTTAAGAATCATGAATTTCTTAGAGCGCCCGATTAGGGCCAGTAAGTTATATATAAGTAGAATTAATTAGGCTAGTTTCCCATTTTGTCTAGCATGTAAGTAGAGTTAAGATCAATTGAATAAAAAAATGAATTTGAAAAAAAAAAAAGAGTAGTGGATTGCTAAGCCGAACGCTACGGGTTCAAACCCCAGCTTCAGCAGCATTCTTTTTCTACAAAAATCGCCAGCTTATCTGAGGCCACCTGTGCGATAACATGAGACAATACAAATCTAAGTCTCCTCCTCTGAGCCACGTAGGTTTCTGTTATGTGTGCCTTCTTTCTATGTGTCTATCTGTCTCTCTCTGTTGTATGTCTTGTTCTGTCCCAGCCGATGGTCTCAGTCACCAGTGCTGCTATGTGTCTGTAGTTCGTTACATTTATGTGCGAAGTACTGTGAAATGTAATGTAATGTAAAACTATGTAAATCTAAATTCTATGGTAATGTTTCTATTTTAAGTATGTATTAGTCAAACATGTAAACCTGGTAATTGTTCATATCCATACATCTAAAAGATTCATTATCTTGTTGTATATTGTGTAAGACAAATTCTGTATACAAATCAATGTATTGTAATATTCGGCTTGGTCCGACAATTAAAACTTATTCACTTTTTAAATAAAACACAAATTCACTTTATTCAAATCACTCACAAACTTATTTATTCAACACTTTCAATTATAACTTTGCAAACACAGAGTACTTTTCTTTATCGCAGTTCACAATTAATTAATTCGCCTCGCCACCAAACGGCTATTTATATCAAAAATGATGGGTTCTAGAAACTACTATTGGTTCCTATTGGTTCTTGGGGAAGCTGAAAGTTCGAGAAGCTCTCTATTTACAAATAAAAAATACTGGGATTTTTGTAGGGGCTAACGTTCTTAATGCTAAACAAAAAGTTTCTCTTAATCTTAATTAATTATTGCCCCTCACGAGTGTTTACTACTACAATTAAACGATATTAAGTAAAGAGAGTATGTACATTAAATAAACAAGAGATACAGAGTAAGTAAAGAGAGTAATGAAAAGTGTGTACATTAAATATAGAAAGAGATACAGAATAAGTAAAGAGAGTAAGAAAAGTGTGTACATTAAACATAGAAAGAGATACAGAGAGTAAGAGATAATAAAGTATACACATTAGTATTAGACATTACAATAGAAGGAGATACAGAGCGTATGAGATAAATAAAGTGTATACACATTACATTGCCCCCTCCTTAGGATTGATCGTCCCGAACAAATCCATCATCTTCATCACCACTGCACAGTGTGTTATTTTGCCAATCTAGCGGAACTTTAATGAAAAATAAAAGTCTACCGAATGCAACAAAATTGGTATCATATGAAAGGTAAAACCTCCAGCTTTCACTTGGCAAAAAAATAAAACAAAGACACAACTGTATTCACCGTTTTACAGCATCACAAACATCAGGTTTGTTAAAGCTAAAAAAAAAAATAAAGTTCATTGTTTTTCTTGTGTCAAGTTGATAACATCGTGGTCAAGTAAATATTAAGTTGTGCTTTTCAAAATTATTTTATTTATTTTTGTTGATATTTTTAGAACTATTGTGGGTAATTATTTTTTTTTGTACACTTATAACTAAAAAAATTAAAAATCGTGCGAGTGAAAGCCTTTAAAGTGATTTTTTTTTGTGTATCGTAACTTTGGAAAGGGTTTTAAAAATGTATCCTCATGTATCCATCGTGTTATTGTGCTTAATATGTCCGTTGGTATATTCTGTGTTAGAAAACGTTCACTTTTCTTGCGGTTGTTTGCTGACCCCATACAATATTTTTTTTTTAAGTGACCTATATTTTCGTGTTCTTTTTTTCTGTTTTTCTTGAATTACTTAGAAACTATTCATCAAAAAAACATAAAAACAAAACTTTCGAGTCATAATTGCATTATAGAACATGTGTGCCAAATTTCATTTCAATCGGTCTAGCAGATTCTAAAAAATCGTTTGTGAAAAATGAATGTACAAAAACCAAGTGATTTTATTAGGGTTTCGTTTTCATGTCAGTATACATATTCAAAATTCTCCTTATTTGAATCATATTGTAATTTATTTTAATTTTTCCTATACTCTATACATATTGAACTATTAAATAATTTTTTTTTTCAAAATGCCAGGCCCAGTCGTTTCATAGATGGGGGGGGGGGGGGGGTGAAATACCCTATTTACATATTTTTCAATATTTTCAGGTAGCTTCTAAATCTTACAAAACAACATAGAATTACATAATTTAACAGTTTTATACCAACAACAGTCCAATTAAACACTCAACGAATAAAGTTCCGCTAGATTGCGAAAATATCACACTGTGCACTGTAGCGATGTAGTCGGTCGCGATGTACGACTTTAAGTTTACCTCTGACTCCTTTTTGTATCCGGTACACGACGTCGTTGATTTTGCTAATCACTGTATATGGACCTTCCCAGTCCCGTTGAAGTTTCGGTGACAACCCTTTTTGTCGATGGGGATTGTAAAGCCACACTCGATCTCCTGCTTGGAACTCTGTTGTTGTCGCTCGTATATCGTAGCGTGTCTTCATTCGGTCACTGAACATCTTTATTTTTGACCTGGTATCGTCGTGGATCTGAAGGAGTCTTTCTCTGAGGTCATCCAAGTAGTTATCCTCGGCTTGCGGTTCCGACGTGGGACATCCAAATTTTATTTCGCTCGGCAATCTGATGTTCCTTCCCATCAAAATCTCGGACGGTGTATGGCCAGTTGAGCTATGTCTTGCACTTCGATACGCCATCAAAAACAGTGGAATGTGTCGGTCCCAATCTCGCTGGTTGTCGTCCACAACTTTGCAAAGATGTTCCTTAAGGGTTCGGTTGAACCGTTCGACCATGCCATCAGATTGTGGGTGGAGTGGTGTTGTTCTTGTCTTCTTGATGTGAAGAAGCCCACAAACTTCCTGGAATATGTTTGATTCAAAATTCCTTCCCTGGTCGGAATGCAGTTCTAATGGAACACCGAATCTGCTCACCCAGTTGAACACAATTTGGTCTGCGACTGTTTTGGCTTCTTGATTCGGTATGGCGTATGCTTCAGGCCACTTGCTGAAGTAATCCATGACGACCAGAATATAACGATTTCCATTATTTGTTTCCGGAAATGGACCCGCCACGTCTATTGCAATCCTTTCAAAGGGTGATCCGACATTATACTGCTGCATTTGGCTGTGATTCTTTTTGTTCGGGCCTTTGGTGGCAGCACAGGTATCACATTTTCGGCACCACTTCTCGACATCCTCCCTTGCATGTAGCCAATAGAATCGTTGTCGAACCTTTTCTAGCGTCTTGTTTACTCCTAGATGGCCTCCCGAAACTCCATCATGCATCTCTCCCAGAACGTCCATAATCTTCGATCTCGGTAAGACTAGCTGCATTACATAGGACTTTCCATCTGCTGATTCCCACTTACGTCGAAGGACACCTTCTTGGACATGTAACGAGTCCCACTGTGCCCAATAGGCCTTTAGAGCCGGACTTCTGTCGGAGATATCAGCCCATTCTGGTTTTTCCTGGTGTTCCTTGCATGCGAGGATGGGTTCAATATCTGGGTCCTCTTGTTGAGCCTTCCTCATCTCGTCGTTGCTCCAGCCATAAATGGGATCGGTTCTGGTTCGTTGGACAGTAACCACTTCTTTTTCTTCTTGGCGTCTGCAATGCTTACAGTCTTGCTTACATGGTCTCCGAGACAGTGCATCAGCATTTGAGTGAAGCTTCCCCTTCCGATGTTGAATTTCATAATCGTACGTCTGCAGCCTCTCAATCCATCTCGCCACTTGACCCTCTGGATTCTTGAAATTCAAAAGCCAGTTTAGTGCTCCATGGTCGGTTCGGAGAAGAAACTTCTGTCCATAGAGATACTTATGGAAGTGCTTTGTTGCCAAGATCAGTGCAAGAAGTTCTCTTCTGGTCACACAATAGTTTCTTTCTGACTTTGAGAGTACCTTGCTGTAATAGGCAATTACCTTTTCTTCACCATTATGTACTTGTGATAGTACGGCACCAATCCCGACATTGCTGGCATCAGCGTCAATGATGAACGGTTTTCCGGGAGTCGGATAGGTCAGCACTGGTGTATTACACAAGCGTTGCTTGAGCTCTTGAAAGCTGCGCTCGCACTCACCTGACCACTTGAACTGCTTTCCCTTTTCCGTTAGCTGATGTAGACTCTTGGCGATCTCAGCAAAGTCCTTGACAAAGCGCCTATAATAGGTGGCTAGACCCAGAAAGCTTCGGAGTTGATGTTTGTCCTGTGGTGTTGGCCAATTCTTCACGGTGTCAATCTTATCAGGATCTGTCTTTACTCCTTGGGATGAGATGATATGTCCCAGGTATTTCACTTCGGTTTTGAAGAGTGAGCACTTTTCTGGATTGAGTTTGAGGTGGGCTTCTCGAAGTCTTTGAAAAACTGCTCTCAGATTTGTACAATGTTCATCAAATGTTTTCCCGTATACGATAACGTCATCCAAATAGACTAGGCAAGACTTCCATGTGAGTCCTTGCAGGACGCATTCCATAAGGCGCTCAAAAGTCGCTGGAGCATTGCACAGTCCAAAAGGCATCACTTTGAACTGCCACAATCCGTTTCCTGTCGAGAACGCTGTCTTCTCTTTGTCTTCAGGATGGATTTCTACTTGCCAGTATCCACTTTTCAAGTCCAACGTTGAGAACCATTGTGCTCCTTCCATTGCGTCCAGAGTATCACTGACCCTAGGCAGAGGGTAGCTATCCTTCTTGGTCACATCATTCAACCTTCGATAGTCTACGCAAAAGCGGGTTGATCCGTCTTTCTTCTTTACCAGGACCACTGGAGACGCCCAAGGGCTTTTAGAGTTTTCGATCAGACCCTCTTCTTTCATGGTGGTTATCAGTTCTTCAACCTCACCTTGTTTGGCTAGTGGAAGGCGTCTTGCAGGTTGACGGATCGGCTTTGCATCTCCGGTGTTGATTCGATGTTGAACCAGTTGTGTTCTGCCATATTTCCCTTGCGATGACGAAAAGATGTCTGCAAATTCTTCGAGGAGACCTTCTGCCGTTCTTCGTTGTTGGTGACCAAGATTTGATGACTTGAGAATGTTGGTCTTTATGGAGCTCAGCTCTCCGGACTTAGAGGTTTGCCTTGACTCTTCTTCATTGATTCTTGTTATCGCTGATACAGATTCGCATTGTCCGACAATCTCACCTTTTCTAAGCTTAACTTCGTACGGCTTGATGTTCAGTATTCGTACGGGAACCATGTTATTTACAGGTCTCACAAGGGTCTTCCCAATGGTGACGTTTTGGGAGGACTTTACAGATGCTGGTTCGACCATGAGGTATCGATGACTTCCAGGCTTACCCTTCAATTTCGTCCACACGAATACTTCTGAAGAAGCAGGCAAAGTCAGATCTTCTTTAATGACGGTTTTCACAGATAGCGAGGTCTCATACGAGTGAATCCCATAGATCATCGGAATCTCGATGTTTCGATATTTCAGGACTTGGTTCCCGATGTCCAATATCACTCCGTGATCTTTCATGAAATCGACGCCGACAATGCACTCGTCGCATATATCTGCTACCAGGAACAGGTGAGAGAATTCCAGCTCTGCCATCCGGATCTTAAGACGTACCTCACCATAAACTTTTGCGGCTTCTCCAGTTGCAGTCCTTAGACGATAGCTATTGGTGTTGTGGAGCCATGTCTTCTTAACGAGGTCCTGCCGTACAATGGACGCCGTGGCACCGGTGTCGATGGTAGCCACACATTTGTTGCCGTTTATACTTGCTTCCACGGTCAGGCTCTTGTTGTCACGTTTCGTTTGAGAAACCTGGATGGTGTTTCTGGGGCCATCGATACCAGAAACCAGCTTCTGCCCCTCGAAGTTGGTTCTTATTCGTTTCCCGGGTGGGAAACAGCTTCGGAAGCAACGTTGTTGGTGTTACTTTGACTTGTTGAGTAAGTTCTGTTTCCACAGTGTTGACATGAGGTTCGTCTTCGCGGTAATCTGCACTGTCGTTGAAGATGCCCAGTCTTGTTGCAGTTCCAGCATCGTGCTGGTCCGTCTCGCTGACTCCTTTCCAGAGTAGCCTTCTGACAAGAGCATTCTTGGACTTCCAATTCTCTCACGCGATGCACGTTTTGGGAAGCTTGTTCTGCGGCTTCCATTGTTAGAGCGAAAGCCAATGCTTCTGGTAGTGTTTGTTTTCCGGCAGTGCGAATAGCCCTTTGGAGATTTATATCGCCCACAGCTCTCACAAAGGCTTCAACAGCAAGTTGATTTATTATCTCGTTGCCAGCTGTTGGGTATGCCAGGTGAACCAATCGCTCGATATCTGCCTGAAGCTGCTGCAGAGTTTCACCTCTTTTCTGTGCCCTGTTGTTTAGTTAAACTCGGAAGACTTCTGCCATGTGGCTATCCCCAAACCGCTGTTCAATGGCGTTTACCAGAACTTTGAAGTCACCACTCTTCTCTGCTGGGATGGTTTGTAGCAGTTCGGCAGCTGCTCCTCTCAAGGCAAGTGTAAGAGCAATGTATTTTTCGTCATCGTCCCAGCCGTTTGTTAACGCTGCTGCTTCAAACTGTTTCTTGTAGATTGACCACGGAATCTGACCATCAAAGCTTGGAGGATTCACTTCTCTCTTTCTTGAGCATTCACCAGAAGGTTCTCGAGCTTTCATCTTTCGCACTTTTTCTAGTTCATTTGTGATGGTTTCGATTTGTTCGTCCATTTTCTCGAAACGTGCATTTTGTTTTTCGACGCGCTCGTCGAGAGTAGTGATTCTCTCTTCGAAGTCCGTAAACCTGCCCTCTAAAAGGTTTCTCTGTTCGTCAAACCGCTCTAGAATATTCTGCTGTTCTTGCTTTTGGTCATTTCTTTGAGCCTCTAGTTGCTTGAGGACATTCTCTTGCTCGGTCTTCTGCTCGTTTCTTTGAGTTTCTAGTTGCTCCAGAACATTCTTGTTTTGAGTTTCTAGTTGCTCCCGAACATTCTTTTGATTCTCTTCAAATTTGGCTAGAAGAAGTGTCATCATGGTAGATAAGTCGGCAGTTGCATTTACCTCTTTCGATTTTGCTTCCACTTCGAAAGCAAACGTATCTGGGTCTTCATTTTGTTCTTCCAGATATTCCTGTAGCCGTTTTACGAGTTCGATTTTACATCCTGCCCCACTTAAGCCACGTTTGCTTAATTCGGCCTTTAGCTCAGAGACAGTTAAGTCTTTCAAAACTTTACTCATTTTTTTTTTTAACTTCACTATTTCAAACAAAATAGTTTAATCACTGTTCACTGTTTTATTCTCAATAAGTTTTAATCCCACTTCTGACACCAATGTAATATTCGGCTTGGTCCGACAATTAAAACTTATTCACTTTTTAAATAAAACACAAATTCACTTTATTCAAATCACTCACAAACTTATTTATTCAACACTTTCAATTATAACTTTGCAAACACAGAGTACTTTTCTTTATCCTAGTTCACAATTAATTAATTCGCCTCGCCACCAAACGGCTATTTATATCAAAAATGATGGGTTCTAAAAACTACTATTGGTTCCTATTGGTTCTTGGGGAAGCTGAAAGTTCGAGAAGCTCTCTATTTACAAATAAAAAATACTGGGATTTTTGTAGGGGCTAACGTTCTTAATGCTTAACAAAAAGTTTCTCTTAATCTTAATTAATTATTGCCCCTCACGAGTGTTTACTACTACAATTAAACGATATTAAGTAAAGAGAGTATGTACATTAAATAAACAAGAGATACAGAGTAAGTAAAGAGAGTAATGAAAAGTGTGTACATTAAATATAGAAAGAGATACAGAATAAGTAAAGAGAGTAAGAAAAGTGTGTACATTAAACATAGAAAGAGATACAGAGAGTAAGAGATAATAAAGTATACACTTTAGTATTAGACATTACAATAGAAGGAGATACAGAGCGTATGAGATAAATAAAGTGTATACACATTACAGTATCAATAAATTAAGATTCGTTCAAAGAATAATCATTAACAATACCACTGTACTTCAAATTAAAAATTGAGTGAAATAGAAAAAACACATATGTATATTTGTAACTCATGTTAATCTCCTCTCTTACTGTTAATAATCGTATGATTTATATGTTATGTATAACGTACTCGTATATTGTTCTCATACGATCTTATGATGCAATGTTAATGCAATTATGTTTAAGTTCACTTCGAATAAAGCCGTTGAAAAGATCACACGTTTTTAGTATTTGCCTCTTGTTTTTGCATGTAACGTTTTGATTTGATTGATTATACAATTCAGAAGTGGAATTAACCTGCTTAATTTTGGCTTGCATAAAAGAAGATTTTGATTTATTTTAAAATTAGTTTGGAAAGCTTGAAAGAAGATTACGGTTAAAATAATTATTTTTGTTGAAACATGAATTCAAGTGAGCGTGCCGTATTGTTTATGCAGAGTGCAACTGTTCCAATGCTAAAGGCTAAGCTTGCCGATATGGGTTTGTCCACGTGCGGATTGAAACCTGCATTGCAGATACGATTGGAAGAGGGAATAGCTCTCCTCGATGATGGTCGGCTGGATGAGCTGTTCGCGGATGATGGTTCTTATGATGACGATGGTGATGATGGTCACGGTGATGATGGTCACGGTAATGATGGTCTTGGTGATGATGGTCACGGTGATGATGGTCACGGTGATGATGGTCACGGTGATGATGGTCACGGTGATGATGATCGAGGTGATGATGGTCGTTTCGATAATGGCAGTACGATGAATTTGCACGACGAAGACCGAGTTGTTTCTCAGAGGTTGGAGAATTTGCGTGAGATGGTGAGAAAAAAAGAAGAGATTGTTAGACTAGAAAAAAGATTAGCGGAGTTAAGTTGTTCACGGAATGTAGTTCACTCGCCGTCATACTCTTTTCGTGACATTGAAGACACGATGGCTACGTTTTCTGGAGATGATAACTACAGTGTGATGAAGTGGATAGCTCATTTTGAAGACTCCAAAATTCTTTACAATTTTACTGAGCCCGAATGTTTTGTCTACGCCAAGAGACTTTTACGAGGGACTGCGAAAATGTTTTTGAGGTCGATCACGTGCCGATCTTGGGTTGAATTGAAAGCGGCATTACTGGCTGAATTTAACAACCATGCGTCGGGCACAGATGTCCACAACATGTTGCGAGTTCGAAAAAAACGCAAGGACGAAACTTTCCAACAGTATTTATTGACAATGCAGGAAATAGCTTCTCAAGCTGACATCGAAGTACAGGATGTTATAACCTATGTGATAAACGGTATTCCTGACCCCATATTCAATAAGCAAATTTTATTGACAGCAAATACTATTGCGGAGCTTAAAATCATATTGAGGAGATATGAGAAAATGAGATGTGAACCACAATCTTCCATCGCTTTAAGTCATAAGACAACGACACACCAAAGAAAACTTCCAAGCACAAGTTCAAACACAAGGTGCTTTAATTGCAACGAAACGGGGCATATTTCACCGAGTTGCCCGAAACCGAAACGAGAAAACGGAACCTGCTTTCGCTGTGGTCAACAAGGTCACGTGGTTAAGAACTGCCCACAGTCATCATCGGTTCTTGTAGTCCAAAATTATGAATTCCAAAATGAATCACCCTGATATGTCAAGGCCTAGAATCGTTAACAAATTTTAATGGTATTTTCATAACTATATAATTTTTGCATGTATTTTCTTATCTCTGTTTTCATTTTGTAAAGATATTTAAAATTTTATTTTATTTCGTATATGCATGTATGCCTTATGCATTTATAAGAAAAATTCATTTTGTTTCATATAAAACATAAATATGTTTATAAAAAGAAAATGTTTATACGTTCGTTTTGTATAACATCAATTTTAATTGTATTTCAGTTTGACTATCATATTTATATGTATTAATATAATACTTTTCTTTTACTTAATATTTTTTTAAATAATAGTAGATATTATTGTCATAAAATAATGAAAATCGAGGGCGATTTGTCAAGAAGAGGGTTGAGTTGTAAGACAAATTCTGTATACAAATCAATGTATCAATAAATTAAGATTCGTTCAAAGAATAATCATTAACAATACCACTGTACTTCAAATTAAAAATTGAGTGAAATAGAAAAAACACATATGTATATTTGTAACTCATGTTAATCTCCTCTCTTACTGTTAATAATCGTATGATTTATATGTTATGTATAACGTACTCGTATATTGTTCTCATACGATCTTATGATGCAATGTTAATGCAATTATGTTTAAGTTCACTTCGAATAAAGCCGTTGAAAAGATCACACGTTTTTAGTATTTGCCTCTTGTTTTTGCATGTAACGTTTTGATTTGATTGATTATAATTGTTAAACAAATTGAAATAAATACAAATACAAATACAAATACAAAAATAAAGCTTTAGTGGCCATTGCCATTCTACGCTCATATATGTAGGTACATTTGAAACATACCCGTAAAATAGAGTGGCGTTACAGCTCTTGAAGAGCCAAGGCCTAAGTGGCTTACATGTACACAAATCTCTGAGTGCGTGTGAAGAATTCAGAGGACCAACAATTTAACGCCGATTCCGAACGGCAAAGTTGAGAAGCCCTTTTTTCATGACAGATACTCTTGGAATTTTATCAATTCGTCGCAGGAGGTTGTACCCGTGAAAGATGAAATAAAAACTTTATGGGCATGAGTAGGATTCTAACCCACAACGTTCTTATTAACAGCCAACGCACATAACCACTAAGCCACGAACACTACCAAACTTACCCGTATAAATGCTAATACTACAATCGTAGAAACTAGAAAAAGCAGCTTATGTTTTCGTTTTCCCTAATTTGATAAACATTTGATCCAATTCGGTGCCGTGGTTTACATAAATCCCATTTAGACAAATACAGAATGTTTGGTCTTCGAACAATTGAAACACTTTCTACAAATTTTAGATAGGCATTTCATTCTTATTTTGAAAGTAGCTCTATTTGCTTGAGTTCGGATTCTGACTCACAAGCACCCTATCAACAAAAAAAATTGTTATAATAGCCCATACAAGAAATTCCCGTCATCGCTCCCACTAAAATTTTCAATGGGGAGTAAAATATAAAGCCAAGACGAATAAGATTCGCTTGGTCGGCGTGAATTGAGTTAGCCGGAAAGGCTGCGTATACCTGTTGCAATGTGGTGAATTGTCTCCATCATCATCATCACATTCACAAATCAATTGAACTCTCAAAATTCTAATTTGAGCAGTTATTAGGCCAGTTCCACCTAACAACATCTCACTGAGATCTCAATGTCACCTTGACTGAGGCAAAATCATTTGGTGGAACATAATTCTCAGTTATCATTGAGATTTAATGGTTACCTTATTAATTGTTGCTGCACATATGTCAGCCACGTCAAATAGCTGTGTGAGAAATCGAATCCAAAATAATTTCATCTCAGAGATCTCAGAAAAAAATCTCAGTTCTCACATTTCCACAGATTCTTCACTGCTATTGGTCGCAGCTTAATTTTAAGTAGAATAAAGCCTTCCTCAATTAATGGACTATCCAACACAAAAAGAATTTTACAATTCGAAATAGTAGTTCCTGAGATTACCGCGTTCAAACGAACTTTATATTGTATTGTATTGTATTATATTGTTTGCCGTTTTTTCCACATTTTACACAAATTCTTCGCTCCTGTTGGTCGCAGCTAAATTTTATATAGCTTCAAGCCTTCCTTGATGAATGGACCATTCAACATTAAAAAAATTGTTCAATTTTATAAAGCAGTTCTTGAGATAAGCGCGTTAAAACGCAGAAAAATGTATATTTTTTGCCGTTTTTTCCATATTTTCCACAGATTCTTCGCTGCTATTGGTCACAGCTTAATGTTAAATAGCTTCAAGTCTTCCTCAATTAATGGACCATCCAACACAAAAAGAATTATACCATTCGAACCAGTAGTTCCTGAGATAAGTGCGTTAAAACGCAGAAAAATTTATATTTTTTGCCGTTTTTCCACATTTTCCACAGATTCTTCGCTGCTATTGGTCACAGCTTAATGTTAAGTAGCTTATTGTCTTAGTCGATTAAGGCACCATCCATTCGAACCAGTAGTTCCTGAGATTACCGCGTTCAAACGAACAAACTCTTCAGCTTTATATACTAGTGTAGATGTAGATTCCTCATTAAAAATTTTAGTGGGCGCGATGACGGGAATTTCTTGTATGGGGGCTCCCCGCCTATAAGAATATTTTTACCTACCTATTATTTCCCTAAGAAAAATATTTTGATCATATTTCAAAAATTCACCTCTTCTTAGAGAAACTTATGTCGTTTTCGATTGGTTTCACTCAAGAATTCACTCATTCTGAAATCGAATGGAACAGGTCAAATCGCTTCCACTGAGTTTTGTTTTTTTGTGTTTGTGTGAAATTTCAAAAGTCAAATATCTTATTTGTCTTTCAAAAATCCTCATTAAAAACAAAAACAAAACTGATTGAGTATTATTTTTGACTTTTTATTATTCATGTATTATTGCTTCTTGAGTGGATTCTGATTTGAAATCAAGAAGAGAATTTTTCTTCTAAGAAGCGTTCTGTCTGTCAGTTTCGTGCAAATAAAACGCTTTCAGAAGGCTTCGGAATGATTCCGGACGCTTCCGGAGAGCCAATCGAAAACGACATTACGTGAAGTTTTCTCTTTGTTAGACCGCACACACGTGGCTGTAGTTTCCTTCAGATTTTTCTTCTTTTGATAAGTTAGTAAATTATTATATCATAACAACTTAATTAAAGTATTTGGCTGCAGTATTCCAGAATGTCAACTTTTTGTTATATTTGGGTATCCTTTGTTTATGCAAAAAGTCTAAGAACAACAAATGCCTTACGAAGGTTCAAAGTATATTATTGCAAGAATTCAACCTCGAAGCAAAAAAGTATAACGGACGTGTGTGTTATTAATAGGGCAACCAAAAATATGCTCGAGCATGTTTTTTTTGGAACGTCAAATTTGACAATTGACAAGATAGAAATACGTTTCATAAAAAAACAAACATTTTGGACCCTATTCGTTAGAGCATATTTTAGCATATTTTGTTTTAAATGCATATTTTTGCATATTTTGCTTTAAAACGCATATTTTGGCATATTTCATCATTATTTGTAATATTTTTTGCAAATGTTAGAGTAAATGTTTTTTTTTCAAAAAATTCGCGATGCTATTCAAATATTTCATTCACAAGTATCGCATGTCACTTGTGAGACCCACAGGCTCCATAGAACTTGTGAAACACTTCGAGGTCAATTTCCAGAAGTTGATATTTTCACCGCAAACGTGAAAAAAGTGTTTAAAAGCTCCGCCAAGAAAAAGGAGATTCAAAGATATTGCCTTTTCGGAACACTACATGAAGAGGAATCAGCTGCAATACGAATTGTTAAAAAATTGTTTTAATGAACTGGCATTAAACGTGACTTATTATTTCTATCATCCAATTATAAATTTTTATTGAAATGTGTTGCACAACTTGAAACAAGCGGCCTTCAGCTTACATAAAATTATTGATCCATGTCCAAGTTAAAAAAAATTAATACCATCGATTCCAATATCGAAAAAAAAAATTATCGATATTTCGGAAAAATTAGAGGGCGCAAATTGTTTATTATGGCAGAATTTATTCGTAGAATAAAAAAAACTGCATTTGAAATAATAGCATTAAAGTTTGCACGTATAACTGGCGGATGATGAACCTACAAAAATGTTTTCAGAGAAAAATGTTTAAGTAAAACTGTTTTCCTTTATTGCAACAAACATTTTAACAAATATTTTTATTTTTAAATTATTCTGGTTAATATTCTAATTTTTTGATTTTTGGTATTTATTTAGCTTTTTATGTTTTTATGTTTTTTTTTTCTTTTTTTGTTCTTTTATTTGTCTCTAAAGATATTTTGACCTCTGTTTTTTTTTTTTCTTTTTTGTTGACAAGTCAATAAACTTAAAAAAACACGAAATTTAAGATTTTTTGCTATTTCAAATTTTTTTAGAGCATATTTTTAGAGCATATAATTGGCTTTTTAGAGCATATTTAAAGCGCTATAAATGGTTTTTATAGAGCATATTTTTGGTTGCCCTAGTTATTAATTATTTCCCACTGCGTCCACTTGCATAAAAATTCGTATGTCATTTTGAATCCTTGTCCTCATCTCAGGAGCGCAATGACTAAACAGAGCGAAGTCGCCAGGAGGATAGGAAATTCTTTGTCAAGAATCTTACATTTTTCCCTTTTTCTTTTTTTTTTTTTGTGTGGAATCACATTTTATTGTGAACTTCCCTTTGAATATCCTTTCATTCATCCTAGCTTAGCCTTGTTGAGTATAAGAATTGGTATTCGTGGCCCCCGGAAAGAACATTGCACTTGTGAGGGAAACAGGCTTCACCTGTCAAATGATTTCATTACGTATTCAAGCAACGAAATAAGAATCGTCACGACGGACGACTGTTGGATGGAATCAAGTCGGCATAGTCGTCGTTCGGTCGACTGTATTAAGTAAGTTCTCGAACAACTTGGCAGATATACTATAAGATCACGGCTATCAACCCACGCAGGAACTAGACTGGACCGAGTACCACCTTCATCTAGAGTTTGATACCGGAGACCAGTTACTGGAATTATAAGGATGTCAAAGTATGGGAATGGGAATACGACTGATGATGATGAGGATGATGATTCAACGTCATGCCTTCGTTTGGGAATGCGCAAAATGAAAAATTGTTGCATTTTAAGTTATTCTCCCTAGTCCTTAATGGCTGTTGCCAGCCAAAGGCAAAATGTCTCCAAATGAGGTTGATGAGGAAAGGCGGTGTGAAAAAGGATTCCACAACTGAAAATAAAAATATACACTCTTTTATCATTTAGAGAATGAGGCTGGACGAAGTACTATAACAGCACTCGTATACGAGTAGAGAATAGACTACAATTCGAAGGACGAGTGACGGGACGGCCGGCAGCACAGAATGTTTTCCTCTGCAGAGGAGGAAGTAGATCAGGATACAAATGTCATTTTATACGAGATTAAGGAATAGGGATAATTGAGAGATCCCCACTAAGAGATTTTTAGGGCGGACGCATGATGGGGTTTGTTGGTTATGCGAAGCTGATGCTGGAGCAGTAACAAAAAAAAAATAGGAAAAATGTGGAATGCCATAATTAATTTAAATTTTTCTTTTAATTTTAATTCTCTCCTCTGTGGATGGCCTTTTTTTACTGATGATAGCTTGAGGGTTTAAATTTCGTTTAAGAGAAGATTTCTTAACATTTTACGTATAATTGGTCATTTGAAACTCTTGGGATGGAAAAGGATATGATAGGATAGGATAGGATGGCAGAGCAGCCATCAAGCACCACCATGAATAATTGTTGGTATATTTTTTCGTTGCTCAAACCAGTGTGTAGGAACGCAAAAGGATTGGGATTCATTTTTCATTTGGTTCACATTTCACAATGACCAAGTTAGGATAACAAAGTAAAAACGAAAAAAATGCGACAATTATTTCATTTGGGAATGAAAATACTCTCAAAGCTTGATGATCCGTGGAGCCAGCAAAATATATCCAAAGTTTGAAAAAGATAATTTGCCTGAGGTTACGAAAATAACAGTTTTGATGGTTTCGGTTTGACGCACTAGCTGATGAAAAAATGTTAAGGGTTTTCAAGGCATTATATTATTCAATATAACTATTTCGTAAATTTCAATTAATGAAACTCAAGCTCCTGACCACTCATTTTTATTTTCATAAAACAAAATATTTGTATAAATATTTTTATAATTTACTATGGGTTCGCGGGTATTACGGTTGAATATCTTAAGATGAGGAATGCAACAGGCTATTTTAAAAAATCTTAGAACTGTTGTAGAAGTCAAGATCATGAAGCCGAAATTCTCATAGGAGGTGTCACAGTCACAGAAATAATCGGGCGGCGTGGTGGTTGGCGACCCTTAAACAAAATGAAAAGATGGGCACGACTGGATCGAGCGAACTTTTTCCTGTATTCCAAAACTTAACTCACAAAACACATTTAAATAAAAATTCAAATTAATATTTTTATGAAGATATAAAGCTGAAGAGTTGTTTGGTTGTTTGATCGCGCTAATCTCAGGAACTACTTATTCGAATTGTAAAATTCTTTTTGTGTTGAATAGTCCATTATTCGAGGAAGGCTTAAGATTACACCAAAAGGAGCTAAGAATCAGTATAAAATGTGGAAAAAAATGCAAAAAGTTATTTATTTTTTGTTTGTTTGAACGCGCTGATCTCAGGAACTGCTAAATTGAGTTGAAATATTATTTTTGTGTTGAATAGTTGACACATTTTGTTATATTTTGGTAATTGAGAATTTGAACAGTAACCCAGGCTTTGAATTTACATGCATATCCCTCGAATGAATAAGACCGTCTTAAGACTGCTATCAGTTTGTTTGATTTATTGTCAAACTAAACATATGTCTTTCGTTTAAACAACCGAAGCTTTTTGTTATATTTTGATAATTGAGAATTTGAACAGTATTATTGCTATTTTTAAACTGCTGTTAAGCTGTGATTAACTTAAACTGGAGTTTAAGCTATTCATAAACACATTTAGTCCTAGGATTAAGAACAAAACTGGAGTCTAACTTTAAACATGGGTGATGCTATGTTTAAGTTGACTTTGATCCTGCAACTTAGTAACAAACTGGTGAATGCATTTCTTCGGATAGGCTTAATAGGCTGTTCTAGTTTGTAAGTAGTTGTTAGGTAGAATAGGTAGTTTTAGTTAATTTTAAGTTTTATTTTTAAGGACCTAATTTTAAGTAGCACGTAAGAAACAAAACAAAATTGATATGATGTTAGTTTTTCAAGTTTTTCTAACAAGAAATGAATAATAAAAATAAACAAAATAGTTCATAGGCCGAAAGGCATTAGTTTTAAGTAAACCATGAATTCCTTAGAGCGCCCGGTTGGGGCCAGTAAGTTAAATATAAGATTTTAGATCATAAGCTAGTTTTGAATTCCTTTGTCTAGTATATAAGTAGTTATAAGTGAATAATGAATAAAATGAATTTTGAAAAAAAAATAGGCTTGATTATAATTCACAAGAAAAGGTATGGAAGCAAAATGAAAACTGCTTCCTTAAAAAAATAAGGATACGCAATTTTCTGTATTCAATTATTAAGGGACGGAGAAGGATTTTTTTTATTCCAAATTCAAATTCACAACAAACGTTTTGGAATGGTACCAAAGTGGCCCACAAGTTCAACGATATCCCTGTTCCCTGTCAATGCCTTCGACTTTGGATACTTCATCGAAGGCATAACCGTTATAGAATTTGTAAATAAATTCGATTTGGATTCAGGAACACGAAATTACAAAAAAAATGCTTCAAACACTAATGCCAATATCATATACAACCATATACAATATTGTACTTTATCAGGTGTTTAAAATAATGGACATTTGTATCACAAGAAACAATAATTATTGATGACCCGAGTCATTTTTGTTTTTGAGTTTTTTTGATTTTGAATGTGAGAAATGAAAAAATGTACAGGGTGGCGCACCAATTGTGCTACAATAAGAAATTCAAATAACTTTTTTTTTAATCGATGTATTTCATTTTTTTTTATTGGTTGGAAAATTAAATTTTATTTTAAATAGTTAGTTGTTTTTAAAGATTATAGACCGCAAATGACCTCCACGCTCTCCCACGCATATGCGGCACCTGGTCAAAAAATTATTCATTGCGGCCTGAAGAGTTGAAGTTGGGATCGCCTCAATTATTGTCGTTATGGACTGCTTTAATTCAGTTAAATTCCTGGGCTTCGTTTTATACACCTCTTGCTTGACCATAAAAATAAGTCTGGTGCAGTCAGGTCAGGTGACCTTGGGGGCCAGCGAAGAGTGGAGTTCCTAGAAATTAATTTGTTTGCGATTTTTTTGTTTAGCTCCGCCATTACTGGTCTGGCTATATGTGGAGTTGCTCCATCTTGCTGAAACCAAACGCTGTTGAATGGTATACGTCTTCGGCGCAGTTCTGGGTAAAAAAACTCCTTCAACATCTTTAAATAACGGTCCCCATTGACAGTAACGGTTACACCGATTTCTTCAAAGAAGTACGTCCCGACAATACACCTTGATGAAACTGCGCACCACACAGTGACTCGTTCTGGGTGCAGTTCCGTCTCATGGAGCATTTCTGGATTAGACTCATTCCATATACGGCAATTTTGCTTGTTTACATTGCCGTTAAGATCAAAATGGGCCTCATCAGACATGAACAAACAATTGATCAATGTATTGTCTTTTTCAGCCATTGATATCATTTTTTGGCAAAATTTCAGGCGAACAGGCTAATCCTGATTGTTTAACTTGCTAGTAATTTGGACTTTGTACGGAAACAAGTTAAAATCGTCATGAAGTATCCGTTGTAATGACCGTCTACTAATTCCAATTTGCCCCGATAAGTTTCAGGTCGAAACGCTCGGATTGGCCTGTATCTATTGCAGATGCTACTGCTGCGATTGTATCCTGAACCCGAACATTGGCATCTCGATGGTACGGCCTTCGTGCGATGCTTCCAGATTCGGCAAACATGTTTACAAACCTCATAATGGTCCATCTACTCGGGGGATTACCGCCAAACTTCCGCCTAAATTCCCTTTGGACGGAAATGACGGACTGCAAAGCATGGTACCGTTGCACTATCCAAATTCTTTTCTCCGTATCCCAAGCATCCAATTTTATAAATCTAAATAGTAAACTACAAAATAAAAAAAAATAAGCCGATTACTCACACAGAAAAAAAGTTATTACGTTTTATTTTTGTAGCACGATTCGTGCGCCACCCTGTATTATTTGAAGTTTCGAGTTTTGAAATTCTCTTTTTATTTTGGCATTTTTAATGTTTTATGTCTACATTTGAAGCATCAAATAGATTTTTTCAGTAAACTCTAGTTTAGTTCAAAAAAGTTAGAAAATCGTCTATGAATAGAAGCTGTGTTTTCCTAAACTGTTTAGCTTAAACTGTGGACTAGCAAATTACGACTTAAATAATTCTCTATGAATATGGCATTATGGCCAAATGTTTTAATACTTTCAAAAAATTTTATTTTTTCTTTATCTATATATATAAAAGAACAGCCTAATTTTTGTGTTCGTTCGCTAACCGGCCAAACCGCTTGACCGATTTTCTTAATTTTTTTCCAAACTCAAGAGGAATTGGGGTAGAAGGTTTAGGAAAAACAAAACTTATACTTTTTAAATGACAAATGGTACCAATGTTAAAAAATCATTTTTTTTTTCACTACATCAAATTATGAACAAAACTGATCATTTTCACTTGAAAATTTTGTAAAATATTTTATTTTTATTCATACAAATAAATGTCAGTGAAGAAAAAGAAGACATTTTTTATTCATTTACATGTCCGCTTATGTATATGACAGGAGCCAGTATTTAGTCCTGGACCTATTAAACTGGACACATCATGCTTTGCTGTCGAAAGTCAACATGCGAGGAGCAGAGGTACAAAGGGTGTTTTTCTTAGATAGAACTTTAAATTGCAATAAAACAACGATGGAATATTCTATTGACGTAATTTTTTATTTATTCGAAAGATAATCTTGTGGCATTACATTTTAAATATGGTTTCTGGCATATGACTGCCACGGCTGGCTCGGATGTAGTCCAATCTGGACGTCCGATTTTCGATGACTTTTTACAACATTTGTGGTCGTATATCGGCAATAACACGGCGACTGTTGTCTTCCAAATGGTCAAGAGTTTGTGGCTTATCCGCATAGACCAATGACTTTAAACAAACGCACAGAAAATAGTCTAGCGGTGTTAATTCACAAGATCTTGGAGGCCAATTCACAGGTCCAAAACGTGAAATTATGAGAATCGGGAACAACGGCCATCTCGTTTTGGGCCAATCCGACGAATCTACGCCTTGCTTGATGATAGTTTGGCTTCAATGCTTGCACGAGTTGAAAAAAAAAATTGCACAATTTGCAAGCGTTATGTTCAGGCGTGAGTCTATTCATGATGAATTGCCAAACCAAACTGAGAAGAGAATAAATCACTTGACAGCTGTTAAATCGCCGTCTTGAAAATTAATGCCAATTTAAAGTTCTATACCTCGAAAAAAAAACAACCGTTACATTACATGGATACAAAAACTTTTATAAAACACTATAATACCTTTAGGCGATCGATGCATTATACGAAGTTACAATTGTTATTCTTAACTTTAACTAAAAAACTATATAGATGATTTTTGTGCTGTAATCGATTGGCCAAGAATTTCCCGAGAACAATCGATATTGAAGAAGAAATTCACTCTGAAAATTGTCTTCCTTCTTTGATATGTATGTGCATGTAGGTCTCTGAGAACAATATAGGAACTTCAAGCCATCTTTGCAAGCCATCCTTATAGAAAACAAAGAGGAATGTATTGTAAATAGGAATGGGAAGCTTACACCCCAATCCATAAAGATGTAAGGATATGAAAACCATTCCATGGGTAAGCGTAATATGTGGATATAGGTAGACGCTCCCGTTTCTATTAGGTTAAGTTCGTAACATCATCTTTTGTAATTTTCTAACTGCAATTCGGTAAATTCAGTTTTGCGTTGTGTTTTTTGGCAAGACAATGATCACTCCAGGCTCTGGTCCGCCGAAGAGAACTGGAATTAGGGTTCTCTTGAAATCGTTCATATGATTTGGAAATATCATCGAATCGGAAGTTGACCATTTTAATTCCTCAATTTGGAAGCCCTTTTAGCAAAAGTAAGCAGAAGTTCAAAACAAAATTTCGAGTTGGAAGGTAGTTTTTGTTGAATTTTCAAATACAAAAACTGTTTTGAAGAATCGTAGATGTTGCAGACATTCCAAGAGCAGTACAGGTAGGGCGATGTTTTCTAATTGCAATTGAATGATTACAAGAGAGTGTGCATTGAAATGCTATCGCAGGTAGAAAGTAGAGTTCTCAGAGCCTAGGATCACCGGGTACACCAACATAATTAACAACGAATTGCTGGCGAGATCACCGTTAAATGAATAAATAAATAATGGGGGGAAAATACATGGCTGACAAGTTTGTTTGTTTGAACGTGCTTATTCCCGGTACTATTGGTTTGAATTGAGACATTCTTTTTGTGTTGGATAGGCCTTTTGTCGGAGGAAGGTTTTAGGCTACGACCAATAAGAGCGAAGAATCAGTGACAAATTTTGCAAAGACCGGGGAAAATTATTAATATTTTTAGTATTCCATTCCGTGATTCAAGTTACCCAACAAATATGTATAAAAGAATTATATCTCATTAAATGGTCTAAAAAATGTCGGTATATGGCTGTCTTTTAAGTATAACCTTTTTTTATTCTTATCAACTTTGGTCGAAATCAATGCATTAGAACCAATTATTTTCCAAGGAGTTTTATCAACATTATATCAATCCTTTTCCTTACCAAGTAAACGTGTTGTTGATTAAGAGTATTTAATTAAAATTCTTAAGCGCGCAGGATGAACAAGACAAGACGCTACGCTGGCCGGTGGGCAAGGGGGTGGCAGACGAAGTTTATTAAATCGAAAATTATTTTAATTGAAAATTTATTATTGTACATATTATGTATGTATATAAGAAGGCGACAACAGAACTGTAATAAAATAAGCTGAAAATTAAATTTCATCACAATAATCATCTCCGCTCGTAAGAGTTAGATCTCTAGGGGTCCAGCCCACCGGAGTCAACCTATTTTTGTCATAAAATCTGATTCGCAGTAGATTTCGTTATATTGTGGTTATATCGTCTCCAGCATCGTCCGTTAGTCCTTCCTCACGAACTTGGCTAATTTTTTGCCTACAAATGAAAACGGTGTACTAATTTACACGACACAGTTTTTGGGTTCTTTGGATATTTGGATATAAGAGGACTGCAGCCAATTACTTAGAGCTAAATAAGTTTAGTAAAACGAAAAAATGGGGTTAAATTTGTATTTGGTGGTTCCACTGCTCTTGAAACATTATTTTCAATTGTAAAATATACACACTGTCCCTTTTTCAAATGCACTGGCAAATGGACAACTCCTTGATACCTTTCACGTATTTGGAACGAAAAAATACGCCAACAGCTCCTACTGCAACGCTTACCATTATCATGGTAAACCACCTGACCTTATCAAAAACGCATTCTAATAAAAAAAATATTAAATAAAGCACATATAAAACAAATTAAAAATAAAAACATTTATTTTTGAAGCCCTGCGAAGCGGGCGGGGGTTTTGCTAGTTTTATATAAAATAGGAAAGAATACATCAAAAAGAATTAAATGACTATTCTTCTCGACTTCTACTTTAAGAGTGCCAGTCGTTATTATATTTTATTCAAATCAAATACAACAAGCTATCCTATTTTGCGATAGCGATCTCATTGGTTGAATAGTTTGGGTTCTTTTTCACAGCTCGAGATGAAAAATAATAGGACGTTTACATTTTACATGAGTCAATTTTCATATCGTCTCGCCGCTCTTCAGATTAACTCCAGAATAAGTATGTATAATTAACACAGATATTGTAATAATGTGATTTACTTGAATCCAATTGAAATAGAGAACTACATATCTGAATTTTTCCAAGCTTTACAAATAACTTTCTACTTTCATTAAAGCATGCAGTAAAATGCAAATTTCGTTGAGAAATTCAACATATTGTAATGTGTATACACTTTATTTATCTCATACGCTCTGTATCTCCTTCTATTGTAATGTCTAATACTAATGTGTATACGTTATTATCTCTTACGCTCTGTACCTCTTTTCTGTATGTAATGTACACACTTTTCTTACTCTCTTTACTTACTCTGTATCTCTTGTTTATTTAATGTACTTTTACTCTCTTTACTTACTCCTTATTTCTATAACTCTAATATCGTTTAATTGTAGTAGTAAACACTTGTGAGGGGCAATACCTAATGATTAAGAGAAACTTTTTGTTTAGCATTAAGAACGTTAGCCCCTACAAAAAAAATCCCAGTATTTTTGTTTGTAAGTGTAAGCTTCTGGAACATTCAAGCTTCTCCAAGAACCAATATAGTAGTTTCTAGAACCAAGTATTTTTGTTATATAAAGAGCCCGTTTGGCGGCGAAGAATTAGTTGATTGTGAACTGCGATAAGTAAAGTACACTGTGTTTGAAAAGTTATAATTGAAAGTGTTGAATAAATAAGTTTGTGAGTGATTTGAATAAAGTGAATTTGTGTTTTATTTAAAAAGTGAATAAGTTTTAATTGTCAGACCAAGCCGAATATTACATTGGTGTCAGAAGTGGGATTAAAACTTATTGAGAATAAAACAGTGAACAGTGATTAAACTATTTTGTTTGAAATAGTGAAGTTAAAAATTTAAAAAAAAAAAAAAAAAAAAAAAAAAAAAAAAAAAAAAAAAAAAAAAAAAAAAAAAAAAAAAAAAAAAAAAAAAAAAAAAAAGATGAGTAAAGTTTTGAAAGACTTAACTGTCTCTGAGCTAAAGGCCGAATTAAGCAAACGTGGCTTAAGTGGGGCAGGATGTAAAATCGAACTCGTAAAACGGCTACAGGAATATCTGGAAGAACAAAATGAAGACCCAGATACGTTTGCTTTCGAAGTGGAAGCAAAATCGAAAGAGGTAAATGCAACTGCCGACTTATCTACCATGATGACACTTCTTCTAGCCAAATTTGAAGAGAATCAAAAGAATGTGCTAGAGCGGTTTGACGCACAGAAGAAAGAACAAGATAACGTTCGGGAGCAACTAGAAACTCAAAACAAGAATGTTCTGGAGCAACTAGAAACTCAAAGAAACGAGCAAAAGAAGGAGCAAGATAATGTTCTCAAGCAACTAGAGGCTCAAAGAAATGACCAAAAGCAAGAACAGCAGAATATTCTAGAGCGGTTTGACGAACAGAGAAACCTTTTAGAGGGCAGGTTTACGGACTTCGAAGAGAGAATCACTACTCTCGACGAGCGCGTCGAAAAACAAAATGCACGTTTCGAGAAAATGGACGAACAAATCGAAACCATCACAAATGAACTAGAAAAAGTGCGAAAGATGAAAGCTCGAGAACCTTCTGGTGAATGCTCAAGAAAGAGAGAAGTGAATCCTCCAAGCTTTGATGGTCAGATTCCGTGGTCAATCTACAAGAAACAGTTTGAAGTAGCAGCGTTAACAAACGGCTGGGACGATGACGAAAAATACATTGCTCTTACACTTGCCTTGAGAGGAGCAGCTGCTGAACTGCTACAAACCATCCCAGCAGAGAAAAACATTGACTTCAAAGTTCTGGTAAACGCAATCGAACAGCGGTTTGGGGATAGCCACATGACAGAAGTCTTCCGAGTACAACTCAACAACAGGGCACAGAAAAGAGGTGAAACTCTGCAGCAGCTTCAGGCAGATATCGAGCGATTAGTCCACCTGGCATACCCAACAGCTGGCAACGAGATAATAAATCAACTTGCTGTTGAAGCCTTTGTGAGAGCTGTGGGCGATATAAATCTCCAAAGGGCTATTCGCACTGCCGGAAAGCAAACACTACCAGAAGCATTGGCTTTCGCTCTAACAATGGAAGCCGCAGAACAAGCATCCCAAAACGTGCATCGCGTGAGAGAATTGGAAGTCCAAGAATGCTCTTGTCAGAAGGCTACTCTGGAAAGGAGTCAGCGAGACGGACCAGCACGATGCTGGAACTGCAACAAGACTGGGCATCTTCAACGACAGTGCAGATTACCGCGAAGACGAACCTCATGCCAACACTGTGGAAACAGAACTTACTCAACAAGTCAAAGTAACTCCAACAACGTTGCTTCCGAAGCTGTTTCCCACCCGGGAAACGAATAAGAACCAACTTCGAGGGGCAGAAGCTGGTTTCTGGTATCGATGGCCCCAGAAACGACATCCAAGTTTCTCAAACGAAACGTGACAACAAGAGCCTGACCATGGAAGCAAATATAAACGGCAACAAATGTGTGGCTACCATCGACACCGGTGCCACGGCGTCCATTGTACGGCAGGACCTCGTTAAGAAGACATGGCTCTACAACACCAACAGCTATCGTCTAAGGACTGCAACTGGAGAAGCCGCAAAAGTTTATGGTGAGGTACGTCTTAAGATCCGGATGGCAGAGCTGGAATTCTCTCACCTGTTCCTGGTAGCAGATATATGCGACGCATTGTCGGCGTCGATTTCATGAAAGATCACGGAGTGATATTGGACATCGGGAACCAAGTCCTGAAATATCGAAACATCGAGATTCCGATGATCTATGGGATTCACTCGTATGAGAATTCGCTATCTGTGAAAACCGTCATCAAAGAATATCTGACTTTTCCTGCTTCTTCAGAAGTATTCGTGTGGACAAAATTGAAGGATAAGCCTGGAAGCCATCGATACCTCATGGTCGAACCAGCATCTGTAAAGTCCTCCCAAAACGTCACCATTGGGAAGACTCTTGTTAAACCTGTAAAGAACATGGTTCCCGTACGAATACTGAACATCAAGCCGTACGAAGTTAAGCTTAGAAAAGGTGAGATTGTCGGACAATGCGAATCTGTATCAGCGATTACAAGAATCAACGAAGAAGAGCCAAGGCATACCTTGAAGTTCGAAGAAGTGAATTCCATAAAGACGAACATTCTCAAGTCATCTAATCATGGCCACCCACAACAAAGAACTGCAGAAGGTCTCCTCGAAGAATTTGCAGACATCTTTTCGTCATCGCAAGGGAAATATGGCAGAACACAACTGGTTCAACATCGAATCAACACCGGGGATGCAAAGCCGATCCGTCAACCTGCAAGACGCCTTCCACTAGCCAAACAAGGTGAGGTTGAAGAACTGATAACCACCATGAAAAAAGAGGGTTTGATCGAAAACTCTAAAAGCCCTTGGGCGTCTCCAGTGGTCCTGGTAAAGAAGAAAGACGGATCAACCCGCTTTTGCGTAGACTATCGAAGGTTGAATGATATGACCAAGAAGGATAGCTACCCTCTGCCTAGGATCAGTGATACTCTGGACGCAATGGAAGGAGCACAATGGTTCTCAACGTTGGACTTGAAAAGTGGATACTGGCAAGTAGAAATCCATCCTGAAGACAAAGAGAAGACAGCGTTCTCGACAGGAAACGGATTGTGGCAGTTCAAAGTGATGCCTTTTGGACTGTGCAATGCTCCAGCGACTTTTGAGCGCCTTATGGAATGCGTCCTGCAAGGACTCACTTGGAAATCTTGCCTGGTCTATTTGGATGACGTCATCGTATACGGGAAAACATTTGACGAACATTGTACAAATCTGAGAGCCGTGTTTCAAAGACTTCGAGAAACCCACCTCAAGCTCAATCCAGAAAAGTGTTCACTCTTCAAAACCGAAGTGAAATACCTGGGACATATCATCTCATCCCAAGGAGTTAAGACGGATCCTGATAAGGTTGACACCGTGAAGAATTGGCCAACACCACAGGACAAACATCAACTCCGAAGCTTTCTGGGTCTAGCCACCTACTATAGGCGCTTTGTAAAGAACTTTGCTGAGATTGCCAAGAGTCTACATCAGCTAACGGAAAAGGGAAAGCAGTTTAAATGGTCAGGTGAGTGCGAGCGCAGCTTTCAAGAGCTCAAGCAACGCTTGTGTAATGCACCAGTGCTGACCTACCCGACTCCCGGAAAACCGTTCATCATTGACGCTGATGCCAGCAATGTCGGGATTGGTGCCGTACTATCACAAGTACATAATGGTGAAGAAAAGGTAATTGCCTATTACAGCAAGGTACTCTCAAAGTCAGAAAGAAACTATTGTGTGACCAGAAGAGAACTTCTTGCACTGATCTTGGCAACAAAGCACTTCCATAAGTATCTCTATGGACAGAAGTTTCTTCTCCGAACCGACCATGGAGCACTAAACTGGCTTTTGAATTTCAAGAATCCAGAGGGTCAAGTGGCGAGATGGATTGAGAGGCTGCAGACGTACGATTATGAAATTCAACATCGGAAGGGGAAGCTTCACTCAAATGCTGATGCACTGTCTCGGAGACCATGTAAGCAAGACTGTAAGCATTGCAGACGCCAAGAAGAAAAAGAAGTGGTTACTGTCCTACGAACCAGTCTTCTACCTGAGCGTCGAACTTGTCGAGTTGTAGAAGCTGAGTAAGGTCAATGATTCTCGGGAATTATTTCTCCAGAAGAGTCCTGAAACCAAAGGTCGCTCGCCCCTCCCCTTCCCGATCCCTATCCCCTCCTCCATCGGCTTTGTGCATTACACTGGCTGATGTCTCCTTATCCCCTGACTGTATAGTGTATCACTTCTGTCAGTACCTTGTTTCCTTCCTGGGACGCTTATGGCTCAATTGCTGTTCGTCTCTCCTTTTCCAAATCATATCCTCCCCTTCAACTTCCCAATTGGGCTGGATTCAAGGTGTTATACGACCCGTGCCGATGATCAGCCAGGCTGAGGGCCCAATTTCTAAAAATAGCTCAGTCACTAACGGAGTATCCGGATACCAGGCGACCTCCGGATTAACTAGCCTTATCTGTGTATGCGAATCTCTGCGCAGATGGACCCCCCCTTTACTTCGCTTACTCGTGGGACCTTAATGCCAAAACAAAAACCAAAACAAAAACAACAAACAAAAATTCAAACCGGTGCCGGTATTCCATCTACACCGGGCGGCAGTTCGGCGGCAACGTTGGCTGTCGTTACACCTGTGCCGTACACAGGAGAAGGGATTGTGACATGTCACTGCCCAACTTCGAGTGTGGTACAGGTTGTATCTACACCGGGCGGCAGTTCGGCGATAATGTCGGCTGTCGTAAATCCTGTGCCAAACATAGGAGAGGGGTCTGTGCCAAGTCATTGCCCAGCTTCTAGTGAGGTACAGGAGGTATCCCTGGCGAAAGCGCCTCCTCATGTCGGTAGTTCCACTACCAAAGAGAGTAAACCTCTCCAGGATGGTCCTAGTGGTAGTCTCCGTGGTGTTAGCAGCGTCGGGAATAACGACCCTGCCTCCACTACGAAGACAGCCATCCAACCTAGGGTCCTATATAAGCAGCGTCGCTATGCGATGAGATTGCTAAAATCTCCTGGTGCAACATTGGGGGATGGTAGTAATCCCATCCATAGCAAGAAGATTGAGTGGGCTAAATCCATTTTAGCCAAATCTAAGACCAGCTGCGACTCCACTTCAAAGCGACAAAGGTCTCTGGAGGAGTCCACTCCCATCCCTAAAAAACCCAAAGTGCAGAACACCAGCACTCCCAAAATTCCTAAAGTACCTCTCACTAAGCCTTTTAGTGATGTGCTTAAGGAACACAACAAAATCGTGGTTGCGGTCATTGATAGAAGCAATATTGATGGCGCGATTACCTCTGACCGTTGGCAGATGGTGAAACTGAAGCTCTCGGCTGGCTTTCTCAAAGTCATGCGAGAGCATCCGGGTCCACCACCTGTAACAAGCGATGGGGGTTGGCATCAAGGTCATGTCAAACTCATCGTTTGTAACGATCAGAGGTCGCGCGATTTATATACGCTTGCTGTCGGCATGCTGGGCGAAGTTTGGCCAGGCGCAAAACTCGAGGTTGTTGCAAAGGAAGACATTCCTTGCAGGCCGAGAGCTCGTGCTTGGATCCCGATTGAGCCTGCATGTCCTGAAGACATCCATGAGATGATCAGGCTTAGCAACCCGGACCTCTCCTGTCACGACTGGAAGATCGCAAAACTGGAGGAGCCGAAGGGTCTTTATCGAAGTGCGATTATCGTCATCAATAAGGACTCTGCGGCCTCTCTGGTGCGAACCAAGGGAGTTATAAGATACGGGTTCGAGACGATTACTCTCCGTATATACAAAAAAGATGAGGTAGACGCTTTATGCGAGCCTCCACAACCCACTTTAGAAGCTGTGTCGCAAGACGTAGGGGGTCTTGGTGCTACTATCACCTTTCCATCCATGGATGTGGAGGATGGTGTACCTGGGCCCTCTTCTGTCGCGGCGCAGTCTTCTTCCCTACACTCAGAAGCTGTGTCGCCAGACGTGGGGGGTCCCAGTGCTATCATCACTTTCCCATCCTTGGATGGGGATGATGTTGTACCAGGGCCCTCTTCTGTCGCGGCACAGTCTTCTTCCGAAAACGTCAAAAGTTTATCCCTAATGGAGACTGATGACTCATCTAGCAAAGTTCTCTCCGGGGAGGAAGAAGATGAACTGCTAGGTTCCTCTTCGTCCGATCTGGATGAACTGGATCTAACAGTGGTGGAGGTTGATCTGCCTAGTTGTAGCCAAAATGCTGCAAATAGTACAGATTAATCTCCAACACTCTATTAAGGCTTCGGCCTCCCTTCTTCTCCGCCTGTCAAAAACTGGGGAAGATGTCGTTCTCATCCAAGAGCCCTGGATTGTGAAATCCCTGGTTCGAGGATTGAGAACTTCTGGCTACTGCGTCTTATATGTAACGGGAAAAGGTAACCCAAGATCCTGCATACTAGTAAAACGTAGTCTAAATGTATTTTTACTCCCTAATTTCAGTGATGAAGACGTCACCACAGCCAGTATGGTAATAAACAACCATACCTACTGGCTGGTATCAGCGTATTTGGGCCACGACCACCAGGGCCCACTGCCTGGTACCACTCTGGAGAAGACGGTCGCTGAATCTACAAGACTCAATACCAACATAATTATCGGTTGTGACGCCAATGCGCACCATACTACGTGGGGTAGTACCGATATAAATGACAGAGATGAGTCTCTTTTTGATTACATCTTAACAACTAATCTGGTAGTAAGTAACGTTGGTAATGAACCAACCTTTGTTACTAAAAATCGGCAAGAAGTTTTAGATATCACTCTTGTCTCGTTGCATCTCTCGAATAAAGTATTGAATTGGAGAGTATCAAAGGAGCACTCGTTCTCCGATCATAGGTACATCCAATTCACTCTTAGTGAAGAGTCCCCAAAACCGATCCCTTTCCGGAATTATAGGAAAACAGATTGGCCAAAATATAGGACAACTCTGAAAGGTCTGATTAAACCAGAACTTAATGATCCTCCCTTATGCGCTCTTGAACTCGATAAAAAAGTTGATGAGCTTACAGCAGCCCTCAATAAAGCTATGGAAACTGCCTGTCCCCTCACTACAGTGCGAGGAAAGAGAAAACCACATTGGTGGGCTGCTGAACTAGAAATACTCAGGAAAGGTTGTAGAAGGCTTTTTAACCGTGCAAAAAAGTCTAGACACCTCCAAGATTGGGAGTCCTATAAGGAATCCCTCAAAAAGTATAAACAAGAATTGAGAATAGCCAAAAGATCCTCATGGAGATCCTTCTGTAGCTCAATAGAAGAGTCCTCGGAGGCATCGCGGCTAAGGAAGATTCTCTCGACAAATCCAACCATGCCTAATTGTCTCAAAAACTCAGATGGTACATGGACTAACTCTTGCGAAGAAACGCTAAACCTGCTATTAGATACCCACTTCCCAGATAGCTCCAAATCCGTTAATACAATAAACCGTCCTGGATCGGGTATTAACTTAACTTTTCCTCAAGGTCTTGTCACAAAAGAAAAATTGACATGGGCTCTGAATAGCTTCAAACCTTATAAATCTCCAGGTCCAGATCAAATCATACCAGCTGAGCTACAACACACCATCGATATAACTCTGCCCATCATTGAGATGATGTTCAAAAGTTGTCTAGATCTGGCCTATATACCTCAGCGATGGAGAGAGGTAAAAGTAGTATTCATTCCCAAGGCGGGCAAATGCTCGCATGTCAACCCTAAAGATCTAAGACCTATTAGTCTATCATCTTTCATTCTCAAAACGCTGGAACGATTGATTGATATCCATATACGTAATAGCATTGATAGGGGACTATCGATGTCTCAGCATGCTTACTGCAAAGGGAAATCGGTGGAAACAGCCTTGCATACTCTGGTAAGAACTATCGAATACTCCCTAGAGCAAAAGGAGTATACTATGGTTGCCTTCCTGGATATTGAAGGTGCTTTCAACAACGTTGACACATCTGCTATCACTTCTGCTATGACGACCCTAAACGTCGAATACTCACTCTGTGAGCTGGTCAATCTAATGCTTAATAGCAGGATCATCAACTCTGAGATGGGGGATTTTTGTACGAAAAGGTCTGTCAGTAGAGGCACTCCGCAAGGTGGTGTTCTGTCCCCTCTCCTGTGGAACATAGTAGTTAACGAATTGCTAATATCCCTCGAGAGGGAAGGCTACAGAGTGATTGCGTATGCCGATGATGTTGCTATCGCCGTCACAGGAAAACATCCTAATACACTGAGAGACCTCCTCCAAAACGCACTTAATATGCTCACTAGATGGGCTGATCGTTGTGGACTTAGTATTAATCCTCAAAAAATGGACCTTGTCCTTTTTACACGGAAATACAAGATCCCAGTAATTGTACCCCCTTCAATAAAAGGTGTACCACTAATTTTCACCAATGAAGCCAAATATCTTGGTCTGATATTAGACAAAAAATTAAGTTGGAAACCTAATATTCAGGAAAGAGTTAACAAAGCCACAGTAGCTCTTTTCTCTTGCAAGAAAGCCATAGGAAGCAAATGGGGTTTTCAACCTCGCATAACCTATTGGCTATACACATCGGTCATTCGACCAATTCTCATGTACGGGGTTGCAGTATGGTGGACTGCACTGGAGAAAGTCACTTACTGCGACAAACTCAGCAGAGTCCAACGCACTGCTTGTCTCTGCATAAGCGGGGCCTTGAGAACCACACCCTCAGCAGCGTTAGACACTCTCCTCCATCTGGCACCCCTCGACATTTTTAGCAAACAAGTGGCAGCGAATACAGCTATAAGACTCAACGCCTCATCTCAATGGACCAACAATAATGTGGGACACTCCATCATTTTGAACTCTTTCGGTTCTATACCAAAGTACATAGACTACACCATTCCAAAACCACAATTTGGTAAAAACTTCCAGATATCCATTCCATCCAGAGAAGAATGGGAAGACAAAAAACTTCTGGATGACAAAGGCATTCATTTTTATACAGATGGATCCAAGACAAGTGATGGAGTTGGTAGTGGTGTGTACTCAGAAAAGCTTAATCTAAGCATCTCATTCCGCCTTCCCAATCATTGTAGCGTCTTCCAAGCGGAAATTTTAGCGATCAAAGAGGTTCTCTCCTGGCTAAGAGAAAACGTGATATCAACTTCTGATATCCGCATCTTCTCTGACAGTCAGGCTGCTATTAAATCTCTCGATGGTGTCTCAACCAAATCTCAAACGGCCCTCGATTGCCGATCGTCTCTGATGGAGATGGCGCAGCAATTTAACATTCACCTCTGTTGGGTGCCGGGTCACAGAGACATCGAAGGAAATTGTAGAGCTGATGAACTCGCTAAAAATGGAACCGTCATACCTATTTCACCTGAAAGGGAGAAGATAGGTATACCGATAGCTACATGTAAACTTTTGCTAAAAGAAGCAGCTTTAACGAGAACAAACTACAGGTGGCACAATTTACCAACGTGCGCAGCTACGAAACTCATATGGCCTTCACTGGACTTAAAGCGCTCTAAAGACTTGTTATCTCAAAGCAGACTTCATATTAGCTCCCTGATAGGTGTCCTTACGGGACACTGTCTTATAGGCAGACACGCAATACGACTTGGTGTAGCCTCAAATGACTTCTGCAGGAGCTGTATGGATGAGGAAGAAGAGGAAACAATCTCTCACCTTCTCTGCACTTGCCCTGCTCTTTCACTAAGACGCAAACTTCATCTGGGAGAATACTTTTATGATAACCCCAGTGAACTAGCTAATAAGGATATCAAATATCTTCTTCGCTTTATAAAAAGCTCAAAATGGTTCGACTAGTAAGAAGTAATTCTCTAGATTCATGGTATCACAATGGGCCTTTCCTTTTGGCCTAAGTGTGTGGATTCTGAATCCGCAGCCACTGTAACCTAACCTAACCTAACCTACGAACCAGAACCGATCCCATTTATGGCTGGAGCAACGACGAGTTGAGGAAGGCTCAACAAGAGGACCCAGATATTGAACCCATCCTCGCATGCAAGGAACACCAGGAAAAACCGGAATGGGCTGATATTTCCGACAGAAGTCCGGCTCTAAAGGCCTATTGGGCACAGTGGGACTCGTTACATGTCCAAGAAGGTGTCCTTCGACGTAAGTGGGAATCAGCAGATGGAAAGTCCTATGTAATGCAGCTAGTCTTACCGAGATCGAAGATAATGGACGTTCTGCGAGAGATGCATGATGGAGTTTCGGGAGGCCATCTAGGAGTAAACAAGACGCTAGAAAAGGTTCGACAACGATTCTATTGCCTACATGGGAAGATGTCGAGAAGTGGTGCCGAAAATGTGATACCTGTGCTGCCACCAAAGGCCCGAACAAAAAGAATCACAGCCAAATGCAGCAGTATAATGTCGGATCACCCTTTGAAAGGATTGCAGTAGACGTGGCGGGTCCATTTCCGGAAACAAATAATGGAAATCGTTATATTCTGGTCGTCATGGATTACTTCAGCAAGTGGCCTGAAGCATACGCCATTCCAAATCAAGAAGCCAAAACAGTCGCAGACCAAATTGTGTTCAACTGGGTGAGCAGATTCGGTGTTCCATTAGAACTGCATTCCGACCAGGGAAGGAATTTTGAATCAAACATATTCCAGGAAGTTTGTGGGCTTCTTCACATCAAGAAGACAAGAACAACACCACTCCACCCACAATCTGATGGCATGGTCGAACGGTTCAACCGAACCCTTAAGGAACATCTTTGCAAAGTTGTGGACGACAACCAGCGAGATTGGGATCGACACATTCCACTGTTTTTGATGGCGTATCGAAGTGCAAGACATAGCTCAACTGGCCATACACCGTCTGAGATTTTGATGGGAAGGAACATCAGATTGCCGAGCGAAATAAAATTTGGATGTCCCACGTCGGAACCGCAAGCCGAGGATGACTACTTGGATGACCTCAGAGAAAGACTCCTTCAGATCCACGACGATGCCAGGTCAAAAATAAAGATGTTCAGTGACCGAATGAAGACACGCTACGATATACGAGCGACAACAACAGAGTTCCAAGCAGGAGATCGAGTGTGGCTTTACAATCCCCATCGACAAAAAGGGTTGTCACCGAAACTTCAACGGGACTGGGAAGGTCCATATACAGTGATTAGCAAAATCAACGACGTCGTGTACCGGATACAAAAAGGAGTCAGAGGTAAACTTAAAGTCGTACATCGCGACCGACTACATCGCTACAGTGGTGATGAGAATGATGGATTTGTTCGGGACGATCAATCCTAAGGAGGGGGCAATGTAATGTGTATACACTTTATTTATCTCATACGCTCTGTATCTCCTTCTATTGTAATGTCTAATACTAATGTGTATACGTTATTATCTCTTACGCTCTGTACCTCTTTTCTGTATGTAATGTACACACTTTTCTTACTCTCTTTACTTACTCTGTATCTCTTGTTTATTTAATGTACTTTTACTCTCTTTACTTACTCCTTATTTCTATAACTCTAATATCGTTTAATTGTAGTAGTAAACACTTGTGAGGGGCAATACCTAATGATTAAGAGAAACTTTTTGTTTAGCATTAAGAACGTTAGCCCCTACAAAAAAAATCCCAGTATTTTTGTTTGTAAGTGTAAGCTTCTGGAACATTCAAGCTTCTCCAAGAACCAATATAGTAGTTTCTAGAACCAAGTATTTTTGTTATATAAAGAGCCCGTTTGGCGGCGAAGAATTAGTTGATTGTGAACTGCGATAAGTAAAGTACACTGTGTTTGAAAAGTTATAATTGAAAGTGTTGAATAAATAAGTTTGTGAGTGATTTGAATAAAGTGAATTTGTGTTTTATTTAAAAAGTGAATAAGTTTTAATTGTCAGACCAAGCCGAATATTACATTGGTGTCAGAAGTGGGATTAAAACTTATTGAGAATAAAACAGTGAACAGTGATTAAACTATTTTGTTTGAAATAGTGAAGTTAAAAATTAAAAAAAAAAAAAAAAAAAAAAAAAAAAAAAAAAAAAAAAAAAAAAAAAAAAAAAAAAAAAAAAAAAAAAAAAAAAAAAAAAAAAAAAAAAAAAAAAAAAAAAAAAAAAAAAAAAAGATGAGTAAAGTTTTGAAAGACTTAACTGTCTCTGAGCTAAAGGCCGAATTAAGCAAACGTGGCTTAAGTGGGGCAGGATGTAAAATCGAACTCGTAAAACGGCTACAGGAATATCTGGAAGAACAAAATGAAGACCCAGATACGTTTGCTTTCGAAGTGGAAGCAAAATCGAAAGAGGTAAATGCAACTGCCGACTTATCTACCATGATGACACTTCTTCTAGCCAAATTTGAAGAGAATCAAAAGAATGTGCTAGAGCGGTTTGACGCACAGAAGAAAGAACAAGATAACGTTCGGGAGCAACTAGAAACTCAAAACAAGAATGTTCTGGAGCAACTAGAAACTCAAAGAAACGAGCAAAAGAAGGAGCAAGATAATGTTCTCAAGCAACTAGAGGCTCAAAGAAATGACCAAAAGCAAGAACAGCAGAATATTCTAGAGCGGTTTGACGAACAGAGAAACCTTTTAGAGGGCAGGTTTACGGACTTCGAAGAGAGAATCACTACTCTCGACGAGCGCGTCGAAAAACAAAATGCACGTTTCGAGAAAATGGACGAACAAATCGAAACCATCACAAATGAACTAGAAAAAGTGCGAAAGATGAAAGCTCGAGAACCTTCTGGTGAATGCTCAAGAAAGAGAGAAGTGAATCCTCCAAGCTTTGATGGTCAGATTCCGTGGTCAATCTACAAGAAACAGTTTGAAGTAGCAGCGTTAACAAACGGCTGGGACGATGACGAAAAATACATTGCTCTTACACTTGCCTTGAGAGGAGCAGCTGCTGAACTGCTACAAACCATCCCAGCAGAGAAAAACATTGACTTCAAAGTTCTGGTAAACGCAATCGAACAGCGGTTTGGGGATAGCCACATGACAGAAGTCTTCCGAGTACAACTCAACAACAGGGCACAGAAAAGAGGTGAAACTCTGCAGCAGCTTCAGGCAGATATCGAGCGATTAGTCCACCTGGCATACCCAACAGCTGGCAACGAGATAATAAATCAACTTGCTGTTGAAGCCTTTGTGAGAGCTGTGGGCGATATAAATCTCCAAAGGGCTATTCGCACTGCCGGAAAGCAAACACTACCAGAAGCATTGGCTTTCGCTCTAACAATGGAAGCCGCAGAACAAGCATCCCAAAACGTGCATCGCGTGAGAGAATTGGAAGTCCAAGAATGCTCTTGTCAGAAGGCTACTCTGGAAAGGAGTCAGCGAGACGGACCAGCACGATGCTGGAACTGCAACAAGACTGGGCATCTTCAACGACAGTGCAGATTACCGCGAAGACGAACCTCATGCCAACACTGTGGAAACAGAACTTACTCAACAAGTCAAAGTAACTCCAACAACGTTGCTTCCGAAGCTGTTTCCCACCCGGGAAACGAATAAGAACCAACTTCGAGGGGCAGAAGCTGGTTTCTGGTATCGATGGCCCCAGAAACGACATCCAAGTTTCTCAAACGAAACGTGACAACAAGAGCCTGACCATGGAAGCAAATATAAACGGCAACAAATGTGTGGCTACCATCGACACCGGTGCCACGGCGTCCATTGTACGGCAGGACCTCGTTAAGAAGACATGGCTCTTGTAATGGTTGGGATCGTTGGTGTTCTCCCTTGTTAGGACAGCAAGTGGCACGCTTGTCGATGCACGGCTGATGCTCGTCGGAAATGGGGGGGGGATCTTGCTGTCCACCTAAACCATTCAACCAATAAAATTTTCGTGCCAAGGTTTCAAGTGAATGTGTATATACGTCTACACATCCACTAGAATGTACACTGATGTTCTCATACCAAATTCTAAATATTCCACGAATAAACACAATGATGACTTTTGTGTTAGGCAGCCCTCGTCCAATCGCAGCATTTGTCATGCCGCCACCATGCTACACATGCCTCCATTTTTAAGGTGTAGCCCCTGAATATATAAAAAAATAAAAATGAATGACATTGATCTACATAGATACTTTGTCAGTCACCATCCCCTTCAACAACTTCATCCTTTCCCCTTCCATTCTTCCCCATTTAGTGTCTTCAACACATCATTTCAAAAATGATACAAAAAATCAACAAGCCAATAGCAATTCTTCTGTGATTCACTTTATATTTTTTCTTCTTCAATCGTTATAATTTTTTTTCTTACACACTAATCTTAACCTATCCCAACAAGGGTTCATTGTCCTCAGGTTATCGATTTAATTTTAAAAGCTCAGTTGACTCTAATGGAAAATGAAACTGTTATACTTAATGAATTGGAGTTCACTCTCTCAATTCTCAATTGTCAAGTAAAGGAAAATATTGAAGGATGAACGACATGAGAGTGTAGAAGTTTACGATTTCTTCTTCTTTCTCCTTCGTTTGAAATTTGGTTACGAAACAAATGAAAAATATAACTGATCGAGCTGATTCGTCGTCTTAATGTATTGTATTGGTTGTAGGTATTGGCAAAAAATATTTTTCATATGTGAAAAAATAAAAATGGGGTATTTTGAAAAAAATGACTGTGATTGGTTTTAAGTTAACTTATGTCTAATATGATCTCACATAATATATGTATGTGTTGTATAAAAAAAAATGATATTTTGGCAAATTTTAGCTTAGATACAAATTTAAAGGACTATGGCTATGTGTATTTGATCATGAATATACAAGATAGGATAAAGGTGTATTAAAGAAATATTGTACTCACGATTGGTTCCAGCTCCCTCCAACGATGTGCGCACATGGTTGTTGTTGGCGGTCCCATCCAAATTAATTCACTATGAATCCAATACAAATTTTGTCGCATGGATTTTTTTTAAACTTAACACACTTTTATCTTGTTGCATGTATAGTGATCAAACGTTTTGGTACTTATATATGAGTTTTAAACTTAAAAATTTATATTTTAAACTAATTTTGCGTTTTTGTTTTTGCAATTAAATTTTAATTTTCACCATACATATAGTCTGTACTTTAAATCGAGAGGGAAAAAAAAATTGAATGCCAAAGACACGTTGGTAGCAAAGCTTGTCGATAACTGCTGGGCATCGGGCGCTGGCAAGGCAGTGGTCTTTCTTCTAATTCTGTTCTTTTCAGTCTCTTTATAATGATTTTCTCGCTGTATGTCGAACTTCAAAGAATCGTGCCGCACTTGGCACGTGCGTGGTGTAGGGTTTGGCGTATGGAAAATTCCGTCTTACGCAAGCTTATTTGTACTCCCTCACTAAGCACGTATTATTGCACAAGTGGGCTATATCTTTATTGAGATAAAGGGAGAAATAGCTAATACTTGGCAATAATTTTAATCAATTAACTAACTATGACTTACGTTCAATTTATCCTTTAGTTTTCTTTTTTTTTGTTCCTTTTAATTATTAACAATTTGTTTAATTTATTTGTATATTGTTTTATGATTTGGTTTTTTCTTCGTTCTTAATTCTTTATATTTCAAAATTAAAATGATACTTTGAAAAGCTAACTTTATGTAGGTAGGTTGTAGCAAAGATTTAGGTCTGATGTAATCGGCGTTTGAAATGAAAAGACCGAGAGAGTTGCTGGCCGATCATGGCTTCACTTTATCTTCCATTTGCTTTGCAGGAAATGCGACAAAATACCATTTGTTTTTGGGACAGATCGATTCTCGATCGTGATCGTAATATCGTATTAAAGTGGCAGCCACAAGGCAAATTGGTACAAAAATTCTTTCGAAAGATTTGTTATGGTTAAATCGTCTATTTATTTTTTCCTCCATTTATATGTTTATGTAATGTTTTAATACAAACTATTGCCTATCATTTAGTCATTGGCTTATTGATTCATTGTTTTCATTCGATCTATTATTTTCATTTATTTGTTATTTTTCATAAATTATACTGACATTCGTCACAAAACCATTCATTTTGATTCATGTCCATGTGAAAAAGGAATGGAAATTGTTTTCTTTTTGTTTTGTTTTCCTTTTGTATTTTCTTTTTTCTCGTTTAAACGTGTGGCTTCGACCTACACCCTGAGATTGAGTCTCATGCTCTGAAAAGTTCTACGCCTTCAAATCCTTTGCATGGTATATTCCCACGGTTTTTCCATTTTTGTCTGCTATTTCATAATACGCATTACCTATAGATCTAACTACCCTACTTTTAAGATATTTTGGACAAAATTTAGATGTTATATTTTTGGCTGCATTACTTTGAACAAAGTTCTTGCGGTAAAGTTCTTGCCCTGGGTCGAACTTCTTGGTAGTTGAACGTAAATTGTAACTCTTTGAATGTTTTTGGAAAGCTTGTCTTAAGTGTTCCTGAACTTGGGCTCTTATCAAGTGGAGGCGATCAGATTTGTTGACTGAACCGAAATCTTCATCATTTAACTGGTGCAAACCTTTCAAAAGCGAGTACATTCCTCCATGTGTCACCATTTGCGTACCGAAAAGGGCGAAATAAGGAGTTGTTGCTGTTGATTGGTGCAGAGATGTACATAGCGATTGTTGAATGTCTGGGATATATTTGTCCCAATCTTTATGATCTTTTTTAATGTAAGAGCGCATGCCATTCAATATTGTTTGGTTAACCCGTTCAGAAGCATTTGATTGGGGTGAATACAATGCAGTTTTCATATGACTTATACCGAATTTATCGAGGTGTTGTTTAAATTGAGCCGAAACAAATTGTTTACCATTATCTGAATGGATGAATTGAGGAACACCGAATATGGGGTAAACAGTTTGTTCCAAGAAGTTGGCAACCAATTGAGTGTTTGCTTTAGACATGGGCTTTAAAAGAACGAACTTCGTAAAGTGATCGACCAAGACAAAAAGATGGGTGTTGCCTCTTTTAGACCGTACATACGGTCCCATAAAGTCGATATAAATTTTTTGAAAGGGTCTTTCGAAGGTTACTTGTTTGTTCATCGGGGGTCGTATTATCTTCATGGCCCTCTTGCTTTCCTTACAGATATCGCACTTCGATACATACTCTCTCACGTCTTTTGTCATTCCTGGCCAAAAGTAAAAGTTCCGCAAACGTTCCAAAGTTTTGGCTATTCCACAATGGCTACAATTTGGGGGATTGTGGGCGTTCGCTACAAGATCAGGTACGAGACCTCTGGGAATCCATAGTCGCCACTGGATATCAGACCGTTCAACATCAAGGTCTGAATGGAAAATTTTCTTATAAACAAGATTTTCTGTCACTTTCAAGTCTGGGTTTAAGTCTGGGTTGGTTTTAATTTTTTCAATCAATGACACATAATCGGAACTAGCAAAATGGTGTGAGCTGAGATCTATGGGCTGGTTGTTCGCGGTTGCTTCTCTTTCAAGGCTTTCTAAAAATGAGCGAGACAACGCATCAGGTACAACATTTGCTGTCCCCTTTCTGTGTTCGATTTCGAAGTCATACGCCTGCAATTTCAACGACCACCTTGCCAATCGGCCACTTAGATCTTTCAATTGCATTAGCCATTTAAGGCTGGAATGATCCGTAATAATTTTAAAATGGGATCCTTCTATGTATGGCCTAAACTTTTTCACTGCAAGTACAGCTGCCAGACATTCTTTTTCGGTAACTGTATAGTTTGCCTGACAGGACTTCAGTTTTTGGGAATAGAACGCGATTGGTTGCTCTTCATTTTCGCTGTTTGTTTGAAATAACACTGCACCGACCCCTTGATCTGATGCATCGCATTGCACGACAAACACCTTTGAATAATCTGGGCTATTCAACATAGGTGCTTGACATAACGCGTCTTTGAGATCTTTGAAAGAACTTTCGGCTGCTGGCGTAATTTCAAACTTTTTGTTGGTTTTCTTGAGTAGGTCGGTTATTGGGGCGGCGACGGTGGCGAAGTTTTTTATAAATCTACGGTACCATCCGCACATTCCAAGAAACCTTCGAACTTGTTTCACACTCCTTGGTAAAGCGAAATCTTTAATTCCCTGCACTTTGTCTGGGTCTGGCTTTACTTGACCATGGCCGACAACATAACCCAAAAACTTTAGTTCACGGAAACAAAATTTTGATTTTTCGACATTGATTGTCAAGTTCGCGCTTTTCAGGCATTGGGCTACGGTCTCTAATCTTTGCAAGTGTTCGTCAAAACTTGCTGAAATAACAAGCAAATCGTCTATGTAGACGAAGACAAACTCTCTTAGTGACGACGGTATCACCTTGTCCATAACGCGACACATTCTGGCAGGCGCATTGCATGTCCCAAATGGCATGACCTTGAATTGCATTAACGGTCTTCCAGGCACGGAGAATGCAGTTTTTTCTCGTGATTCTTGGTCAAGCGGGATCTGCCAGTATGCGTCCTTAAGGTCAATGCTTGAAATGAAGTGAGTGTCACCTAATCGACTCAGAACAGAATCAATGTGGTGAATAGGATTTGCATCCTTTTTCGTCAGCGAATTTAGTTTTCTGTAGTCTATGCACAATCTGTTTTTTCCGGGTTTCCTAACCAAGACAACAGGGGATGACCACGGAGACTGACTCTCTTCAATCACACCTAAGGCTAGCATTCGATCTATTTCTTCATTAATTAGTGACTGAATGACCGGTGACACCGGATAATACCGCTGTTTAACTGGCTGTGCATCACCTGTGTCTATGTGATGAGTATCTACTGTGGTCTGTCCTAATCCTAACCTTGAGCATGATGGAAAGTTATCTATGATTTTTGCTAAAGCATTTCTCTGTTGAGACGTTAAGTCATGTTTTTGATAGCTTGGATCTTCGGTTGTAATTTCTGATATAATATTTGGGGCAATCCGAAAATCTGACCAAAAGTCAATGCCCAAATACAAGGGTTGTGTCAACGATGGCACAAGATAGAGATCGATATTTTTCGTAATATTGTTGTATTCTAACATAACTCTTACTCTTCCAATGATTTTTTGTTGCTTTCCGTCTGCCGTTTTGATGTCAGACTCGAACTTTAAAATAGTTAGGTTATTTCGTTTCGCAAATTCCTCACATCCTCTACCTAGACACGAGATGGTTGCGCCACTGTCGAGCAGCCCCTTTATCTCTTCGTTACCAATACATACCATTGCATATGGCCTTTGGTCATAGTCGGATGAAATATTTGTAGATTCTATTAATTTGACAAAAGTGTTTCGAATTTTTTTCCTATTATTTGCTGTGTTTGTTTTTGTAAGGGATTTTGAATCTAGTTCTTGCAATGAGAAGATTTTCGAACGAAGTTCGTTATATTTTCTAAGTCTCTCTTCATAACTTTTAGCGGGTGAAATTTCAATTTGTTGATTTTCGTTTTTTTGAATTCTCTGCAAAATAAAGTTATTTTGTGAGAAATTGTCGTTGGATTGATTTTCGAGTGTATGTCCGGGTTCTAATTGAAAGGATTTGAGCGAGTGCTCCCGGTCAAGTTCTCGCTCACTTTCTGGTTTTCCGAGGAAGGATTGCATGTGGGACATTTTGGGGTGGTAAAACCATCTAAGCCACATCTATAACAAAAAAGCTTTCGGACTGGTGATGGGCAGTTTATAAATGTATGGCCATCTTTCCTACAGTTAAAACATTTTTTTATTCGAATTGGAAGACTTTTATTGTCAATAGCATTTACGCTTTCATCCCGATATTCATAAAATTCTGACTCTTCAAGCTCATTTATGTGTCTTTGTGTAGTAGTCTGATTCGGCCGAATTCGTAGCGCTTCTTTTGCAGACAACATTTTTTCTGCTTTCCTACATTCGTCTCTCAGATGCTCGAGAGAAAAAATGGACATGGGATAAATGAAATGCATCAATTTATTATTTATATTTCCTTTGATTATTTTCATCAGGTCATGTTCTCTTATTGTTCTTGCAATCGATTCTTGAGATCAAGAATAGCATTATAAAATTCATCAAATGGTTCATTCCAACCCTGACGTTTTTCCATGATCTGCTTAATTATCTCGAAATCGGTCTCATGACTTCGAAACTGGTGTAATAACGCGTTTCGCAAATCTTTCCAGTCTGACCTTGGATTTGTCCTCAAATATTGCCAGAACCAGTTTTGAGCAATTCCTGTCAAAAGAAGATGAAAATTCCTTACGACTTCTGACCAAGGCATCCTGTAATTTTCTTTCAGAGTCTCTACTCTAAAAATGAAATCTTCAATTGAAATGCTTTTTCCTATTCCATCAAAACTGAGTCCCCATCTATCTAATGTGAACCTGCAACCATCATCTTGCATTCTATGTAAATTATAAAATGGTTCATTCCCTAAGGGACGTAAAATCGGCTCATGGATTGAACTATTTGACACATTGAAATTTGCGAATTGAGATTTTTGAATTGGTGGATTATTATTGTTTTGTGGGTGATTCTGAGGAATGGTGGGACCATTTCTATTGAATGAGTTTGGATGAAAGCTTTCATATGAATTTATTGGCCTTCTAGGACGTTGTGTATGAGATGTTGGAATGTTACGAGTATTGTTTTCGACGGTTCGTTCTTTATGTAAAACGCTTTTCACAGTAGCTTCCACCGTTTGCTTCACACTGTCGGAAATAACATCTTCCAAGGAAGACAAAAGTTGAACATGCAAGTTCTCTAAGCTGTGTTGTACACATTGTGAAACATAGCGTTTTATTGCCTCGCCTGAATGATTTGGATTAAAACCAGGAGTTTCATCTCCTACAGAAGATACATGATCAATGTTTACCAGATTGCCCATAGCTTCTACATTATCTGTTGGATTTGATTCTATATTGAAGTCTCTAACTGTTTCCACCGCATCCTTATGCCCTGCCCTTTGATCTGCCAAGGGTGGTGGATCGTCGTTGGTTTGCATTTGTGTCTTATTTTTTTCCTGAATAGGTGTGTGTGTCACCTTTTGTTTAGGTGTGGCGAACATATTTTCCTTGAAACTTTGATTTAGATTTCTCCTACTCTGGTATCGGGTCGTGACAGACAACTGTGGATAGACTTTTGGAATAGCTCCTTTACTACGCATAACCTCTTTCTATTTTCAAAATAAATTCTAAAACTATGATTAACTCTGTTATTTTTTTTTTTTTTTTTGGATTCGGGGAAAAACAAAAGGTTCAGGATGAGTTGAGGGAACGGTATATCTTGATTCGTGGGGTATACAATTCGAATAAATTTGGATTTCGAACATCTAATTTTTTGTTTGTGTGTTTTGTTATGTAACTCGTGGAAACTGAATCTCGTAATATTGTTTCACTACAAATTACGCTCTATGTTCGGATTACTTAAACCTCGTTTAAAAGCTACTGGAAATATGGGCTTATCACCTAACTCCACTTGTAAGCCTTAGCGAAGGCAAAGAACCTCTGAAACATGGAATGTTTATGATCTATCTAAAAAACTTAACTCATCTCTGATTGGATTTAATCTGATAAAAATTCAATCTCTAATCGAAATTCGTTTATGCTATCTCGTTGGGCGCCATATTATTGTAATGGTTGGGATCGTTGGTGTTCTCCCTTGTTAGGACAGCAAGTGGCACGCTTGTCGATGCACGGCTGATGCTCGTCGGAAATGGGGGGGGGATCTTGCTGTCCACCTAAACCATTCAACCAATAAAATTTTCGTGCCAAGGTTTCAAGTGAATGTGTATATACGTCTACACATCCACTAGAATGTACACTGATGTTCTCATACCAAATTCTAAATATTCCACGAATAAACACAATGATGACTTTTGTGTTAGGCAGCCCTCGTCCAATCGCAGCATTTGTCATGCCGCCACCATGCTACACATGCCTCCATTTTTAAGGTGTAGCCCCTGAATATATAAAAAAATAAAAATGAATGACATTGATCTACATAGATACTTTGTCAGTCACCATCCCCTTCAACAACTTCATCCTTTCCCCTTCCATTCTTCCCCATTTAGTGTCTTCAACACATCATTTCAAAAATGATACAAAAAATCAACAAGCCAATAGCAATTCTTCTGTGATTCACTTTATATTTTTTCTTCTTCAATCGTTATAATTTTTTTTCTTACACACTAATCTTAACCTATCCCAACAAGGGTTCATTGTCCTCAGGTTATCGATTTAATTTTAAAAGCTCAGTTGACTCTAATGGAAAATGAAACTGTTATACTTAATGAATTGGAGTTCACTCTCTCAATTCTCAATTGTCAAGTAAAGGAAAATATTGAAGGATGAACGACATGAGAGTGTAGAAGTTTACGATTTCTTCTTCTTTCTCCTTCGTTTGAAATTTGGTTACGAAACAAATGAAAAATATAACTGATCGAGCTGATTCGTCGTCTTAATGTATTGTATTGGTTGTAGGTATTGGCAAAAAATATTTTTCATATGTGAAAAAATAAAAATGGGGTATTTTGAAAAAAATGACTGTGATTGGTTTTAAGTTAACTTATGTCTAATATGATCTCACATAATATATGTATGTGTTGTATAAAAAAAAATGATATTTTGGCAAATTTTAGCTTAGATACAAATTTAAAGGACTATGGCTATGTGTATTTGATCATGAATATACAAGATAGGATAAAGGTGTATTAAAGAAATATTGTACTCACGATTGGTTCCAGCTCCCTCCAACGATGTGCGCACATGGTTGTTGTTGGCGGTCCCATCCAAATTAATTCACTATGAATCCAATACAAATTTTGTCGCATGGATTTTTTTTAAACTTAACACACTTTTATCTTGTTGCATGTATAGTGATCAAACGTTTTGGTACTTATATATGAGTTTTAAACTTAAAAATTTATATTTTAAACTAATTTTGCGTTTTTGTTTTTGCAATTAAATTTTAATTTTCACCATACATATAGTCTGTACTTTAAATCGAGAGGGAAAAAAAAATTGAATGCCAAAGACACGTTGGTAGCAAAGCTTGTCGATAACTGCTGGGCATCGGGCGCTGGCAAGGCAGTGGTCTTTCTTCTATTTCTGTTCTTTTCAGTCTCTTTATAATGATTTTCTCGCTGTATGTCGAACTTCAAAGAATCGTGCCGCACTTGGCACGTGCGTGGTGTAGGGTTTGGCGTATGGAAAATTCCGTCTTACGCAGGCTTATTTGTACTCCCTCACTAAGCACGTATTATTGCACAAGTGGGCTATATCTTTATTGAGATAAAGGGAGAAATAGCTAATACTTGGCAATAATTTTAATCAATTAACTAACTATGACTTACGTTCAATTTATCCTTTAGTTTTCTTTTTTTTTGTTCCTTTTAATTATTAACAATTTGTTTAATTTATTTGTATATTGTTTTATGATTTGGTTTTTTGTTCGTTCTTAATTCTTTATATTTCAAAATTAAAATGATACTTTGAAAAGCTAACTTTATGTAGGTAGGTTGTAGCAAAGATTTAGGTCTGATGTAATCGGCGTTTGAAATGAAAAGACCGAGAGAGTTGCTGGCCGATCATGGCTTCACTTTATCTTCCATTTGCTTTGCAGGAAATGCGACAAAATACCATTTGTTTTTGGGACAGATCGATTCTCGATCGTGATCGTAATATCGTATTAAAGTGGCAGCCACAAGGCAAATTGGTACAAAAATTCTTTCGAAAGATTTGTTATGGTTAAATCGTCTATTTATTTTTTCCTCCATTTATATGTTTATGTAATGTTTTAATACAAACTATTGCCTATCATTTAGTCATTGGCTTATTGATTCATTGTTTTCATTCGATCTATTATTTTCATTTATTTGTTATTTTTCATAAATTATACTGACATTCGTCACACTCTACAACACCAACAGCTATCGTCTAAGGACTGCAACTGGAGAAGCCGCAAAAGTTTATGGTGAGGTACGTCTTAAGATCCGGATGGCAGAGCTGGAATTCTCTCACCTGTTCCTGGTAGCAGATATATGCGACGCATTGTCGGCGTCGATTTCATGAAAGATCACGGAGTGATATTGGACATCGGGAACCAAGTCCTGAAATATCGAAACATCGAGATTCCGATGATCTATGGGATTCACTCGTATGAGAATTCGCTATCTGTGAAAACCGTCATCAAAGAATATCTGACTTTTCCTGCTTCTTCAGAAGTATTCGTGTGGACAAAATTGAAGGATAAGCCTGGAAGCCATCGATACCTCATGGTCGAACCAGCATCTGTAAAGTCCTCCCAAAACGTCACCATTGGGAAGACTCTTGTTAAACCTGTAAAGAACATGGTTCCCGTACGAATACTGAACATCAAGCCGTACGAAGTTAAGCTTAGAAAAGGTGAGATTGTCGGACAATGCGAATCTGTATCAGCGATTACAAGAATCAACGAAGAAGAGCCAAGGCATACCTTGAAGTTCGAAGAAGTGAATTCCATAAAGACGAACATTCTCAAGTCATCTAATCTTGGCCACCCACAACAAAGAACTGCAGAAGGTCTCCTCGAAGAATTTGCAGACATCTTTTCGTCATCGCAAGGGAAATATGGCAGAACACAACTGGTTCAACATCGAATCAACACCGGGGATGCAAAGCCGATCCGTCAACCTGCAAGACGCCTTCCACTAGCCAAACAAGGTGAGGTTGAAGAACTGATAACCACCATGAAAAAAGAGGGTTTGATCGAAAACTCTAAAAGCCCTTGGGCGTCTCCAGTGGTCCTGGTAAAGAAGAAAGACGGATCAACCCGCTTTTGCGTAGACTATCGAAGGTTGAATGATATGACCAAGAAGGATAGCTACCCTCTGCCTAGGATCAGTGATACTCTGGACGCAATGGAAGGAGCACAATGGTTCTCAACGTTGGACTTGAAAAGTGGATACTGGCAAGTAGAAATCCATCCTGAAGACAAAGAGAAGACAGCGTTCTCGACAGGAAACGGATTGTGGCAGTTCAAAGTGATGCCTTTTGGACTGTGCAATGCTCCAGCGACTTTTGAGCGCCTTATGGAATGCGTCCTGCAAGGACTCACTTGGAAATCTTGCCTGGTCTATTTGGATGACGTCATCGTATACGGGAAAACATTTGACGAACATTGTACAAATCTGAGAGCCGTGTTTCAAAGACTTCGAGAAACCCACCTCAAGCTCAATCCAGAAAAGTGTTCACTCTTCAAAACCGAAGTGAAATACCTGGGACATATCATCTCATCCCAAGGAGTTAAGACGGATCCTGATAAGGTTGACACCGTGAAGAATTGGCCAACACCACAGGACAAACATCAACTCCGAAGCTTTCTGGGTCTAGCCACCTACTATAGGCGCTTTGTAAAGAACTTTGCTGAGATTGCCAAGAGTCTACATCAGCTAACGGAAAAGGGAAAGCAGTTTAAATGGTCAGGTGAGTGCGAGCGCAGCTTTCAAGAGCTCAAGCAACGCTTGTGTAATGCACCAGTGCTGACCTACCCGACTCCAGGAAAACCGTTCATCATTGATGCTGATGCCAGCAATGTTGGGATTGGTGCTGTATTGTCACAGGTACATGATGGCGAAGAAAAGGTGGTTGCCTATTACAGCAAGGTACTCTCGAAGTCGGAAAGAAACTATTGTGTGACCAGAAGAGAACTTCTTGCACTGATTTTGGCAACAAAGCACTTCCATAAGTATCTCTATGGACAGAAGTTTCTTCTCCGAACCGACCATGGAGCACTAAACTGGCTTTTGAATTTCAAGAATCCAGAGGGTCAAGTGGCGAGATGGATTGAGAGGCTGCAGACGTACGATTATGAAATTCAACATCGGAAGGGGAAGCTTCACTCAAATGCTGATGCACTGTCTCGGAGACCATGTAAGCAAGACTGTAAGCATTGCAGACGCCAAGAAGAAAAAGAAGTGGTTACTGTCCTACGAACCAGTCTTCTACCTGAGCGTCGAACTTGTCGAGTTGTAGAAGCTGAGTAAGGTCAATGATTCTCGGGAATTATTTCTCCAGAAGAGTCCTGAAACCAAAGGTCGCTCGCCCCTCCCCTTCCCGATCCCTATCCCCTCCTCCATCGGCTTTGTGCATTACACTGGCTGATGTCTCCTTATCCCCTGACTGTATAGTGTATCACTTCTGTCAGTACCTTGTTTCCTTCCTGGGACGCTTATGGCTCAATTGCTGTTCGTCTCTCCTTTTCCAAATCATATCCTCCCCTTCAACTTCCCAATTGGGCTGGATTCAAGGTGTTATACGACCCGTGCCGATGATCAGCCAGGCTGAGGGCCCAATTTCTAAAAATAGCTCAGTCACTAACGGAGTATCCGGATACCAGGCGACCTCCGGATTAACTAGCCTTATCTGTGTATGCGAATCTCTGCGCAGATGGACCCCCCCTTTACTTCGCTTACTCGTGGGACCTTAATGCCAAAACAAAAACCAAAACAAAAACAACAAACAAAAATTCAAACCGGTGCCGGTATTCCATCTACACCGGGCGGCAGTTCGGCGGCAACGTTGGCTGTCGTTACACCTGTGCCGTACACAGGAGAAGGGATTGTGACATGTCACTGCCCAACTTCGAGTGTGGTACAGGTTGTATCTACACCGGGCGGCAGTTCGGCGATAATGTCGGCTGTCGTAAATCCTGTGCCAAACATAGGAGAGGGGTCTGTGCCAAGTCATTGCCCAGCTTCTAGTGAGGTACAGGAGGTATCCCTGGCGAAAGCGCCTCCTCATGTCGGTAGTTCCACTACCAAAGAGAGTAAACCTCTCCAGGATGGTCCTAGTGGTAGTCTCCGTGGTGTTAGCAGCGTCGGGAATAACGACCCTGCCTCCACTACGAAGACAGCCATCCAACCTAGGGTCCTATATAAGCAGCGTCGCTATGCGATGAGATTGCTAAAATCTCCTGGTGCAACATTGGGGGATGGTAGTAATCCCATCCATAGCAAGAAGATTGAGTGGGCTAAATCCATTTTAGCCAAATCTAAGACCAGCTGCGACTCCACTTCAAAGCGACAAAGGTCTCTGGAGGAGTCCACTCCCATCCCTAAAAAACCCAAAGTGCAGAACACCAGCACTCCCAAAATTCCTAAAGTACCTCTCACTAAGCCTTTTAGTGATGTGCTTAAGGAACACAACAAAATCGTGGTTGCGGTCATTGATAGAAGCAATATTGATGGCGCGATTACCTCTGACCGTTGGCAGATGGTGAAACTGAAGCTCTCGGCTGGCTTTCTCAAAGTCATGCGAGAGCATCCGGGTCCACCACCTGTAACAAGCGATGGGGGTTGGCATCAAGGTCATGTCAAACTCATCGTTTGTAACGATCAGAGGTCGCGCGATTTATATACGCTTGCTGTCGGCATGCTGGGCGAAGTTTGGCCAGGCGCAAAACTCGAGGTTGTTGCAAAGGAAGACATTCCTTGCAGGCCGAGAGCTCGTGCTTGGATCCCGATTGAGCCTGCATGTCCTGAAGACATCCATGAGATGATCAGGCTTAGCAACCCGGACCTCTCCTGTCACGACTGGAAGATCGCAAAACTGGAGGAGCCGAAGGGTCTTTATCGAAGTGCGATTATCGTCATCAATAAGGACTCTGCGGCCTCTCTGGTGCGAACCAAGGGAGTTATAAGATACGGGTTCGAGACGATTACTCTCCGTATATACAAAAAAGATGAGGTAGACGCTTTATGCGAGCCTCCACAACCCACTTTAGAAGCTGTGTCGCAAGACGTAGGGGGTCTTGGTGCTACTATCACCTTTCCATCCATGGATGTGGAGGATGGTGTACCTGGGCCCTCTTCTGTCGCGGCGCAGTCTTCTTCCCTACACTCAGAAGCTGTGTCGCCAGACGTGGGGGGGTCCCAGTGCTATCATCACTTTCCCATCCTTGGATGGGGATGATGTTGTACCAGGGCCCTCTTCTGTCGCGGCACAGTCTTCTTCCGAAAACGTCAAAAGTTTATCCCTAATGGAGACTGATGACTCATCTAGCAAAGTTCTCTCCGGGGAGGAAGAAGATGAACTGCTAGGTTCCTCTTCGTCCGATCTGGATGAACTGGATCTAACAGTGGTGGAGGTTGATCTGCCTAGTTGTAGCCAAAATGCTGCAAATAGTACAGATTAATCTCCAACACTCTATTAAGGCTTCGGCCTCCCTTCTTCTCCGCCTGTCAAAAACTGGGGAAGATGTCGTTCTCATCCAAGAGCCCTGGATTGTGAAATCCCTGGTTCGAGGATTGAGAACTTCTGGCTACTGCGTCTTATATGTAACGGGAAAAGGTAACCCAAGATCCTGCATACTAGTAAAACGTAGTCTAAATGTATTTTTACTCCCTAATTTCAGTGATGAAGACGTCACCACAGCCAGTATGGTAATAGACAACCATACCTACTGGCTGGTATCAGCGTATTTGGGCCACGACCACCAGGGCCCACTGCCTGGTACCACTCTGGAGAAGACGGTCGCTGAATCTACAAGACTCAATACCAACATAATTATCGGTTGTGACGCCAATGCGCACCATACTACGTGGGGTAGTACCGATATAAATGACAGAGATGAGTCTCTTTTTGATTACATCTTAACAACTAATCTGGTAGTAAGTAACGTTGGTAATGAACCAACCTTTGTTACTAAAAATCGGCAAGAAGTTTTAGATATCACTCTTGTCTCGTTGCATCTCTCGAATAAAGTATTGAATTGGAGAGTATCAAAGGAGCACTCGTTCTCCGATCATAGGTACATCCAATTCACTCTTAGTGAAGAGTCCCCAAAACCGATCCCTTTCCGGAATTATAGGAAAACAGATTGGCCAAAATATAGGACAACTCTGAAAGGTCTGATTAAACCAGAACTTAATGATCCTCCCTTATGCGCTCTTGAACTCGATAAAAAAGTTGATGAGCTTACAGCAGCCCTCAATAAAGCTATGGAAACTGCCTGTCCCCTCACTACAGTGCGAGGAAAGAGAAAACCACATTGGTGGGCTGCTGAACTAGAAATACTCAGGAAAGGTTGTAGAAGGCTTTTTAACCGTGCAAAAAAGTCTAGACACCTCCAAGATTGGGAGTCCTATAAGGAATCCCTCAAAAAGTATAAACAAGAATTGAGAATAGCCAAAAGATCCTCATGGAGATCCTTCTGTAGCTCAATAGAAGAGTCCTCGGAGGCATCGCGGCTAAGGAAGATTCTCTCGACAAATCCAACCATGCCTAATTGTCTCAAAAACTCAGATGGTACATGGACTAACTCTTGCGAAGAAACGCTAAACCTGCTATTAGATACCCACTTCCCAGATAGCTCCAAATCCGTTAATACAATAAACCGTCCTGGATCGGGTATTAACTTAACTTTTCCTCAAGGTCTTGTCACAAAAGAAAAATTGACATGGGCTCTGAATAGCTTCAAACCTTATAAATCTCCAGGTCCAGATCAAATCATACCAGCTGAGCTACAACACACCATCGATATAACTCTGCCCATCATTGAGATGATGTTCAAAAGTTGTCTAGATCTGGCCTATATACCTCAGCGATGGAGAGAGGTAAAAGTAGTATTCATTCCCAAGGCGGGCAAATGCTCGCATGTCAACCCTAAAGATCTAAGACCTATTAGTCTATCATCTTTCATTCTCAAAACGCTGGAACGATTGATTGATATCCATATACGTAATAGCATTGATAGGGGACTATCGATGTCTCAGCATGCTTACTGCAAAGGGAAATCGGTGGAAACAGCCTTGCATACTCTGGTAAGAACTATCGAATACTCCCTAGAGCAAAAGGAGTATACTATGGTTGCCTTCCTGGATATTGAAGGTGCTTTCAACAACGTTGACACATCTGCTATCACTTCTGCTATGACGACCCTAAACGTCGAATACTCACTCTGTGAGCTGGTCAATCTAATGCTTAATAGCAGGATCATCAACTCTGAGATGGGGGATTTTTGTACGAAAAGGTCTGTCAGTAGAGGCACTCCGCAAGGTGGTGTTCTGTCCCCTCTCCTGTGGAACATAGTAGTTAACGAATTGCTAATATCCCTCGAGAGGGAAGGCTACAGAGTGATTGCGTATGCCGATGATGTTGCTATCGCCGTCACAGGAAAACATCCTAATACACTGAGAGACCTCCTCCAAAACGCACTTAATATGCTCACTAGATGGGCTGATCGTTGTGGACTTAGTATTAATCCTCAAAAAACGGACCTTGTCCTTTTTACACGGAAATACAAGATCCCAGTAATTGTACCCCCTTCAATAAAAGGTGTACCACTAATTTTCACCAATGAAGCCAAATATCTTGGTCTGATATTAGACAAAAAATTAAGTTGGAAACCTAATATTCAGGAAAGAGTTAACAAAGCCACAGTAGCTCTTTTCTCTTGCAAGAAAGCCATAGGAAGCAAATGGGGTTTTCAACCTCGCATAACCTATTGGCTATACACATCGGTCATTCGACCAATTCTCATGTACGGGGTTGCAGTATGGTGGACTGCACTGGAGAAAGTCACTTACTGCGACAAACTCAGCAGAGTCCAACGCACTGCTTGTCTCTGCATAAGCGGGGCCTTGAGAACCACACCCTCAGCAGCGTTAGACACTCTCCTCCATCTGGCACCCCTCGACATTTTTAGCAAACAAGTGGCAGCGAGTACAGCTATAAGACTCAACGCCTCATCTCAATGGACCAACAATAATGTGGGACACTCCATCATTTTGAACTCTTTCGGTTCTATACCAAAGTACATAGACTACACCATTCCAAAACCACAATTTGGTAAAAACTTCCAGATATCCATTCCATCCAGAGAAGAATGGGAAGACAAAAAACTTCTGGATGACAAAGGCATTCATTTTTATACAGATGGATCCAAGACAAGTGATGGAGTTGGTAGTGGTGTGTACTCAGAAAAGCTTAATCTAAGCATCTCATTCCGCCTTCCCAATCATTGTAGCGTCTTCCAAGCGGAAATTTTAGCGATCAAAGAGGTTCTCTCCTGGCTAAGAGAAAACGTGATATCAACTTCTGATATCCGCATCTTCTCTGACAGTCAGGCTGCTATTAAATCTCTCGATGGTGTCTCAACCAAATCTCAAACGGCCCTCGATTGCCGATCGTCTCTGATGGAGATGGCGCAGCAATTTAACATTCACCTCTGTTGGGTGCCGGGTCACAGAGACATCGAAGGAAATTGTAGAGCTGATGAACTCGCTAAAAATGGAACCGTCATACCTATTTCACCTGAAAGGGAGAAGATAGGTATACCGATAGCTACATGTAAACTTTTGCTAAAAGAAGCAGCTTTAACGAGAACAAACTACAGGTGGCACAATTTACCAACGTGCGCAGCTACGAAACTCATATGGCCTTCACTGGACTTAAAGCGCTCTAAAGACTTGTTATCTCAAAGCAGACTTCATATTAGCTCCCTGATAGGTGTCCTTACGGGACACTGTCTTATAGGCAGACACGCAATACGACTTGGTGTAGCCTCAAATGACTTCTGCAGGAGCTGTATGGATGAGGAAGAAGAGGAAACAATCTCTCACCTTCTCTGCACTTGCCCTGCTCTTTCACTAAGACGCAAACTTCATCTGGGAGAATACTTTTATGATAACCCCAGTGAACTAGCTAATAAGGATATCAAATATCTTCTTCGCTTTATAAAAAGCTCAAAATGGTTCGACTAGTAAGAAGTAATTCTCTAGATTCATGGTATCACAATGGGCCTTTCCTTTTGGCCTAAGTGTGTGGATTCTGAATCCGCAGCCACTGTAACCTAACCTAACCTAACCTACGAACCAGAACCGATCCCATTTATGGCTGGAGCAACGACGAGTTGAGGAAGGCTCAACAAGAGGACCCAGATATTGAACCCATCCTCGCATGCAAGGAACACCAGGAAAAACCGGAATGGGCTGATATTTCCGACAGAAGTCCGGCTCTAAAGGCCTATTGGGCACAGTGGGACTCGTTACATGTCCAAGAAGGTGTCCTTCGACGTAAGTGGGAATCAGCAGATGGAAAGTCCTATGTAATGCAGCTAGTCTTACCGAGATCGAAGATAATGGACGTTCTGCGAGAGATGCATGATGGAGTTTCGGGAGGCCATCTAGGAGTAAACAAGACGCTAGAAAAGGTTCGACAACGATTCTATTGCCTACATGGGAAGATGTCGAGAAGTGGTGCCGAAAATGTGATACCTGTGATGCCACCAAAGGCCCGAACAAAAAGAATCACAGCCAAATGCAGCAGTATAATGTCGGATCACCCTTTGAAAGGATTGCAGTAGACGTGGCGGGTCCATTTCCGGAAACAAATAATGGAAATCGTTATATTCTGGTCGTCATGGATTACTTCAGCAAGTGGCCTGAAGCATACGCCATTCCAAATCAAGAAGCCAAAACAGTCGCAGACCAAATTGTGTTCAACTGGGTGAGCAGATTCGGTGTTCCATTAGAACTGCATTCCGACCAGGGAAGGAATTTTGAATCAAACATATTCCAGGAAGTTTGTGGGCTTCTTCACATCAAGAAGACAAGAACAACACCACTCCACCCACAATCTGATGGCATGGTCGAACGGTTCAACCGAACCCTTAAGGAACATCTTTGCAAAGTTGTGGACGACAACCAGCGAGATTGGGATCGACACATTCCACTGTTTTTGATGGCGTATCGAAGTGCAAGACATAGCTCAACTGGCCATACACCGTCTGAGATTTTGATGGGAAGGAACATCAGATTGCCGAGCGAAATAAAATTTGGATGTCCCACGTCGGAACCGCAAGCCGAGGATGACTACTTGGATGACCTCAGAGAAAGACTCCTTCAGATCCACGACGATGCCAGGTCAAAAATAAAGATGTTCAGTGACCGAATGAAGACACGCTACGATATACGAGCGACAACAACAGAGTTCCAAGCAGGAGATCGAGTGTGGCTTTACAATCCCCATCGACAAAAAGGGTTGTCACCGAAACTTCAACGGGACTGGGAAGGTCCATATACAGTGATTAGCAAAATCAACGACGTCGTGTACCGGATACAAAAAGGAGTCAGAGGTAAACTTAAAGTCGTACATCGCGACCGACTACATCGCTACAGTGGTGATGAGAATGATGGATTTGTTCGGGACGATCAATCCTAAGGAGGGGGCAATGTAATGTGTATACACTTTATTTATCTCATACGCTCTGTATCTCCTTCTATTGTAATGTCTAATACTAATGTGTATACGTTATTATCTCTTACGCTCTGTACCTCTTTTCTGTATTTAATGTACACACTTTTCTTACTCTCTTTACTTACTCTGTATCTCTTGTTTATTTAATGTACTTTTACTCTCTTTACTTACTCCTTATTTCTATAACTCTAATATCGTTTAATTGTAGTAGTAAACACTTGTGAGGGGCAATACCTAATGATTAAGAGAAACTTTTTGTTTAGCATTAAGAACGTTAGCCCCTACAAAAAAAATCCCAGTATTTTTGTTTGTAAGTGTAAGCTTCTGGAACATTCAAGCTTCTCCAAGAACCAATATAGTAGTTTCTAGAACCAATTATTTTTGTTATATAAAGAGCCCGTTTGGCGGCGAAGAATTAGTTGATTGTGAACTGCGATAAGTAAAGTACACTGTGTTTGAAAAGTTATAATTGAAAGTGTTGAATAAATAAGTTTGTGAGTGATTTGAATAAAGTGAATTTGTGTTTTATTTAAAAAGTGAATAAGTTTTAATTGTCGGACCAAGCCGAATATTACAATATTCTCGTTTTTGCGGTGTGTTTTGACTATTTCACAAAAAACAGAATTCCAAACAGCTTACGATTGTCCCCCTTATTTGCTGACTTTCCCGTAAGATTGTCCTCAAAATTTGTTTTTACTCAGGCTATATCTACAGTGAAAATTTTATAAAAATATATTGAGGATTGAGCGGACATACAAACAAAACAATGCACCTTAAGTTCCATTCAAAAACTTGATTTTAGGTCTTGAAGTTTTTCGTGCTCTCGCAGAGTTTTCCGAGTTCCCGATCAAAAATTTCCATTTTTCTATTTGAGAATCAGTGCACTTTCTATTTGCCATTGGAAAACCCATTCTGAAATTTTCCAGTTTTCGATTTGAAAACCAATACACTTGCAATAATATGCAATTTTCCCTTTGAAAACCAAAGAGTTTCCCGAGTTTTTCATCAGAACTTTCTATTTTCCATTGGAAAACTCATTTTGAAATTTTCCAGTTTTCCATTTGAAAACCAATGCACCTGCAATAACATGCAATTTTCCCAATGAGTTTTCCGAGTTTTTCATCAAGAACTTTCTGTTTTTCCATTCGAAAACCCATTTTGAAACAAAAAATTCCAAGCAAAAAAAATCAAATTTCCGACCTTTGTTTGGTTTTTCCAGTTTTCCCATTCTTCCATGAGGTTTTTCCAATTTTTTTTTTTCACAGAAATCATCACTGAATGCAACAGTTTGAACCATGAAAATTTCACTAATATCTGTTGGGCCATTTCGGAGTCTATAAGAGACATACAAACAAACAAACAAACAAACACACATCCATTTTTATATATATAGAGATTAATTATTATGGTATTACAACTTGGCCAATCTGACACCAAAATCGACTTCGATCATATTAATTTTATTATCCTTAAAACTACTTAGATTCTAACAAGTGTTGCCCACATAAAGTTGCGTCGGATCATTTAGTGCACTATCATCTGCCATCCATTTTGACATACGCGAAGCCTCAACGACCGACGCCATCGTAGGGTATTTGGGTGATCTGGCACTTTTCTATATCTCTAATGACATACCGGTCATGTGGCAGAACCTTATGGACAAGGTACGGTCCGCGGTACTTCGGTATAAATTTTTTATTGGTACCGACGACCGTGTCTACATTACGTATTACAGCAAAATCGCCTTCGGAGTACGTCTTCGCGGGTTTATTTCGTGTTAGAAAGTAGTTCAAACTATACTCTTGTGATTTAATAATAGCGTCACTTTCTGAAGTTGCAACTTGTTCCTCTTCAAGATATGCTGTCAACTCATCAACTAATTCACATCTTTGCTCTACACCGAACAGCAATTATTTACTTGGCGTCTGTTTTGTAGTGAAGTAGGTATACTGTGTTATTTAAACTATATTCAACACGACTTAACATAACAGACCAGTTAGCGGTTCTTACCGGCTCACTTATTTTACTAAGCATAGACTTTATGACTCTGTTTACACGTTCCACTTGCCCGTTTGCTTGTGGAGACGCGACAGCTAATTTAACGTGAGTTATCTTATGTTCCAACAGGTATGCATCAAATTCAAGGGATGTGAAACAAGAACCTTCGGTCTGTTATGACACGTCTTGGATGGCTATAATAGCTAAAGTATTTGATCAGGCAAGCTTTAACTTCTCTAGTACTCGTGGAATTAACTGCGTACAACCGCACATACTTCGTAAAGGTAAAAGCATCGATGACTACTAGAATATGTTTACGCTTCGAATTTATAGACGGCAAGGGACCAAAATGATCCAAGTGTATAGTATCGAATGGTACCGGTTCCTTAAGGATACTATACAAATTATGCTCATTTATGTATATGAGCAGGAGCTGAGCACATTATACAGGGAATACAATTTTGTATAAACTTTTCAACTTTCTCCGTCATTTTTGGGAACCAATAATTTTCCTTCAACTGATCGTTTGTCTTCCCAGCACCTAAGTGACCGATTTTTTCGTGAACTTACCTAATAACATTGCCCTCCATCTCGTTTGGAACGAATAGTTGCAATATAGCAGCATTACCTATTTTTCCTAATAAGTAATAACTAATCTATCCACTAGATCGTAACCTATTGCCGCTTCTTCCTCTAACTGTTCTCGCAGCTGTTTTATAGTCTTATCGCGATTCTGAGTAACTTGAATTTGAAAATCTATCTCATCAGAACCTACAGCATGTATTACGCTACAGTGACAAACGGGAATTCCAAATTTATATAATGCTTATTGCACCACAAAAGGATCCTAAAGGATAAGCAGTTCTAGCGGTATGGCAGCGACTCAATGCATCAACGTGACCCATATTTACACCCCCCCCCCCCCGATGCTGGATTGTATAATTATAGTTCTCTAACTCTAACGCCCGGCGGCCAATTTTTCTATTAAGTTGTTTTTTTTTTAAGCGTCATTATCAACGAGTTACAATCCGTAACGGTTTTGAAAGGGATTTTGTCTAAATAGACATCAAAACGTCGTCGTAGGACATATAAAGATAAGAGGTGTTATTTTGATATTCAAAGAAAAATGGCAGTTTTTGAGATAAATGATCGGATGTTTATTTCATTATAAAGAAGGTATGCCGTTAATAATGGAACACAACATCAGCCAAATGGCCACGACCAAGCTTACAGGACCATATCCTTTTCATGAAATTTTCCATAACCAAATCGCAAAGTGGCTGCCCTATGTCTTCGATAGCCTCACGAATTCCATCTTTTAGGTCTTGAATCGACGCTGGACTGTTGGCGTAGACCTTATCTTTCACGTGGCCCCAAAGGAAGAAGTCGCAAGGCGTTAAATCACAAGATCTCGGTGGCCAATTGTGATCACCTCTTCGAGAGATAACACGGTCCGGAAACTTTTCCCGTAAAAGATCGATGGTTTCATTGCTCTTCCAAATTTTCACCATTTTTATAGTGAATTTTAATAATTTCAATGCATTGTTGAAGCGTGTATCGTTCCATTTTTATTAATGGCGTAGTTTTTACTTGTCAAATGTTAAAAAATTACAGCTTCAAAAGTGACAGCTACCGAAATAGCGGGCTATTCAAAATAACACCTCTTATTGGAAAACCCTATATAACTGCCAATGTCTCTAATTCAAAGCTGTGACACCGCGCTTCAGAGGCCGTTGTGGCTTTAGAGAAATACATCACTGGATGGAGTATTCCATCCGATTGTCGCTGCAAACGCACAGCACCGAACCCAGCGGAACTCGCATCACAATGCAATTCAGTTTCTTTCGTTGGATCATAGATAGAGAGAACCGGTACCAGAGACAGTCTTCTCTTTAGCTCGTTAAAAGTTTGCTCACATTCATCAGTGAAAACAAATTGGACCCCATCTTGAGTTAGTCATTGTAAGAGCTTGGCGATTCTTGCATAATTTGGAATGAACTTTCTAAAATAAGAAAACAAACCCAAACACGCTTTTACTTCTCTTTGATTTGATGGCACTGGGTGATCCCGAATGGCTTCTACATGTGAATCGCTTGGACATATTCTTCCTGAGTTCACGCGGTAGCCTAAATATTCCATATCATTGTAGCCAAATGTACATTTATTCAACCTAAGTTCAAAACCACTTTCATTCATTCGTAATAAAACACTAAACCATTGCCGACCTCTTAAAAGTCGATATTTGAACAATTCAGTTGGTTATCTATCCAATTCACCATTTCCATGCCATTTTCAAAAGCCTAGTATTTTCTAGAATTTTATAATGCCTCAAAATTGATTTTATTTCAAAGTCAAATATTAAAATCAAACCGTTTTACGGTCTTCTCTAAAAGCTGTGCTAATTACCTGATGGTATAATAATATGGCTTTATTTTTCTGCATGGCGGGCTACTTGGAACAACAATGCTTAGCTTTAACACCTAATTTACTAAAAACAATATCATCTTTTTTTCTGCTTACTCACAGTTATAGTCGTTCGTCGTAAATGCATGCATTTTTAATTGAAAAACCTCAACAAGTGTTCTGGATTTTCATTATATGTAATTAATTTACCACTGAACAACGTCAGGTGCTATTGAGTTTATATAAGCTTGGAGCCAATCATAACAATAGATCCAATACATAGCTACCTATATTGGTAATAAAGTTTTTGTTTTGGTTTTTTAATTAATCAAACACAGATTGTAGATAACCCAATGTTAATGAATTTCATGAAGTTATAGTATAATTAAATTCACATTTAATGGTTTTCATTTTAGAAATATAATTATCGGCGTAATTAAAACGCATCAGTTACCCAGCGTGATGTTGATGTTGGTTTAGTCGTGATAGTGTAAACTGTGAACTAATGATTGTTGGTGTATGTACAGGCCCGGATCTAGAAATTTGCCGCCCCTAGGCAGTTGCGAAAATTGCCGCCCCCTGGCCTACCAAACCTTTTTAATGGTGTAATAAGTTTGGTTCGGAAAGTTTTTCAATAAATTAAATGCACCTTTCTGAGAGCAGATTTTTCATTTTATTATAGTCTTTCTATTTTTGGTTCTCATAATCGATTGAACTGCATATTGACCATACAATATTTCGTATAATTTTTCGTCATTTCGTAGTAATTAGCATGTAAGAAAAATATTTGTAAAGATAACAAACCTGAAATTGGTGCCGTTGAAACTTGTGACACGTACTGTTGACATAAACAATGACGTTGATGATCGTTCACCAATTTTCAGTAATAACGACAGACAAAAGGTTATGTTTATCAGAATACTGTAGGATGGATATAGAACAAGTCTGAACAAGATGATTTTCGATACAGAAACTTATCGAATATTCGATATTAGGCCAATATCGAGAATTGTCCGAATCGATTTTTTTTCGATTCGAGCATTTTACACTCATAATGTTGGTACGCGTGCTGACGAAATAGGCGGGAAATTCAATTCCCACGAATATAACAAGTTTTGAAATTTTCTCTCAAAATTTGCCGCCCTCCAATTCTTGCCGCCCGAGGCAACTGCCTACTGTGCCTGCATGGTAAATCCGGGCCTGTGTATGTATAAATGTGCTCTGTGTAAATTTAACAAATTGTAACATTATTGGTATGTTTTTTTGTCTGTATGGTTGCTTTTGGATTTGGAATCAATTAGTCCAGAACTAAATTCACTTAGGATTTTAGTCTTGTCGATAGTATCAAAGCAAAAACGTATAAATAAAAGTCCTAGTGCTAATACATACACGTATGAGATTTATGAAGCTTTATTCTGGTTCAAGCGAGGATGAACCAGGCAACGAAGCACAATTACATTATGTTTGTATGTAAAATGCAGCATCCGCAGCTTTTGTGTGTGATTCCCAATTTGTTGCAGTAAATTCACATTATGCAAATTGTGTTAAGCTTCGAAAAGCCGCAATTTAACTAAATCAATTATACCGATAACACAGTTAAACAGTGAGTGGCAATCGACCGTTAAAGTTCGGATTATATTGGATATCGGCACTATTGTTCTTGCTTGGGGTGACCTTTTATTTGTTATTATTGAACAAAGCTGTATTTAACAATATGTAAAACAAAAATTAATATTCGCAATTGGGACGATTGGCTTTTGAAATTCTATGAACGAAATTTAATTTAACGTGCCATCCATTCTTGGAATTGGAAATGCGGTTATCTTATAAAGTTGAAGTTATTTTTACGATTTTGTCAAGAGGAGTATTTTGAATGATGGCTGTTTTACATTGAATTTTTCCAAATTGCAGTAGAATTAATCAACCCAGTAAAAATAAGGAAAATTATCCTTTGTTTCCGTATCCAAAATAGGTCTTACAATGTTTTCCCTATAAATTTTGATTACGACCAGGATGTAAAGAATGGGAGAAAAACTGAACTTTACCAACAGTTAACGTTTAATGATATTATCATGACACCTATCACAGCTGAAATTGGAAGGCTCTTAAGAACCCAAGAACCTTAGTTCAGTGTCAAAACAAAACTTCAACATTTTAACGAAAACTTTTCATACGAAGTGCAAGCAATCAAAAGTATTGAACATAATAACATCGAAACCCCGTGAAAATGTTTTCATTTCAGGTGCACGTACCACTGTAATGAAGGAAGTATGACATCTGGCTTCTGAAGAAGCTTTTCACATGTTTATTTCAATTCTTCAACGGATTTTCGGTCCAGTATGCGACGATGGCGAATGGAGAAAGGATCAATCGTGAACTGTAAAAGCTGTACCAATGCGTGGATATAGTCGAGAAAGCCAAGAACCGACGGCTACATTGGCTGGGGCATATCGAGCGAGGATGGATGACAACGCTCCAGCCAAGAAAGTTTTCTTCACAATGAAGAACGAACCTCCGGTTAAAGGACCAGGTGACTGCGGATGCTAGAACGCTTGGTTTTGTTGACTGGAGAGAACATGCGAGGGACCTACATGGATTTGGAGCCGGGTAAATAAAGAAAAGTAAAACCCACACGGCATAGAACAATGAAATTTTGTATACGGTATACTCGGAATGGGAGGTGGCCTGTATTACCAATTAGAAGAAGGAACAACACCCCCCGGAGGTTAATTCCATGGGCGGTGATCCACTGCAAACAACCGATAATCTCCTGAATGTTTTCATATTTTTCGGATTGTTGTATCAAAAAGAGCATCGACGCAATTGTGAAGAATTTCCTTGCGATCAACTCTTATACACTGATTTAATCAACAAATATAACATTTTGAGAAACATCATCAAAGGCCTTTGATATGCTATATGATGTTGATTTTTCATACATTTAGTTAATCATCAATAAATCGTTGGATAGATTGGTTAAATGTTAAGTCATGATTTGAAAAAAAGGATCTAAGGTAAGGTTAGTAATGTTTTAATATTTTAAGCATCTATAGGTACTTCTGTAGCTTTCATTTTTAAAAACTAACAAAAGAGTAAGTACACGCCACAGTGTCCATTTCATATAATAAAGGGTCCGCCATCTAACGTATTCCGTATGTTCGTTATTTTGTGAAAAAGTGAAAGAAACTGGTATCCTCATCGATAAACCAAAGTGTGAAAAGCCAAAAACAGTGCGTACACCCGAGAATATTGGTGCTGTGGCAGAAAGTGTGCGTGAAGCGTCATCAACATCAATTCACCGTCGTTCACAACAATTGAACATTTCGGAGACATCTTTGAGATGAATATTGCATAAAGACCTTGGTAAGACGCTATAAAAAGTCCAACTGGTTCAGGAGTTGAAGCCAACTGACCATCCAATGCGTTTTCGCTTCGTTAAGTGAGCCTGCGATCGACTTAGAGAAGATGCCGATTTTGTCAAAAAAAAAACATCTTTTCAGATGAAGCTCATTTTGATGTTGGCGGGTATGTTAGCAAGCAAAATTGTCGCATTTGGGGCACAGAAAACCCGCACGCATACATTGAAAAGCCGATACACCCAAAACGAGTCACTGTTTGGTGCAGAATTTGGTACAGAGGCATAATTGGGCCTTTTTTTCGAAAATGAGCAAGGAGTGGCCGTTACAGTAAATGGCGATCGTTATCAGGCAATGTTGAACGAAGAGGAGGATATTCGCAACATTTGGTTTCAACAGGACGGCCGGTGCTACGTGCCACACAGCGGAAGCTACACTCGATTTTTTGCGCTCTGTTTTTGAAGTTCGCATTAGAGCTGATGTCGTTTGGCCACCTCGGAGCTGCGATTTAACATCGTTGTGCGGTTAATTAAAAGATAAGTGTTACGCCGACAAGCCAGATGCAATTGACGATTTAAAGGTCAATATTCGTGAAGCCATTGGTGAAATACAGCTGCAAACAATCGATAATGTGTTTAAAAATTGGACCGATCGTTTGGGGTACTGCGTGGCCATTGAAATGAAGTTATTTTCCATTATTAATCGGAAGGATTGTACTTTCAAATAAAAAATAAAATTCATGTTAAAATAATCACTAAAAATATCAATTTAAAACGAAACCATTTCAAATCTTAATGCAAAAAAAGTTGATTTAAAAATTGTGCATCATTGTAAAAACAATAATTTGTCGTGTTGATTTTACATTGGATTATTTTTCTGTGTGTATTCAGTGGTTTTTTTTATAGCATTTCCAAAAAAAGAAGTTATTTGGCGGACCCTTTATAATACTAAAACATTGCATCCTCTAATACTTTACTATAACAAATTAATAAAATGTTTTTCAAACCATTATTAAGTATTCTTTTTCAATACTGTGTATAAAATTGCAAATATTTTTGTTTGTTTCTTAGGTATTTTCATTGGTTTTCGAGAAAACCGCGAACCCTAAAAAAATAAAAACAATTTAATTAGAAGTAACATTTTGTAGCACATAAGCAAATAATTTGATCTACAATTTTGTATTTATGTAAATAAAAATTGTTCAACATAGAAAAATAAATATTTCAATCTCTCTTCCATCGCAATACCTACGAAGTTTTATCAAAACTTTCTGTTCCAGATTTTTAAATAATGCAAAACTGGATGTTGAAAAGCAACATGCTTTGTAATGCAGATAATTACTTATGCGTTTTTAAATAAAAAAGGTCATATTTTACCTTTTCTCACAAAAAATAAAATATTCTTTTAATGGAAAGTGTCACATGCCACATTATATTCTCGACCATTTCAAAGTTCATGGTCAATGGTCGGTTCTAATTACACATTATTTTAATGGATCTAAATGACACAAAACCGTAACCTCATTTTTTTGTTTGTTTCCCTTTTAGAACGTTATATTTGCCTCATCTCTCATGCTCACATGAGATTAAAGCAATAATTGTCAGGATTGCGGGAAGGATGTTTTTTTTATAATTCCATCGAAATGCTTTGGGCTTTATGTGTTTGTTTATTTCTCTGGAAAAACCTCCTCGCTTGATTTTCCTTCCTGTTGAATTACAACTTTGTTTTTAACTTTATCCTGGATAATGGATAATATCAATTAAATATGAATGAACAGGAAAGGGAATGACTGTGAGTGAAGCCTCTATAACTTGTTCGTGTATATTTGAAAAACAAAAAAGTTAAAACATCCACCTAGAAGATTTTATTTCGTTGTGAGTGTATTTTGGACTTTGGATTGTAATTGACAAAAAGTGAAATCCATTTTTGGAAAAAAAAACTGTTGTTGACCTTTAAAAGTAAAATGGAATGTATTTATCTGGAATGTGAGAACACTTTAATTGCACCCAGATCTAGATGGTCAAAAACTTGAACCCTCCTTCACTCAATACAAAATAGACTATATCTTAAAATAAAAATCTGATAGTTAAAATCATCATAAATCTGTTCAAATTTCTATAAAAAATTATAATTTTGATAATTATTGTAGATTTAATTATTTTAATAGAATCTATAAATTTGATACACAAAATTTGTCATTAATTAACAATTTTTTTAGCAATATCAATTGGCCTAATGAGTTTTTGGGAAAAAATATATCTGACAAGTTCAAATGTTTTAAATCAATATTCTTAAAAGCTTTAGATGATTGTACACCAATGTATTGCAGAAAAGTAAGCTCTCACCCAATTTGGTATACTAAAAGAGTTCTTAAATTGAAAAATGCTAAGAAGCTTTCAAAAAATATAAGACATCGCCTTCAAACGATTCTTATGCATATTTCTCTCGTCTCAGAAAAGTGTTGTTTTTCTTTCCAAATTCTTGTATACTAATTATGTTCATTCGGTTGAAAGTAATTTAAAACATAATCCAACATCATTTTGGAAATTCATCAGTACGAAACGTAATAGTTCTGGTTTTCCAACAACTATGGTTTTCGAAAATAATTCATCGAATGATCCTAAAATAATTGTCGGTTTTTTTCGCTCAATTTTTTGAAAATGTTTACGGTACGGAAACATCGTCAACAATTAATTATCATTACATTAACACAATCCAATCTGTGTTTGATTGTTCAAGCATATGTTTTGATTTAAATGATATTGAAATCGATTTATTGAAATTGAAGCCGAAGAAGACTGCAAACATCTTGGGTTTTTATCCTATTGTTCTTCGCTATTGTGCACGATCGCCTTGTATTCCTTAAGGAATTTAATTTAATTTAATTTAAGGAATTCCCAGTAATTGTTCAATGATTCAATTTCCAAAGGCTTTTTTTTATGATTGGAAGATTTTCGTAATTGATCCAATTTTTAAATCAGGTTCAAAAAATTTAGTATCGAATTACAGAGCGATATCAAAATTATCAGTTGTTCCTAAACTTTTGGATAGTCTTTTTCAAAATAAGTTTAACTCTATTATAAAGCAACAAGTAAGTATTCATCAACATGGCTTCTGGAAAGGTCGGTCCACCAATTCCAATTTAGTTGATTTTACTAACTTCTGTATCAAAGCTATGTATAGTAGAAAAAAGGTGCATGTTGTATACACTGACTTTTCTTTTGGCAAAACTTAAAACATGTGGTTTTCATGGGCCACTTCTTCAATGGTTTTCTTCATATCTATTTGGACGAAAGCAATATGTGAGAATTGGAGACTTTTATTCTTAAGAAACTGAAGTGACTTCTGGAGTTCTTGAAGGCAGTCATTTAGGTCCTTCTTTATTTTTACTCTTCATTAATGATCTTCCAAGTTCTATTAAAAATTCTCACTGCCTCTTGTATGCAGATGATATCAAATTCATTTATAAATGGTTCCCAACTTTTTCAAAAGGATCTTGATAGTTTTGGTGCCTGGTGTAAATTAAATGATTTATAGCTCAATGTTCAAAAGTGCGCTTGTATGGCTTATAACAGAACACTGTTTAATATTACTCCCCACTACTCACTAAATAATGTGCTATTGAAAATAGTAGAGCAATTTAAGGAGTCATTTTTGATTCGAAACTAAAATTTAATTTGCACATCAACTATATTGTTTCCAAAGCAAATTCACTTCTGGGTTTCATTAAGAGAAATTCTGTTGAATTTAAGGACCCGTATACGATAAAATCTTTGTTCTGTAGCATTGTTCGACCGGTTCTTGAATACAATTGCATCGTTTGGAGCTCTATACCTGACTATAATGTAAGAAGAATTGAAAATGTCCAAAAGAAATTTCTTAGATTTGCTCTTCGGGGTGTTTTGGAAAACAATAATATTGTAGTAATCTTTCATACAAATCTAAATGCTTATTTCTTGGCATTCAATCCCTAGAAGCGAGAAGAAAAATGTATAGTATCATGTTTGTTCGTGACATTTTGTCAGGTACATACTATAGATTCTAAGAGTTTACTTCGTTGTGTACACTTGTATGCTCTATCAACTCCTTTAAGAACTAGACCGCTGATGGCAATTGAGGCACATCGCACTTTGCACGGGCAGCAGGAACCTATTTCCGCAAGTTGTAATTTACTTAATGCTCACTATGAAAATCTAGATATATCTTTACCCAGAATTGTGTTTAAAAATATATTAATTTCTTTATTAAATTGAAAAGTTCTTTAAATTAATTTTAGTATTAGTTTTAATTTATAATTGAACATGCATCTAAATTTAAAAATCTGTTGATTGTAATTTCGTAGATTGGAAAATAAATAAATAAATAAATAAATAAAGAAAAGTATGTCAAAATGGTGGAGATAACGATGGACTTAAAATCCACTATTCAGCTTTTTTAGAATGCAATACCAATTAAAGAACCCCTATATCTTCTCAAAACTTGATGCTTTGAAAAAAATAAGCTCCGGCTTATAAAACAAACATTGTTTTCTGATATTTGTATGAATAATATTTTTTTTTTAAAAGACCTTAAACTATCAACCTATTCTTTTACTCAGATTTCATTCCGGAATTAGGGATCTAATCTAAGCAAATATCGACCACTTGCTGGAATATGCTAAGTTCATCTTAATGATAACGATGAAAAGAAAATACTAAATATGAAAGAAGCTACTTAGAGTTTCGGATATTGCAGTTTACCGCGAGCGTTTAGGTGAAATGGGATCTTGGAATAAGAAAGATGTTGTAGAAGGGACATAAAGCCCAACTTTTTTTTTTGTGCATTATGTCCCACCCAGGTGACGCCCTGCATTCTAGTTTTTTATTTTAAATAAATTTACGTACCTGTTTGGCCATTGATCTAAACATCAGAAAAAACAAAATAAATTAAGGACGAAACCCATCATTTAAGAAAATCTCTCGACGAAAATGTATGGAGCTTATGTGTGAATGCCAGAAAGCTATATCAGGAAGTGATGTTTTTCTGCATGATTTGACATAATATAAGGTTTTAACAAGTACTTTCAACCATGGATGTATCCTCGTTCTTTACAGACCTATTTCCCCGAACTGGTTTTTGTAACAAAGTAACGTTAACAAGTCTTACACGAACCAACCCATTCTGGTATTCAAGAAATCCTTCCGTTTCTGCCAAATCAAAGCTCAATCATAATAAAATTACGCAATCACTTTGAGGGCGAAAAGGCCCACAAGAATTCTACTGTATCGGAATGTCTGTTCTAAAGGTCGGCGCGGATGCAGCTATTTTGCTTTATACAAACAAGTGCCCTTAGGTACAACAGGATGCGTGGTATTTTTTTTTTTTTGTTATTTGCTTTTAATTTCCAGTTCAGTTTCTGACCAGGTTTTCGCTTCCTACGGGAAAAGAATTTCACATTACACGGATGACCTAACCGAGTGGAAAGTTCAAAATTTTCCGTATAACATGAAAATGTGTTGTAATTAAATTACAAGGATGAGTGTTGCATTCGTGTTTGTGTGCAACGAGATGAAAATGCAATAAGCAACAACATTGAATACTCTTCGCAAGTTGTCGTCTGTTTGTCTGCCTTTAACGAATAACGGTTACTACATGCTTGAACCTTGCTGTCTGTTATTCCGCTTCTGTTGTGGTAGAAAACTGTTTGTTTAAAAATGTTAATTGATCAAAGAATGAACTTTGAGACCAACGGAGATGGAACGCATTTTAAACAGGCTTTTTTGTAAAAATATCTAATAATATATGAACATTTTATTTCATAACTTTATTTTTAATAAAACAATTCGCTTTCAAGAAAGTGGCAAATGGCATTCATTAAATCATGAATTTTCTTCTGAAGGTCATAATAAGTCTTCTGTAGTTTGCGCTTTATTTTCTTCGTGCACTTGTTTCATTCTTATCCAAATGACAGGACAAAAATTGTTTCCACTTTAAGGCCATTCAACAAAACCAACAGGAGATGTTTTCATCGATGCTTATAAGTTGTAGGTAACTCTCATCTACCAATAATAATCATCCTCATCCCAACCGAAGAAAAGAATGCATGCAAATGCATAGAGAACAACTGTTGCGTAAATAACTCGAGCTCAAAAGGATGAACAAATTAAATTCAATGTCATTAGAAGCACTTTATATTCGAAAGGAGCTCAAAGTAGGACACACAAAAATCGAAATAAAAAACTATCCAAGAACGAAGGCTTATTTTTTTTAAAGTCTTTTTCTTTTCAAATGAGATAAAATCTGCTAAAGTATCTATACCTAAGTATGAAAAGATTTTTAATATACAAACGTGAATACTTAATATGTTTTAAATTTTAGTCAAAAATTAAAGCTTAATAATGATTTATGATGATACCAAAACCTGGCACAGGAAATACCTTGGAAAATACACGATGCACTCCATATCTTAGTTTAAATTAAAACACGGTTCTTGCAATTATTATGGCGAGTTGAGTTTGTATGAAAATGTTTGCCTGTACAGTACATGCATAAGATGTAGAGTCTCCGAAGACTTGTTATCAACTTATTTAGGGTAAATGATATTTAAAAATTTAAAGTGGAAAATAATACAAAAATCCGTCTTTATAGTAGAGTCACTAAGCTTTTTTTCAGAAATCCCACAGCTACAGCTCCGATTTGGATTATTTTTTATTCAAATTTTTGTTTCTTAAACAGTCTAGAATCATAAACATTTTATTTTGTGGAAATAATTATTTATATTTTTTAAACAATATTTATAAAGGGCGATCGACGAGCGGTGTGTAAAATAAGTGGATTTTTTTACGCTGGGTCGAAAGAAGAAAAAATACATTTTGCAAAGGGGTCTATTCGCCAAATTTAGCAAGGTGATTTTCTAAAAACAAGGACTCTGTAAGAAAATATTAAAAATTAACGGCTATGTCCACAATGCGTGCTATACTTATGACTTCGACGAATAATTTGATCTTTGAGGTGTTCTATCCGAACGACGAATATTTTGATAGTGCACGCTTGAGCGGCTTCATTCCACCAGAGGCATTCCTCCATTTAGATAAATGCGGTCTGATACAGGACAGATTGGCGGTGCCGCTAATCTACCACGTCAGGCGAAGAACCGTCGATCGGTGGCTCCTTATCAATCGAGAAGTCCTCGTACAAGACGGAGCAGAGCTCCTTCGGTTCAGTAGTGCTGTGTCCGAACGGGACCGAATCGATAGGGTGAAGCAGGAGCACTTATTCTGGTGGCTTCAGTCAGCACTTGACAATGAGTAGTCGGGGTGGGGTTTTGAGCCTTGGCCGGCTTACATACTTGTTTTAGTCTATGGGTTTTGGGTTAAGGTTTAAATAGAGTAGGCATGGTGGCACAAACATTGACAAGGACAACAATTATGAAATTACAAGAAAAAAAATTTAATAACAAAACAAAAAAAAATATACAAAAAAATAAATAAAAATGATAGAGATTTGCTGCTATGGTTGTTCTAGTTTGTAAGTAGTTGTTAGGTAGAATAGGTAGTTTTAGTTAATTTTAAGTTTTATTTTTAAGGACTTAATTTTAAGTAGCATGTAAGGAATTGATAACATTTCATATTTCATATTTCATATTTATTTAAAGACTGCTTTCACATTAAGATAATAAAATCTTATAAAATAGTGCTAAGCTTTATAACATGGAACAAAAATAAGTTAAGTTAATTTAATTTAATTTACAAAACATAAAAATATTAACAAAAAGATAGTTGCAATTAATGAAAACAATTACTCGACATGAATTATTTATTTGTTGTTACCTTCAAATTTAAGTACATTTGTTAATTAATTTTAAAATAAATATTAAAAAGATTTCAAAAGAAAAGATTTTAAGATAGATTTAGCCCGGATGAAGTTCAAAGTATTTATTTAGTTCCCTGCGAAACTGAACTATGCTCCGCAGACTCCTTATGTGCCGTGGTATGGAATTCCACGAGCGAATAGCGCTGATGAAGAACTGACGCTCGGATGTCAAACATGAAAAACGGGGCAGAATAAGTTGTTGAGATCTACTAGATGAGGACATCCGTAATCTGTCAAAGAGATTACTGGGCTGGTGTGTTTGAATGATATTAAAGAGCAAGATTAGGGTTTTGTATCGTTATAAGCTGTCAAAGGAGAAATTAAAAATATTTCTAGAGAAAAGAGAAATGTGATCAAATCTTCTTAGACCGTAAATATACCGCGCTGTATTGTTAAACGCAACGTTGATTTTACGCCTACTGAGAGCTTCGCAATTAGAATACACTTCACACCCATAAGTTAGTTGTGGTATAACGAGGGTCTTGGCTAGCATCAAGCGTGTTTTAAGAGGCGTGTAGTGTTGTGAGTAGTGCAGTTGCCGAAGTATTCCATATGCTTTCCCCACGGATTGATTTATATGGGTATTCCAATTCAAGGTCCTATTAAAGGTCATCCCAAGATTTTTTACTGTTTCTACGAATTCTATAACAGCGTCATTCAAGATTATATTGGGAAAATATGTTAGGTCAAGTGGCTTTTTACTGATCACAATACATTTAGATTTTCCCGGATTAAGAAACAACCCATTTCTCGCAGACCAGCAGGATATATTGTGTAAATCATGATTTATAGAATTAGCACAATCCTCGATTAGACCCAGAGGACAGCTCTTGAACAACTGGACGTCGTCGGCATACATATGTACAGAAGCTGTTGTTATTTGCTTCGGAAGCTCGTTTATATAAATAGAGAAAAGAAGTGGTCCTAATATTGACCCTTGAGGGACACCGCGTGTAGTAGGGAGGAAACTGGAAACTGCGTTCGATGTATACACCGCCTGTTTTCTATCACTGAGATATGATGTCAACAAATCTGCTGAGGATAAAGAAAACTTATTCAACGTCAAGAGCTGGTTACGTAGGATACTATGATCCAGAGAGTCAAATGCTTTTGAAAAATCTAGCAATACGAGAAATGTAACATGGTCTTTGTCCAGGGCTTGTCTGATTTCCTCCATGACATTTATAACAGCTGTAATGCAACTGTGGCTTGGCCGAAAACCAGATTGAATGGGTGAGAGAATATTGTTTATTCTTAAATGATGATTTATTTGTTTCTGCATTATTTTTTCGAACACCTTTGACAAAAAACGGTAGCACCGAAATGGGCCTATAATCATTTCCATGATGACTTTTGGGAATAGGGATTACCTTAGATAACTTCCATTGGCTAGGGTAAACGCCAGTCATTAACACTGTATTGAAAGCGTGTGTGAGAAAGGGTAGTATTATTGGGAGGATTGCTTTGACGAATACAGGATGTATTTCGTCAACGCCTAGAACGTTTGATTTTGTCGATATAACACTCTCGACAATATCGGTGCTATAAACCCTTTGAAAGTAAAATATACCTTCACGCAAGTCAAACGGATCGACTATCGGTCTAAGTGTATCGGAACTTACAGACGGAGCTTTGGGGATGGTGGGGAAAAGCAATGTCACGAAATTTTGATTTTTGAAACTACTCTATGACGCAACGTACGATAGATAACATGGTGTTAGTTTTATCAATTTTCTAACAAATAAAAATATTAATAAAAAAAAATATAAATAGTTCTTATGCCGAAAGGCATTAATCTTAAGAATTCATGAATTCCTTAGAGCGCCCGGCTGGGGCCAGTAAGTTAAATATAAGATTTTAGATAATAAGCAAGTTTGAATTCTTTGTCTAGTAATAAGTAGTTATAGGTTAATTGAATAAAAATGAATAAAAAAAACTTATTTTTAAAGTTAAAAAAGGGCTTTTTTTCTTTTTTCATTATGCATTTAAATAAAACTGTTCTATGAAATAGTTCTCAATGTTCAATGTCAAAAAGTAGAAAAAAAAAGTTGTTAACATCGAACTAACTATTTTCATAATTTTATGTGATCAAAAAAAAAAAACATTTATTAGGTAAATGTTTTTTTTTCGAAATTCAATGCTGTCATTAATTTTTAGTCAGAGCCAGGAAACCGGATTCAAAGATGTCTTGTTGTTTTCGAAAAATTAAGAAAAAAACAAAACCACTCAAAAACAGCTCCGATTTGGATGATATCATTTTTTTTTCTATTATTTTCGTTGAAGAAAATTATTAGTGTGCTAAACTGCTAAGAATAGGTAGTTGTTAAAAGAACATTTCGTAAGCAATATCGGAGCTAATAGTAGCGTACCGGCGTCAAATCGCGCGCCGTGCCGGCCGGTTCGCTACTATTAGCGTGAACTTTAATTTGTACAAATATTGAAGTGTTTTTGTTTGCATAACACTTTTAAGCATTATAAGCGTTCTCAGGGCAAGTAAATTATACAGAAAGACCCGAAGTATTTTTTTAAGAGTATGCAGAAACATGGTCTTATCTACGTAGCCCGAAGATATACCGCGCACACTATTATATAGAAAATTGAATTGCCTCTTGTCCCTGGATTCATAATTACTAAAGATTTCACAACTATTAAGCAATAGAGGAATGAGTAAGAGTATTGTTCTAATATCATTCTTGTTTGAATTGGCGAAAGATTTTGAGTAGCCCATAAAATTGTCAGACCTCCAGAAGCTGGACGTCATCAGCATACATGTGAAAGGATGAATTGAATCCAAGAGAAGAAAGCTCATTAATATACATGGTTAACAGTAGAGGACCCAGAATTGATCCTTGGAAGACACCTCTTCTTAGCGGAAGGAAAATTACGTTTAAATACAAAAATTAAGATTTGTAGAGGATGCGGTAAATTCAAATTTTTCCAATAGTTTAGTACATAAAATATGGTAGTCAACAGTGTCAAATGCTTTCGAAAGGTAAAGTAGTGTAATGCAAGTTACATTGTCTTTATCTACATTATCCGATTATTTCTTCGATGACATTTATAAGAACGGTTGTGCATTTACCACCAGAACGAAAACTATATTGGTTGGGCCATATCATATTGTACTGGTCCAAGTGATGTCCAATCTGCGTATTCAACACTTTTTCAAAAGCTTCGATAAGAAAAGTAAAATAGCCATATAGGTATTTTAAAGTAATTATCATGTTGTTGTCTTTGTTTTTGTACTTCCAAGTTCTCTACTACCCTTACTCACATACCTCCCAAACTTAGTCAACAAAAAAAGAAAATCCATATTCTCAAATCTTTTACATTCTTTTATAGTACTTATATTAGTTTACCTATGTTTAATGATTGGGAAACTTAGCTTAAATTAAAGTCAATTAAAAAACTTTCTTTTCACAAAAAAGGAGACATTTTTTTGGAAGATGATTGTCTGCTTGTCGACACTCAGCCATTGACGTTGTAGAAGTCAATGACCTGGACATTAAAGTCAGTCACCATAACAAATCTTTGTGGTGAGTTGTTCTAGATGGCCGCCGAATGGAAAAAAGTTCTTTTTCTTCATAAGGCGTCAATTCCGTTTGTTCATAATACTGCATTATAACAAATTGATGCTACTTAATCTAAAAAGTAAAAGACAAGAATTAAGATTCCGTTCTGCCTTGCAAGCGCTTCTTGTTGGTGATTCGAACTTGCCGAGTCAGAACAGTCGGACTTTGCAAAGTCCCTGGATACTTTCATAATATGTACATTTTAGTAATATAAACCCCGAATCTGCGGAAAAATTCCTAGTGGGCTAGATTTTTTTGTATACCTTTATTACGGTTCTATTGTGTAGATGTTAAAAAAATTTCACGACCTATTGCCCGGAGGTCAATAATGGTTAAGGACAAATTGCTCGTTTTGAAATTATCTAAAAAAATGCTTTAGTCATTTTTCTCTAAAATTAACCATTTTCGGAGTAGAGGAACTAGAACGCGCTCACATTTGCTCTGTTGTTTTTTCTTCTTCTATATGAAACTCGGGCGTTTTGTGATGGAAAATGGCGGGTCAGTTTTAAAACGGAATAAAACAAGATACCCTATCAATTAGGTCTTATCTTTATTTGAGGATAATCTCAAGGCGTACAATTTGTCCTTGACCACTATTGACCACTAGGCAATAGGTCGCAAAATATTCACGAAAAACTGAATTTCGCGACCTTTTGACCACCATAACTTTATTAGAAGGCACGATATCAATGTCGATTTTTACTAGCGTTATCACATCATTCATTAAAAATCCGCACTTACAATTTTAGCTAACTCGCATCTACATATAAATGAGTGCACAAATCATTTCGAATGGACTCCCACTAGGTCAGCACTTTGAACTAACTAGAAAGTTGTATTGCTTGTAAAAACCAGGTTTGAAACAATGAACACTCACTTGATTATTATATATTGGGCTTGTATTTATTAGTACAGACACTTGAAACATAAGCACTTCTTTTATAGAAGTCCACAGATAAGGAAATGTGACTTTTAATAATTTTAGTGAAATTGTTCTTACTGGCTTTTGACAAAATATCAGTTCATCTTACATGACTTGACATTTTATGAGTTGCATTTGAAAATGAATTTGGAAATCAATGAATGCTAATTTTAGCGATTCGAGGAATCAACTAATGGCAAACAAAAACGATGAATGGATTTGTAAAGATTTATATTAGTGGTGATAACACAACTTGAATATTTTACTTTAAACTACTTTATAAAAAAAAGGTTAATGTTCGATTGCAATACTTGCCATCACCTTATGTCACAGTAAATATGTAGGTACATACATACTTCTTTTTATGATCAAGCTTATCCAATTGAGTCACACCCCAAAAACAATAAATGCATTGAACAAAAGGGCTTTTGAATTTAATATCCAAATAATAAAGTACTCCCTTAGTGACATCTTGAATGGGGTTTAAGTTAACCTCAAACCACAAAAATCACAGCAAAAAAAAAAATAACCTTTTGATGAGGGTCCACCTATTGATAACCTACATCCTCAATTCTTACCGGACTAATTTGAATTGATTTTGTTGACAGCAATGGTAGTTCGGCAACCCTCGAAATTTGATTTAGGATACACACGACACCATCATGTTGAAGAATGTAAATTGCCTCCTGATGTCGACATCGTCATTGCCACCGTGTCGTTGTCGTCTTCTTAGCCATTCGTCAGCACATCATCATCAGGTGCTGTTGTCCTTACCGTTGAAAGTTCCCTTCGATTAATGAAACCCATTTTTCAAAATCATAGATTTGACTGATTTGTTTCGGTATAGAAGATGGGTGCGACAAAACTTAACGAACTGAAAAGAGTGCGCATGACCCTCCTTGCTCTTTATTTAGGGTTTTCTCAATCGAATTTGTTAACAACCAAATTCGAGAAGTTGCCTGGAAGCTTAAAATGTTCTCGTAAACGAAGGGGACTTTGAAAACTCTTATATTATTACTGTCCTGAGATTTGCTGACATTTCTCCTCTAGTAGAACCATCTCTTTTATACATTTTACCCCTTGCTTTTCTAATCTTTCGAGTTTCTCTTAAAAAACAGAGCATCACCTTGATTTCAAAATGAGTAATATGAGTTGAGGTTGTTTTTTGACGAAAATTTATTATGTCGCAACAATTGCGGCAAGGATTAAAGATGTTATCATATGACACTTTTATGTATAGACATTTTGTTGTATGATTGGGAAGTGTGCCAAAAATCTGGGATGTTAGCAAAATCGATTTGTGTTCGGGTATTATCTTTAATTTAAAGTCAGGAGTAGTATTGGTGTTTGTATTTGGTCTTGTTTTTATTTTTGTATTTACTTATTCGATAAAGGACACTTCTTGGGGGAAAAACACTGAAAGAGGTCAAATTTTTCAAGATTTCTTCAGATTTTGCTGCATGATATTCAATTGGTATGAAGTACCATTACTTATATTTATGTAAGTATACACAAATCTTAATCTTACTTTGCTGGTCTAATTGTCATATCAACAAGATAAGTAATCCCTCGCTTATACAAATTCATATATACGGTTGACACATTCCACACTACACTAATTGTCCTTACAAATTGATCTAAAAATACTTCATTTCGAATTTTAATTGCAAGATATTTTGTCCAAATGTTATGTGATTTACTTGAATCTGATAGGAATACAGAACGATATGCATTGTTTCAACCTTCACAACTAACTATCTACTTCTATGTAATCCGAAATCATGCACTAAAATGCAAGATTTAAAAAAAAATCAAAAAAAAATTTTTTTTGTGAATTTTTCACTAATCAGTTGTTCCGTTCGAAAAATTAATTTCTGAACAATCGCACCACCAACACACAAACAAACCTGGTTTTACCACAGCTTAGCGTCTTCAGATAGTAAAAAAGATATTTCCAATGTCAACGATATGAAGTATTTCTGGCTAAACAACCAATTTCCCACCTTTACATAGTCAAAATCCTACATGCTATAAAAAATTCAATTTTGATCTTGAAATTCTTCGAGCTTCTCAATGCACCTACAATTCCATGCATTTTTCCATTTGAAAACCAATGAGTTTTTTTCATGAACTTCCTGTTGCCAGTTCGGTTCCTGATGACCAATTGTCATCGGGGAATAATCCACAGCCATCCACTTAGTGTCGTGGCTCGGGGCACGCTGCTAAGCCGGAATTTTGGGAGATCTTGACACTAAGCGAATGAGAACTGGCACACAAAAACTTAAATGGGCCCGAAAATGAAAAATGACAACACAAAACGAAACAATGACATTACTTTACCTTCACTCTTGTCACCTCGATGTCTGCAACAAAAAATTCCACACAAAAAATTAAGTTTTCTATCTTTGTTTGATGATTCAAGTTTTCCGACTTTTCCGTATATGTACGTACATGTACATATATCAGAACAAAAACATTAAATGTAAGAAAAGAGCCAACTTCTCTTATGTGTGAACGACATACTGTTTAAAAATAGAGCCACCAAAAGTAATGGGATCTAAAACAACGCCAAGTTCTTACATGTTAAAGTATCGATTGAATATGTTTAATTATAGAAGATAATACAACAAAATTAAAAGAAAATAGAAAATAGTTTGGATGAAAATTTACAAGTTCACTTGGCAAGTTTTCGTTTGAATGCGTAATTATTAATTAATAATATTCAATATAACACATTAACATGTAAGAACTTGGCGTTCTTTGAGATCTCATTACTTTTGGTTTTTATTTCATCTTTCACGGGTACTGCCTCTTGCGAAGAATTGAAAAAACTACCAAGAGTATAAATCTGTCATGAAAAAGTGCTTCTCAACCTTGCCGTTCGGAATCGGCGTTAAATTGTAGGTTCCCTCAATTTTTCTCACGCACCCAGAGAATTGTTGATAAGAGTAAGTCACTTAGGCCTTGGCTCTTCAAGAGCTGTCGCGCCACTCTATTTTCACTTCTGGTGGCTGACTTTTTACAAAGTGTTGTTGTGTTGGCTCTTTTTTCACATTTAATGTTTTTGTTCTGATGAAGCATGAACCTCGAAATACACTAAAAATGCTAGCAATTAGCAAACTTTAACAATTTAATTGCTCTGCTAATTTATAAATAAATAAATAGGTAGGTTGAGTAGCTATGAGAGTGGTTGTCTTAATGTTGTTGGGGTCTAACCCCAAGGTTCCATTGTGAAATCACTAAGGAAAGTTACTCATAGGCGTGTTATGAACTTAAACAAACCAGAATTCTAAATTTCAATATCGTACGACCATTTTAAGAAAGTGGGCATCAACCACACCCCTTTAATGAAGCTACAATTCTATGCTTTTATTTTCTCTTATATTCGACCGAAACCCTATCAGAATTTCGAATTTAAACGTTTTCGACCATTTTCATAAAGTGAGCGGATACCACTGCCCTAAAAATAGATCTTTTTCTCATTTTTTTAATGTCATTCAACCAAAACCCTACAAGAATTCCGAATTTCAACATCCTACGAACATTTTAAGAAAGTGGGCGGATACCACGCCTCCTGAATGAACAAAATGAAATTTTTGATTTTGTCCTTTGTATTCACCCGAAAACCTACCATTGTACAAAATACAAGATTCTGCTATTGTTAGAAGTGCTTCATAATTTTGATGATCAGTCAGTCAGTGAGTGAGTCAATTACGGTTTTTTAAAATTTTTACTGTCCAATATCTCAAGTAGTGGTTCTACAGGACCTTTGTATCCATGAAGTTAATACGTAATTCTTATTTGAAGCTTCTAGCTCTATGGCTTCAAAAGTTATGGGGGATTAAAAATGTGCTTACGTTCGATCCCGTAAAAAGGGAGTAGTGCTAGAACTTGGTTGGGCAATACCGTGCCCTTTGATAATTTTTTCATGTTTTTTTTTTCGTTCTGGCTAGCGAAATTCTGCTTTTCAAAATTTCTTTCTCAAAATTAAGACCAATTTTGTTTTTAAAGAAAGTAAGAAAAGCACTTAAAGACAATTTCGTTCCAATGATGACAATGTGTTTGTGTGTGTACTATTTCCGAAATATATATACAATTATTTATGTTTAGAAATGATCTGATTTGAAGTTCGGGTTCAGGGAAGGTTTAAATGGTGAGAAATATATTGCGAGTTATCCTCCCATTTAGCACGGGCTTAATTAAAATTGTAGAAAAATGAAATCAGGATGTTAGCTAGAATGCCAAAAATCTCGAATATCGTTAATCTCGAAAATGAGAAAAAGAGAACGAGAATGCAAAAATCTCGAACGCACAAATATCTCGTCTTAATCTCGAAAGACTATCTAGAAAAAAACCTTTATTTATTTATTTTTATCAATGGACTAACGTTGATCACAAAAGTTTTCTTAAACTTAATTATTATTTAAGCTCAACTTAGAGTGAAATCAATTCTAAAAACTATCCCTACTCATGGAAAGATAGATTTCACATGAAAAAGAGTTGTACAACAAAATAGAACAACTACTAGGACCATATTTTTTTCGATGATTGCGAACATAGAGCTTGGCATTTTTATTCTTCACACTAGAATTTCTTCAGATTTAATATTAGAACTTAAGATATCTTTGATAAAAATTACACGTTGAGCTTATCTATGGCTCTCTAAGGTTTTCATATCTAGTAACGCACATCTTGAGAAATAATCATGTAATTCAGCGGACTATCTCTAGTTGCTGAATGCAAAACGTGTGAACCTCCTTCGTATTACATATATCTTTTTTCTTAATAGCGTTTTCATAAAACGGTGAGCAGACGACAAAACAATACTCTCAGGTAATACCAATGACATGAAAATTGCCTTTACTGTATACCCTAAAATCTTACATAGAATTCACGTTCAATGCAATAAAATCAATGTGAGCTGAAAAATAAAGTTTGGGCTTTGGAGTCGAATATAACTTCCAGATCTTTAACTTCGTTGATTCTTGCGAGTGATTCATTTAAAACTTATAAGTACATAAAAGTTATAACTTATAACGCTGATAATTATCAGCGATAAAGTTCTATGGTAGGGTAAACTGGGGTACATTTGACGTTGGGGCACATTTGACTTTGCGATTTTAAGTGTGAACGTAGCCTTTAAGAAGAAAAATTGGGATTGAAAACGGCGCCTTATTTGATTTAAAAAACAATGTAGTTAACTGTGACAGGCTTGCTTCAACTTTTCTACGAGCAACACGCGTTTTTGTGATTTCCAGATACTTGATGTAATTTTCCACCAACGGTACGTAAGCATTTTATGAGTTTTGTGAAAGTGTATTTTTATTGTGAAACATTATTTTGATAGTGCTTTCCATTTAAAATTTATAAACTAAAGTAAATTTTGTGAAAGTGTAACATTAATTAAGGAAAATAAAAAAAAATAGCTGTAAACAACCTTTGGGGCACATTTGACTTTTTCAAATGGGGTACATTTGACTTGTGTTAGGGGTACATTTGACATTTGTTAAAAGTGCCCCATATTGATCCTGATAACACGACTTTTCATTTTCGATTGTTACATGTTAATTTTTTCAGGAAAAATGGTTCGCAACTACAAGAAAAAGTCAAATAAAAACTCAATCGACAAAGAAAAAGTAAAGAGAGCTATTTCAGACATCCAAAAAAATCGTGGAACACCTACATCTGCAGCTAGAAAATATGGCATCAATAGAACAACATTGATAATGCGCATGAAAAAGCAGGATCCCTTAAAAGATTGCTCCGATTCGGGAAATGAAAGTATAACGAAGATTTTCCTTTTCAATCGAAATATATACAGCGCGATAGACGTTCACAAAAATTCAAGAAAAAGAGTTGGTTTAGTATTTAAAGAAGTGTTCTTTCTATGCTTAATGGTTTATCAAAAGAAACTTTTAAGAAATTTGTTTATGTCTTTGCCAAGGCTAATAACATTCGCTGTTCACCAAGTTGGGAAGTTTCAAAAAAAGCTGCAGACGATTGGCTTTACGGATTTTTAAAACGAAATCCAAATCTCTCCCTAAAAAAGCCCGAAAATATGAGCTAAGCCAGGCTCAACGGCTTTTCAAAATTAGCAGTTGATAACTTTTTTCAGAATCTTCGACAAATTTATGAACAAAATTAATTCAGCCCTAAGTTTGACTTTTTTATCCATCTTAACATCAAAAAGACCACATTTGGTGAGACTTATTGAGCTTAAACTGGTATTGTCAAATGTTCCCCAGTACAAAGTCAAGGGTGCCCCGGGCTCGGGGCACTTTTGACAAAATGACTCTTTTTACAAAACTAATTTTTAAAAAAATATGTAAATGTTAAAAACGGAATATCGGCATGGCAATTCTATCTCAAACATTCAACGTATTGAATGCAAAAGAAAAGATTGAAATCCATTAACCGAATACAAAAATACAGGCTCTTTAAAATTAATTGTCAAATGTGCCCCAGTTTCCCCTACTAAAAATCTTGCATTTAGCAAAACTTTAATTCAGGTGGTTTTATTTGCACCAATTAATTTGGAAATTTAAACTGTCGCAATCCGCGTCCACTGACATCAAACGGTTCACAGAATTGAGAACAGTTCGCAGAATTGAGAACTTGCGGAATATCATTATGAACAAATTAAAAAGAATAGGTCCTAAAATTACTACCTTGGGGAAGACCTGAATCAACCTTAATAAAGTTTGCTTAGAAACCTTTAATTTGATCGACCGGTTTCCGGTTCGACAAGTAGTAGGTAGGGACTCAACCAATTCAAAAAAATAGCATTCAAGCCCAGTTTTCGAAGGCCCAAAAGCCTTAAATATTCCATAGATTTTACACAGAATTGAGAAAATAGGCAAAAGTTATTCGAAGTTGAGCGACCACTAACAAACCCATATTGTTTTGTCGATATGAATCTCGAAAAAAATAAATTCTTTATATTTTTGTTTTTAGCTGTTAAAACTCAAGAATAATCATTTTTAACAATAAAAAAAAACATAACAAATATAATTGGTGCCGTGTAATAATGAGCAAGTGAGAATTTTCAAAGTTCGCCCTATTTCGCTTTCTGAAAATGAAAAAAGGCTAACTATTGTGTTGTTATTTAACTTTACGAAAGTGAACAAAGGTGAACTATAGTTGTGATTAAAAAATGTTTATTCAAAAAGTCTAATTATAATAATAATTGACATGCTCAGAATAACAGTGCCTTAGAATGTATTTTGTAATTTAGGCTAGCTGATGTCTGAGGTTGGAACGTCCAGGTTATGATGGTGACTCGTTTTACCAGTCAACGGTCTTGGAAGTCGATTATTTCTATCTTTTATCCTTTGTCCGAATGAAAATTTATGATTTTTATGTTAAAAATGTAATCCTGATATTCTGTATCCTAAAAACGTCATCGAAATATATGACACCTCCGAAGAACCAAGGCCTAAGAGACTTACACTCTTGTTAAATACAAATGAAATGTATGTACCTATATTATATTTATTTGTGAAGTAAAAAAATAGATTTTAAAAATATTAAGAATATAACTATCTATATGGGAGCTTAAGGAATTGTTCGTAGTATATACAAATTTAAAGCGAAAAAGGGTAATTGGCAATGTCTACTGGTTGGTGTACAAAATTAAAAATTGTATCTTACAGATCTAATTTAAGGCGTGATTTAAATGGATTTTTCTAACCTACAGAAAAATTAAAACCATATGGGATATTAGGTTTTTCATTCGCGGGCGATATTCATAATTACAAGTTAGGTTTTTTCGGAACTTACCGCGTTAATTATAAGAAATATTTTCCAATTTCTTTTCTCGACGTTTCGAAGAAATTGCAAGCTTCGTGGTCACGGGATGAGACTGACGTTTGATAGATGTTATTTTAGTTTTTGTTTTGTTTTTTAGCTTTTCGCTCTTAAATTGTACCGGTGCGTAGATGTTGTTGGTGGTGTTTTTTTTTTGTTGGCTGTTGAATACAAGCAAAGCTCACGACATCGGCTACAGCTGTTTTGGTTTTATGCACTTTTGTTTTGTTTATGAGAGGATCCCATGTCGGCGATAGTTTGTAGCTAGAGTCTCTATTGAAATTTTTATGTTTTTTAATTTCAATTGCTTCTCTAACTATCCTAGGAACATAAAACTTTTCATTTGAGATCGATTTGGCTTGATCAAACGGGATAAAGTGATCCTCGTTGTAAACCAAATGTTCACAAATTGCTGATTTTGTGACAGCTTTGTTTTGTATCGCTTTTAAATGCTCGTTAAGGATTGCTTTTATACTTCTTTTCGTTTCTCCAATATAGGAAGACCCACAGCTACAGGAAATAGCGTAAACACCAGGACTCTGGAATGGAGTTTTGTCCTTAGGTGACCTTAAAAGTCGACGACAACAAAAATTCGTCAAATTTTAAGGTCACCTAAGGACAAAATTCCATTCCAGAGTCCTGGTGTTTACGCTATTTCCTGTAGCTGTGGGTCTTCCTATATTGGAGAAACGAAAAGAAGTATAAAAACAATCCTTAACGAGCATTTAAAAGCGATAGAAAACAAAGCTGTCACAAAATCAGCAATTTGTGAACATTTGGTTTACAACGAGGATCACTTTATCCCGTTTGATCAAGCCAAATCGATCTCAAATGAAAAGTTTTATGTTCCTAGGATAGTTGGAGAAGCAATTGAAATTAAAAAACATAAAAATTTCAATAGAGACTCTAGCTATCCTCTCATAAACAAAACAAAAGTGCATAAAACCAAAACAGCTGTAGCCGATGTCGTGAGCTTTGCCTGTATTCAACAGCCAACAAAAAAAAAAACACCACCCAAAAGCGACCCAAGTGCAACAACATTTACGCACCGGTACAATTTAAGAGCGAGAGCTAAAAAACAAAACAAAAACTAAAACAACATCTATCAAACGTCAGTCTCATCCCGTGACCCGTGCAATTTCTTCGGTCGGGAAAAGAAATTGGAAAATATTTCTTATAATTAACGCGGTAAGTTCCGAGAAAACCTAACTTATGATAAATTAAAACCATATTCTTTTTTTAATTAGTAATGTAAATCAAATCAATTGAAGCATCATTTAAAATTCTGTGAAAAAATTTAAGAAAAAAAATCATAAATATGCAAGATTTCTGTTCAATAATGTGGGTATACAAAAGAAATTCCCACTTTCCTATTTTTCCTTCATCAGCTCCTAAAAATAAGAAAAGATACAAATGTCTGTGCCAAACAACATGCCAAAAATTACAAAACGAAAAGAAAAAAGGAATATTCAAGATTGCCATCTAGGAAGCTGGAGTTAATGACTCGACACTATGTACAGATACAGTGTCGTTATACTTCCGTGCCAACATCTGAGGCACGTCGCTATAACTTCTAACAACATCGACAATGATGACGACGACAAGGACGACACAGACACCAATGAAGACGGTGCTGCTGATGACAGAATTAACACGAAAACCGCTACTGGCTGACACCATAGCATCGCACCGCATCGGATCGTTTGTGCTACAATTACAATAAGATCTCAAGAGTTATGAATTCTGACAACAACGGCCGGAGATATTTTAGTCTCGTCCTTATTCATTTTATGGATTCATCATTTCCGATATGATGGTATTTATTTGCAATAATAATTGATGATACCAAACGATACCTTCGGTCTCGTCTCGACGACAACGAACCTCGAGAAAGGAGAAGCAGGAGTAGACGATATCTTTAGACAGTTGCTGCGTCCTTCAGCTGCTATGAAAGATGACGTTTTTGTTTCAGCTTTTAGGTGAATATTTTGCTATCACTATTGATACTGTCGTCTACGACTTGGATGTTTGTGGTTAATGATGACGGGCATTTGAAAAAGGGTGACATCCACAAGAATTATAAGAAATGTACTGTGATAATGGCTGGCGAAGACGAGGAGTGGCACAACGGTAGACGAGACCCCCAAAAAGGATGACAGCGTTGACTTGTTTCTCGTTTCTGAACTTGGTTGTTGGGCGTTGTGCCAAGCAATTGCATATTTGAGAATGAGTATCGGAGAAGGGCTTGAGTGCAGGCAACAACTGGGTGAAGTAATAAGAGTAATGATAAGTACGTCGTAAATATCCGCCGCCGCGCCGTAGAAATTCATTCGTCGACCTCGATTGTTCATTCATCTCTATTATTGCAAAAGGTTCTTGAAGCTGTATATCAGCATCAGGATAAATGAAAGAGGAAAGAGGTGTTTGAAATGCTGTAATATTTTCATTATGAAATAAACATATATATTATATGCATGTAACTTGAGAGATTCGTGATGGCATGTGCGATGTGCATTGTGCAATTGCTTTTTTCTTGCCATTGGCTGGCAGGAAGCTTTCTTTCTTTGTCAGGGAGAGGAAGAAGTCTGGTGGCTGATGAATCATCATCATCAAAGCGGGCGAAATTTAATGATTCATAGGAAATACGCCATGATTTACAGTTTGATGTGTAAAAGATCAAAAAAAGGATAGGTAGAGAAACACAAAGATATCCTTTGTCAAAAACCAAAAATATACACATTTATTTTTGTTATTCCTAGATATGAAGTGATAAAGGGTCCGCCAATTAACTTTTTTTTTTTGAAAATGCTATAAAAAAAAATACTGAATATTTTCTCAGATTTCCTTTTTTGTATTTGAAAGGAAAATCCTTCCGGTTAGTAATGGAAAATAATTTCAATGATGATGATGGGGTTAAATGGGCTTCAGGTCAATAAAACAAAAATTATCTGTTTTGTCACAACGTTTCGTCCATGTATATGGACATCTTCAGGTGAACAATGGTTTCTATATTAGCATTGATAATAATGTTAAAAAATGTTTATAAAAATATTCGCAATACAGAAATTACTTACAATAATAATTGTTACATTAAACTTAACAAGAAGTTTCTGTTGCGCAACAAAGATGTCCGTCCATATACATGGACGAAACGTTGTGACAAAACAGATAATTTTTGTTTTATTAACCTGAAGCCCATTTAACCCCATCATGATCATTGCAACAAAATAGGTCACCAACACCAAAAGAGAAAATAATTTCATTCAAATGGCTGCCTCGGCTGGCCATGCAGTAGCCTACACGATCGGTCCAATTTTTAAGCAGATTATCGATTGTGTGTAGCTGTATTTCACCAATGGCTTCATGAATATTGTCCTTTAAAGCGTCAATTGTCTCTGGCTTGTCGGCGTAACACTTATCTTTTACAGCACCTCAGAAATAATAGTCCAACGGTGTCAAATCGCAGATCAAAATGAGTTTCATCTGAAAAGATGATTTTTTTTGGCAAAATCGGCATCTTCTGTGAGTCGATCGCAGGCCCACTTAACGAAGCGAAAACGCATTGGATGGTCAGTTGGCTTCAACTCCTGAACCAATTGGACTTTGTATGGCGTCATGTCTCCGAAATGTTCAATTGTTGAGAACGACCGACGGTGAATTGATCATTGATGTTGATGGCGCTTCACGCACCCTTTCGGCTATATCAGGAATATTCTCGGTTGTACGCACAGTTTTTGGCTTTTCACGCTTTGGTTTATCGATTAGGATGCCAGTTTCTTTCACTTTTTTCACAAGATAACGAACATACGGAGCTGACGATGCTTCTCTTCTTCCAAAATCCGTACGCAATTTTCGCACACATTCTGCAACATTACCATGATTTTCAAAATAATGTCGCAATATTTCCCAGCGTTGTTCGTTGGAAAGATAAAACTAATTATGTGTCAAACCAGACATGAGCTAAGTGTTACTATTAACGAAATAAGCACTAGTTGAAAAAATCGTTAGATGGCGGACCCTTAGAAAACGCTTTCTGCTTTATCCCTTCGGAATGACAAAGGCGGTATATTTTACTCTAAAATTTTTTACACTTACTGCTTAGTGGACAACTTTATTATGGAATTCAAATATCTCTTAAAAGTTTTTATAAACCGTGAAACTGTTATTTAACTAAAAATACGACTTTATTTATTTTTCCCTCCTTCTTGACCTCGAGCTGAATGTAAAAAATGTCATTAGCGGCATGTACAAAAGATTTTCAAATCCCTTAACACAACTTTCTGATTTTATTTTCTTCCCGATGCCGCCGCCCGGCCCGTAGTTACGGGTTGAATTTGGTTTAGCTAAAAATGTTATGGAAACATTTATTTAATTTAATAAGAGTAGCCTTGAGAGCACCAAAATGACAATAAATTAGAAGCTAAATAGATCAAAGATAAAAAGATATATGTAGACTTATTCTTGTGGTTGTTCTAGTTTCAAAGAAGATGTTAGGTTTAGAAAGGTTTTTTTTTAGTTAATCGGAATCATTTTTTGAATACTCACGTGTTGGAAACGAATTGGAGTTGAATATCTTGGATAAAAACAAGTAATGAGTCTTCAAGAGGACTTGAAAATTGCCATTTTTCAACCTTGAATTTTAAACTTCAGGCCTTTGACAAAATCTAAAGCGTTTCATGTGATTTTGCAAGGTTTAAGTCAATTTTTTTTTTAGGATTCAATCCAAAAGTGTTTATTCACAGACACACGAAATTCATTTTCCTGTTATCATAATTATAAATGACATCCTGAAAATGTCCTTAACCTTACTGTTTACTTTGAATTAAGCTGTAGCTACGGACCTGAATAACCCAAACATTTTTTAATCCTTTTAAATTTCTTGTATATTCCAAAGAGTCTCTTTCAAATAACATGAAAGAAGATAAGAAAAAAAAACAACACAAAAAAACATTTTCGTATTGAGCATTCAAAATTATTCTGAAAACACTTTATACCTAAACCCAAACATATACCAACCTCCCCAATTAATATCCGGTTGCCGGAAAATCTTTTTTGGTTGTGTTTTTTTTTTTTTTGCTCCTTTTAATAATGCAAAGTAAAAATGTTGTAACTCAAAAAAGCGCTGGTTACCCAGGCCTCTTCACCACCGCACATCACCGTTGTTGTAATCCTTTTCCTCGAAGGAATGCCAATGCAAACATCATCCAGACAAAGAACTGGGGGAAAACCCGAACATGGTTTCTTTCTATTTATCTGTGTATTTGTTTCCTTTTTTATATATTGAACTTTTTTCATGATTGCTAACAAGAGTTTGATTACAAATTTATTCCTTTTTTCTTTGTTTGTCTACCCATATTCTGGACTGCAGCGCCAATAATACGAATCGGGTAAATGAAGATGTTAACAATAATCATAATAATACTTGAGTTAGTGTCGTATTTTGCTGGGATAGGGTTGGGAACACTTTTGTCATGATCCCTTATTCTTCATTTACACATACAATGGCCAGCATACTGACTCCTTTTCTTTTGGCTATGTCGTTGAGTTTTCTCTTGTGAATCATTAACCGGAAATAGAGTTATCGAGAATTCTTTTACTTAACGTCTTCTTTTTCTTTGTTTTTCTCGTTTTTGGACGTATCTTTTAATTTTTCTATGTAAGGTAAGAACAAGTTCTTACAATTCGTCGTAATTTCTTTAGTTCTAGAACTATTATCGAAAGCATTAACTTGCAAAGGAGAATACATAAACAAAAATAAATTTCCTTGATGTTTGGTTATTTTTTCTTAGAAATATTTCAGTTCACAGAAAATACTCGACACAGTGTTTCCTCTTTCTTAAAGCCCTTAAGTGGTCTTAGAAAAACATTTTTGAAAAATGCAATTTGAAAATATGTATATAGGTTGTAAGAAAAATATGTTTAGGTAAGTTTATTTTTCAAGTCCGCATATTACGAAAAAAATACATGCAACCAACTTGTAGGAATGGCTCTTAATGCCCGTCGAAAGTATGATTTAGTCATGTGCTTTTTAGTTTTCAGCCGAGGTTTTACTCGCCGGTCTCAACAAGGTCTTATTGAAAAAACTCGAAACTTCAATTCTATGTCTACTTACCGTATTGACAAATAACCTTTACTAAAAATATACCTTACAATAATAAAGCTTAATATAAAGATATGGATTTAGTATTATTTTTGTTGGTACGGTCTGGTCTGAGCTATCCCTATAACCTACATATGACGGCCGTTGGTTGCAGTTCCGGTATGTTTTTACAGGTCCTTGGACAAATTCGTTATAGTGAGGTGATCGGCAGGTACAATGCCCCTGGTGGCACGATCCAGCAGGTACAATTCCCCTGGTAGCACGGATCAACAGGAATAATACTCCTAGTGGCACGGATCAGCAGGTAGGTATAGTATCCCTGGTGGCACGGGTCAGCAGGTATAATGCTCCGCGTGGTACGTATCAGCAGGAAAAAATGCCTCTGGTGTCGAGGATTTCATTTCATTTATTCGTGAATACTTAATAACTGTAAGATACAATATCTTATAAAATAGTTATAAGCTAAAAATAATACAGATTGATAGAGCAAGCTAATAAATAAGAATGTAATATTATAATACATAATTGAAACTTAATAATGCAAAAAAGAACAAGTTAGTATTTCAGAATTGTACAATTAAATTTTTATAATACAAGTATTTAAATGCTATTTGAAAAATGATCGTTTAGAGCCTTTTTAATTCTTGTTGTGTTTTGGATTTCTCTAATAGCGCGTGGGAGAGAGTTCCAGAGCCGGACAGAGTTTATAAAAATTGACGTTCGGATGTTAAACATGTGAAGCGAGGATGAATCAAATGACGAGATCTACTAGAGGCAGGAAAATTTATCTTGTCAAAACAGTATTGTGGTTGGTGTGTAAGCAATATGTCAGCGAGTAGCAACAAACTACGAAGTTTAAGGTAGTTATCAAAGGACATATCTAGCAGCAGCGTAGCAAAATTGGATACACTATCATATCTTCGTAGGCCAAAAACATACCGAACAATATAATTAAAAGCGACATTCAGTTTACGTTTACTATCATAACAACAATTGCAATATAGTTCACAACCATATATTAAGATTGGTAATAACAAGGTCTTGGCAAGCAACATGCGTGTGTTTACTGGTGTAAAATACTGGGTTACCCATAAAGTACGTAGGGCACCATAAACTTTGCCTATAATTCCATTTATATTGATCGGCAGGTATAATGCAAATGGTGGCACGATCAGCAAGTATGATGCCCCTGGTGGCAAGGACCCGCAGGAATAACGCACCTGGTGGCACGGATCAGCAGTAACAATGCCCCTGGCCCTAAGGGCAATTAATACGGACGGCCGTAGCACTAACCGTGGATTAGCAAGTACCAAAGCCCCTGGTGGCAACCAACATCGAAACCCCTTAGCGCTGGTGGGGAAAGTTCTAATTATGAAATGGTCGGAAAATTTCAGGCTTTTTTATGACCCATATTACTAACCGATAGAAAAGTATCATTCAGATTCGGAAGTTATAGTGAGAGTGTGAATTGTTCAATGCCGTAAGGTAGAGAAATTTAAATGAAAAAAGCATGTGATTTCGGTACAACTTTAACATCAGCCTGGGTCATTTTAAATGCAAAAATAAATCCGTGTCCAGTATTCTGGCTCTCCTAATTTGAATGAGAATGCTTACTAAAAGCTAAGAGTTAAATATATGGTAGCATGGAAAAATTTTCGTCCTTGCGAGTACCAGATTTGCACAATGGGGTATCCACAAATTCACAAGCACAATACGTGCTGTGCCAGATCGAAACAGTGCAAGTTCACTGTATTGAACATTTTTGATGAAACAAGAGAAAGGAAATTGAGCTCTAATATGCAGTGCAAAGTGGTACAGTTTTACCAAGCTATTTCATTTCAGATTTTCAAAACAACCTCAATTTTTTCACATAATCTATATTGTCTTTTTATTCAAACGTTTTATATTACCACTACTTTCGAATTGATTCCAAAATAAAGACAATTCATTACGTTTTATTCCGGCCATAAGTCAGGTCATAACAAAAACCATACCTTATTTAAGCCAATTTACCATAAAAAAAATGTCACAAAACTTGAAAACCCCATAACTCTGATTCTCAAAAATTATTGCACATGTTTGATTTAAGGAAAAGTATCCCAAACATTTGCATGATAAAATTCGAATTATGTGGTATCCACAAAACGTTCCTGCTCATCTCAAGAATAAGAAAAGAAAATCAAATAAAATATTGGTTCAAAAAAAAGAAAAAAAACATAAACAAACAAACAAAAATATCCATTCATCCGAAACCCCACCTCCGTTTATCCTGATTTTTATTCCTTTTTATTTTCTATCATAAATCCGAAAGCACCAAAAAACGTTACCCTTTTTATGCTTTATCTCATTTTAAAGCCAGACTCATCCTTCTATTTTTTTTTTGTTCTTCTCGTTCGTAAAGAAAAGTCATTCCTCTTCTCCAGAAATAACATCAATTTGTGAAATGGCAAAGATGACCCTAAATTATATTTTTAACTGAGAGAAAAAAAAATCTCCATGAACCAAAAAGAAACGAATCCTTTTTAGTTGGCTCTCCATTGACATGCTTCACTGGTTACATATACCTTTTTTTCCAGTCGGACAGGACATAACAGTCTTCGTTGTTATCTTCGTTAAATCATGGAAAACTTCTGATTCAAAAGGACGTGGGTCAGTGCGTGGTTAGCGCTGGACATATCTTGGACCTGGCAAAGCAGTTCGGCTTTGGTACAACCGACGTTGTTTCCTTCCTTTGCTTATATCGTAGACGTGCCATATAGGTATTCAATATGTGTATGTACACAAGTGTGTGTATAAAAAAGAAATATCTAGATACTATAATATGTATAGCTTTCATTGCACAATCCCAATGCTTAATTCTTGAATACTGTGTCCTTGTGACTTTTGATTACACCAAAGACAACTCGTTATCTTTCTTGCAAGACCATGTTAAATCCTTTCCAACACGGTCTATACCTTCCTTCTCCTTTGGGCTATTTACCACATATAAAGAAAAACCTTTTCTTTTCCATGATCAGCGACATTGTGCTTCCTTTTTCACATTTTGTTTTCTTCTCCTTTTTTTTGTATTTTCTGAATGAGTGTGTATGATGTTGAAACTCAAGGTACATCCACATTTTTCTTATCGATTTTTATTGAATTAAATTTAAGGAAAGTTTTTTCTATCTATTGGGTCCTTTTTTGATTTTTTTTTAGTTTTATGTATGCTATCTTCGATATTGTGCCCTTTGTGTGATTCCAGGTTAAGGAATGACAACATCTTGAAAAGCCTATGTTTTAAATGAATCGAAAAGAAATTCGTCCAACTGGAATATGGTTTTCAAAAGACAGTTTTTAAATTGAAGAAAGTGACTTCTCTCAAATGGATCCACAGTTTGGTTAGGTTCCAATAATATATGAAACTATATTAATAACTGAATATTACCTACATACTACAAAAATAAATAAAAAAAAAGTTACTCCTTGAAAACTGCTTGATAAGCTGATAAATAGGTCCAAGTCCGCACCGGACTGTAGTGCCACCTTAAGTAAAGTAAGCTCATAAATTAAACTGAGTATTCCTGTCGATCAACATCAAAAGCTCGCAGAAAAAACGATAAGAAATGAAACTTTAGTAGCTAATCTAAAGTTAGTACGTATTTTGCTTTTTACACTAAGTACTGCGAGCACTTAAGGGTCAAAAAGGTAGAATAATTTTCAAGACGCTTTAGAAAAAAAAAAAGTTCCTGCTCTAGAACAATCCATGTTCCACACTTAAGAACAGAAAAATATCAGTTTCAATCCGCAAAAAAATTTAAAAGAAGTTCGTTCTCCTTACTTCATAAATTTGAGTGACCAAACGCAACTTTCGATGGCAAATGAGTGTCTGTCTCTAGATGTTGTTGACTCACTCAGACCAAAGATAATAGAATATTCGACTATCTTTGTAAAAAAAACTCTAATGATTACGATTTTTCATTATTATTTTCACTAAAGAAACACTTTTAAGAAACGATTTTTCAAACATCGAACAAAAACAAAAATAACAAACTGGCAAATAAACTTATCTGAGTATTCATCGGTCGAATAAATAAGAGCGTTTTTCGTCAGATAAAGTCTATCTGACAATTGAAAAATTCAATATTTTGTTGTTTGTCGAAAAAACACTATCTGCTTGTTTATCTGACGATTGAAAAATCGGCTCTAAGTTGAAAATGAGTAATCAAATCATTCAGTTGGCAGACAAATTCAATTCAGTGGCACCATATGAAGCTCAGTTTTCTAATCGGGACGCTAGTCGCTTTGTTTGCATTTTACGGAGTAGTTAACGCACGACCCCCACGACAGATATGGGTCGAAAATATACATTTCATGCTCATGATGCCCACACCAAAAGTTATACCTAAAATTTTGTCTGATCTTCGGTAGATCGGATCCAAAAATGTTTGGTCTTAGAAATCTCTTAGACACCATTTTGTGAGGGCTTTGGTATGTCACTGAAATGGCTGTCAAGTGGAACTGATCTAACAAAAAAAGTGCATTTAACGACTTTGTTATTATCTTTTTGTGGAAACAAAGAAAAGAAACAACAGTTAACGAAAGCTGTAAAGATGACATAGGAAAAACAATGTTGTTGATAGACGTCCAAGCCTTTGTTTTCGTGTAGGTATGAGGTATCATTTGCTATAGGCTAAATTGAGTGTTATGGTGATTTGTGTACCCCTATACCCGTAACAAAGTTCCGAACGTAAAGCTCCGGTTTGCCACATACAAATCAATTATTCGGACTTTCGGAATCAGTTAGTGGTCAAGGTCCCTGTGGTCGTGCAAACAATAATATGATGGGGATGGCTGTAGTGGAATGTGAGGCTGAATCCAGTAACCACAAAAATGGATTAAAGTTATTGGTGTTGAGTCAAGGCACTTCAACCTCGAAGCCGTCTTGACAAAAAACTCCTCATTGATAATAACTTTTCCCCGTTTTTGAAGTTGAACAGTTCTGAAGAACGAAAGATTAGTTACATAGGTTTTTTTTTCGAACTAAGCCTAAAGAACCAACTAAAATTTTTTTCTATTTTTTATAATCAACGCGCACTCAAGGGCTCTTTTCATTACCCTTTATATGCCAATAGCACAGTGCGAGTAGTAGGGAAAGAATAGAGGATGTAAAAGGAGGTATCGGTGAAAATTGGTTTTTAATTATTGAATTTTACAATGAATGGGGAAGACAGAGTGTGGAAGGGAGTTCCCCATTCACGTAGTACGGCTAAAGAATGATTCTTTGTACATGACAGTACGTCCGAAGTTCGGCTCAAGGGTGAACTGTTGGGCATTCCTGGAGGCGCAGGTATTACGGTTGAATATCTTAAGGGGAGGAATACAACTAGCTATTTCACTAGATGATATACCGTTGAAGTATCGGTAAAATATGGTGAGGCATGCGACTCGATGATGGTATTGTCACCAATCATTTTGAATGCTCTGTTTGGATACTGTCCAGAAGACTTAAGTACGTCACTGGAGCTGGTGGTAAGTTTTATAGATGATAGCCAGAGAAGGGGAAAAATGTTTCTTGCATCGCCTTAAGAAACCAAAACATCTTTCTGCATTTTTGGCGACATCGCATATGTACTCCTTCCACAAATGGTGGTGAACGATGCACATACCTAGAATCTCGAGATGTTCGGTCTCATTGATGCAAGTGCCACTCATGGATAGTGGCAGGAGAGGTATATCTCGCTTTAACGATACAAGACAGTATTGAGTTTTCGAAGTATTAAACTCTATACGCGATTTTGTATTCCCCAATGTACAATGCAGTTTAAGTCAGAGGTTAATGAGCTTATCATATTTTGCCGTTGCAGTTCCACATCCGAAGAGGAGGGATGTGAGTCTGGAAACGAATAAGAAAAGCTAAGGGTAATATCGTCAGCGAAACTATTGATTGGATTAGAAGTTACAGACAAAGGGTCGGAGACCGGATGAAAATTTCCTTAAGTGAGGAAAAAAAGTAGGCTTGGCCTTCTTCTCTTCAACTTGTCAAATTCACTTAAGCAACGAGCGAATTAACCACACTAGTAAAAGTTGAATGAAAATTTTACGAACTTAGCTGAAGTACATTATGGTTTGCTCATAGGGTTCTCTGGTTCACTTGAACGTGCTTATGTGAGCAAAATTGTCTTACAGTTCAGCCTGAAGTTTTTCAATTTCTTCGTATAGTAACTGCACTTTAGGAATGGTTGGAGAGCATAACCTACTGATGTCATGATTCTTTGGATCTGTCGTGCAGACCGATTGTTTTTACTGTGCATCAAATATCAATTTCCCGAACTCCGAACTTCGTAGCAAATACTTTTATTACGACGGGAGCTATGATACTTATTTTCGGGATTCGAAGTACAAATCTACGTAAACCTACTACGTCGGAGCCTGCGAAAATTTCTGAAGGAAGAAATCGAACGAAAGAAAATCGGTTGAATGAAAACTGTTAGACCCTTATTTTGATGAATCTACTTATAGTTATACTTTATACATCGTTGGTAAATGAAAATTTTGAGTAATATCGATGTTTGTTGTTGTTGCGGGAAAATGTTTGCAAAATTAACCTTTTCCCAATATCTCAGTAAAATTGTAACACATTTTGACGAATAGTGTCCAAGTTGACTTTTTTACTTATTTATTATTCAAGAGTCTTCGGAAGCAGTTTTGTCTGCAAGAGGTGAGTGTTCAGTGTTTTCGAGGAAATAGATTGAACCGATGACATGTAACCAACTTCCATTTAATGCCACTAGATCTCATAACCAACATTTTCTATAGATAAACACCAAGAAAAACCACTCAGTTTCTTAACAAAGCCTTTATTATTTCGCACTATTCTCCACTCAGTTGGGTGTAATTAAAATACACACATCCATAATTATGATTCATAATTTGTCAACGCATTTCGAATTCTAGAAAAAGTTCTTGCAAATTTTTCAAAAAAAAAAAACTGAAAGCACACAAAAAACAACCTAAATTCCTCCCACCAGTTGGTAATGGATTCAGGGTCGTTCCTCGTAGAAGATGAATCCTTCAGTTTTGCAAAGTTAAATGTGATACTGTCTCACTGAATTTACCCTCTCGCATGCTTAATTCATGTTGAGTAATACGTAGAGGACAGAATGATTGTGTGTTTATTCCTTTTAAGGCAAAAGGAATAATACCCCAGCCCCTGTCTGGATGCAAGGATCCTGATGGTTTATGCATATGTTTTTTTGAAGTAGCAAACTAAGGAAGGGACACAGAAAACCAGCCGCATTAAAAACACAAGCAAACGAAAAAAAAATTCTATGAACTCATGTCAAGTACGGGGAACTTCTATGTCTCCAGAATTGAGTGCAAATATCCTTTTTGTGCTGTCAGTTTTTGTTGGTAATGGGATATGGTAATGGGAAACCCAAGCGGATATTATCATTTCCGTTACTTGAAATGCTTAATCCTCACTATTGACAGACTAAAAGTTAAAAACGTTCCAGCAATTTAAAGACAAAAACTATTACATCCGGAGTTTAGGTAAGGTTCTTGTGGCCTATTTTTCTTTTTGCTGTGTTCGTATTGCTTCTAGATTTTATTCTGCTTGGGTTTTTTGCCACCCTGAATAGAAGTTGTGTGTGGCTGCCTTCATTTTAATCAATTCAGTGCAAATCGGGGTGTGTATAATGTGTTTTAAGAGTAATATAATGCGATGCTTTCTGTATTTGATGAAAAGGGTAAATTTCCTTAACAGTTTTGAATGAATTGAATGTAGGCATTGTTGAAAACCTTGCATGTACTTAAGATGTCCGGAGAAATGTGTATGTTGACAATTATCTACTGCTTATTTTTGAGAATAATTTTGTCGTTTTCTGTGCCCTGGGTAGACTCTCATCAACATTCTTACAGTTTTGAATGTGTTCATGTGTTCGATCTGTCGAAATTCAAATTTTAAATGTTTCGACCCTAGCCCTAGGGCATATATCTTGTTGTCTAAAATAAAAAAAATAAATAGAATGGCGCGACAGCTCTTGAAGAGCCAAGGCCTAAGTGGCTTACTCTCATCAACAATTCTCTGACTGCGTGTGAAGAATTGAGAGGACCTACAATTTAACGCCCGCGCCGATTCCGAACGGCAAAGTTGAGAAGCACTTTTTCATGGCAGATTGATACTCTTGGAAGTTTTGTCAATTCTTCGCCAAAGGCAATACCAGTGAAAGATGAAATAAAATCTTTTATCGGCACGAGTAGGACTCGAACCCAAGACGACGTTCTGCTTAGCACCTAAACACTAAGCTACAGGCAACTGCTTGTCTTGTTGTCTATCTTGTTAAAATTTGAATTCCAAAAAACTCTTCTTATTGCTCTTTGCGTCTATTACCCAAGCAGAAACATTTAATAAGCTGGCACCAAAAAATATTCAGTATTTTGTTGCTTATTTGTTGCTAATTTGTGTAGCAAGAATTGATTTTGTTGCTCAAATAGTTCTCGAAGGAAAACGCGGTTACGTTTCCTCTATATTTTCTGAAAAATAACCAGTATACGCCCGAGTGAACTTTCTCATAGAACGTTAATTGCAATATGTGAATAAGTCCTTTTAATGGTTTATTCAAAGAGGTTACTTGAAAAAAAAAGAAACATAGAAAATAAGGATTAAATATTCCAGGTTCAAAAAGTTGTTCCAAACATTGTTCCAAATTTTTGAACTTTTAACTTCAATACCGTCGCTATTTCGAATTTCGCTTCGTCGAATTTTAAAGTTCTTATATTTTTTTGTGGATAGCAAAAAGTGTTCTAAGCATTGTTCAAAATAATTTTAATTTGAAATCATATTGTTTTTTTGAATTTTGAGTTACGAATTTTCGCAAAAAAATTTCAAAAACTCAAATCCCCCCCTTTTCAGTAGCCACATAAGAATGTTATAGATAAACCTCTAAAAAGTTCCCAACTTCTGCAAGTGCAATCTCGCATCTCGCTGGTCACTGCCTTAAACACTAGTTTGATGTTTTAATTTTTCAAAATAGACAAATGAGGAATAATGATTGCAATAGTTGAAGTGTGTGTGACAGTCAGTGTTTTTCCCGTATAGAAACAAACAAGTTTGTTGCACCTAAAATGGCAGTTTCCCAAAATTGCTATTGTTCATTTTTTGCCTGTTCCCTCCTGTGTCCAATGAAACTTTCTCACCGCTCTTCACTTTCTTATACCTTTCTCATTCTCTCTTACGCTGGGAGTAGGTATTTTCCTTTTATTTTAAATTGTTGTTTTGTTATTTTGACTTTAGTAAAATGTTGTTATTCCTTTTGGGTGTTTTGTTGTCCGTTGACTTGTTATAAGAGCCTTGGGGGATGCAGTGGGAGATAGGGAGGTGTACCTAAGCTTGTGTAGAGCAGAAGTGGCAGCCCTGTAAAATAAAGTAACTCCTCAAAAACACACGCCATTCTATTCACAAAAAAGGCAACAAAAAACAGAACCAAGAGGGGTTGGAATTTCGGTTAAATTCACCTAGAGGTTTTTTGCGACCAACTTTCGGGGATATTAAGTTGGTTGTGCAAAATCACAGAGGAAATTTAATTTAAATATTTCAAATTTCTCTTGAGAAATGGTTGAAGGGCAAAAACAACTCGAATGGAGCTTGAACAGTGAATTTCGTTTGAGCCAGTTAGGTGGACGACAACGACTACATCAACTGACGGACGAGCAGAACGACCAACAACAGACTCGACGACGTTATGGGAAGATATTGAAGTGATTGTATCCTTACACAGCAGTTCACTTAAACTATACCATTTTAATTGCAATTATAATATAGTCCTTCAAAGGTGGCGGATATTTTCTCTATGAATTCTCTGATATTTACAATGTTGAAATTATTATAATTGGACTTCCCACTAAAATAATATAAAACAAAAAACAAAAGCTTTAATTTATTGACAGGAATGTTTAATGGAAGGGGAACTGTCTTAAGACATACATGTTGTGAAAAATCAGATTTCGGAAATTCGAACTCAATGTTGGAAGAGGGCTGAGAAGTGAGTTCAAAATTTTAACTTATTTTCAGTTCTTGGATTAAGCAAATAAATAAAATCAAATTCACTACATAACCCCACTTTTTTTTAAGTTTGGAAATAGTTTTCTAAAGCGCGAAAAAATTGAACGAAGAATAATTTTTAACTTGGTGCTCCTCGATTCTCATCGCTGCGGGTGTCTTGTTCTGACATCAAATTTTTTTTATTCTTAATACACATCGGCTTGAGTAATTTGTCTGACAGGAAAGCATATTCATTGGTAAGGGTTGGTCGAAACCTAAAAGAAAAGCGAAATCAAATCAGATCTATAATATGTCAATGAACAAGAAATTGAGTGGTTATTTTCATAATATTGTGTTTTTTTTTCCAATTTTATACAAAACTAATCAGCGGCACTGAACAAAAATGTGCATCGCTACTCGATTGGTAGGTAACGAAGATACCGAGGACCTATATCGGAAGCTGGATGAAATTAACCCCTTTTGTTGGACATATTTAAGAGCTGACACAAAAGATGAAATGCATAGTGTTGTACAAGTTTCACTATCAATGCTCAAGACCTAAACCGAACTGCTCTTAATAGATGACGAAATTCTTCAAAGGTGGCGAGATTGTCATGAAGGGAAGGATGATACGCGAAGCTGTGATAGTGGCCGTTAAAATAAGCTAATGAAGATCCTTGACCGAGTCTTAGATGGGCGACTGCGAAAAATACTAAGGCTGTGACAAGTGTAGCGTTGTTGTGGGTAAGTCAATATGCAATTCAAATTATAAGAATCATTATGGAAAAACAGCGCAAGTCCATGCAGAAGTTGCATATCGCATTGGTTGATTAAGGGAAAAAAATACGCTGATCGGAGTATTACTTTTTCAGAAAATCTTATAACAAAGAAACGGAGAGGTACCGTTTTGGAGCAATAAGAAAATGTTTTTTTTAGAGTAAAAGCACCGGTGCATGTGTTCCGGAAAAAATTACGAGGATGGTTACAAAAATCATAGGACCCGTTTTTGAGAAAATCGAAATTTTGATCGTAAAATAAAATCCAAAAAACAAGATTGAACTCAATCGAAGAAGTGGTTAAGACTGAATCGCTGGACCCAGTTTTTTCGACTTCTCTATCATCGTAATGTTATATTTGATTAAAATCTCAACTTTTTTTTACGAATACAATTTTTGCCAAATACTTATTTGTTAAAATATACTTGTTGTATTATATACCTTAGATTAGATTTTATATCATGCTGTCACTTGATTATTAATTTATTATTTTCGTAATTTGTCATGTTTAGATTTTTCATTCTTTCTTGTACCTTCAAACTAGAAGATCATTAAATTGTTTTTTTCTTAAATAGAAATCGTTTTATATCAGGTTACGGGCCCAGTCCATTCTTAGCATTGCAAAATAAAATAACGAATTATTTAAGGGAAGGATTTTATTTTAAGAACCAACGGTAGGTATTATATAGGAAATTGAAGATTTTTGCAAATTTTCATTACGTCACAAAACTCGTTTGCGTCTATCGAAAAACTCAAAGGTCGTGCAAATTGGAATTCCTGGGAGTTTGCGGTTAAGACATACCTCGAACTGAAAGTTCTTTGGGATTGTATCGAATATGAAGCAAATAAAACAACCGATCTGACAACAGTGACGAAAGCCCGAGCGAAAATCATTCTGCTTATTGAACCAATAAATTTCTTCCATGTTCAGTCCACGAAGACTGCGAAAAAAGCATGGAACAATCTGGAACGAGCTTTTGAGGATTCTGAACTGTAACGAATATAGTTAGTACAAGCACAAGTTAAGATCAGTGACTATATGGATGTTAGTGACGAATGGGTTGGTACTTCACTCCTAGCTGGATTATCTGACGACTATCGTCCGATGATAATGGGACTTGAGAGCTCAGGTACGCCCATCACAGCAGATGCTATTAAGACGAAGCTTCTCCAGGATGTGAAAGCAGGTGAAAATGAATCTATTGAGTTCTTTGGTAAACGAAAATCAACGAAAAAGTCCCGTGGACCAAGATGCTACGAATGTAGAGATTTTGGGAATATTTCTCGGAACAGTCCATCGAAAAATAAGAGCAGCAGTGACTCTAAGCCGAAAACTTTTTGAAAACAACATGATCTGTATACTGCTTTTAGGCTAGCGCTGGAAACGATTATTGGTATATCGATTCGGGGGCTTCGGCTCATATGTGCATGAAGCGTGACTGTCTCACAGATGTTTGAGAACCAGCTAAGAGTGAGATTTATCTTAGCCAACAATTACCGATTGTCTGCATAGGTAATTTAAGCCTAAGTGTTGCTGTGCAGTGAGATGGTTAAGAAGGGAAACTCCGTTTTTTTTTTTATTCAAAAGGTTGCCAAATATTCAGCAGTGATAAGAAACTGATTGCTACCGCTGCGCATGTTGGTGACATGTTCAAGTTGAATCGACCAAATATTAACGTGAGTATGATGGTAGAGAATATCGATTTGTGGCATCGTCGCATGGGTCATCTTAACTTCGATAGTTTATTGAACCTTAAAGATTGCGTCTCTGGAGTTAATTTTAAAAAGTCGACCAGAAAAGCTGTGAATTTGTTTGAAGGGCAAACAAGCTCGAATGCTATTCAAGGAAAAGGGAACCCGAGCCGCAGAAGTTCTGGAAATCATACATTCTGACCTTTGTGATCCCATTTATGTCATTTCCCGTGGTGTTGCACATTATATGTATTATGGTAAAATGAATAAAAAATAGAGTGGCGCGACAGCTCTTGGTATATTATGGTATACTAGTCGATGATTTCAGCAGAAAAATCTTTGTTTTTTGTTTTTTCAAAGCAAAGACAGAAGCTTTTCAAAGATTTGTCGAATTCAAAAACTTTGCTGAAAGACAAACTAACAAGAAAATAAAGATTTTACGTACCGGTAACGGCACTGAGTTTTGCAACAGATCCTTGAACAAGCTGTTGAAGGATAATGGAATTCGACATCAGACTGCAGTTCCGTATACGAACGATCATTGATGCTGGACTTGACGTTAAGTTTTGGGCTGAGCAATATCCACAGCAGTCTTTATTGTCAAAAAATCTGCAAGCATTTGTGGGTTACATTTACAAATTTGTTCATTGATTTTCTGTTTCACCAACTAAAAATTTAGTTTCCACAAATTTGTTGGAAAGAAAGAAAAATGAAGGGAAATTGTACCTATTTGTTGTTTACAATGATTGTAATCTACAATTTGTAAGTTGGTGAAATAGACCACTGGTTACAAGGCTTACAAAAGGAGCTTATCCCAAATTCACCAGATTTAACAACTATACGATGCGATAACAAAAGTGCAATAAGCTTGGCCCTTACAAGCACGTATCATGGAAGAATAAAAAACATTGATGTCAAACATCACTTTATACGTGAGAAAAATGACGAGGGCAAAATAATTTTAAAATACGTCAGTACTGAAGAGATAACAGCTGATTTACTGGCCTCGAAGCATATTACCATTCTTCTGCTCTTGGACTTAGCTTTGGTGAAATCTTATTCAGTGAGGATGTTAAAATAATATACTTGTTGTATTATATACTTTTGAATTAGATTTATTAATTATTGATTAATTTTCGTTATTTGTCATGTTTTGATTTTTCATTCTTTCTTGAACCTTCAAACTAGAAGATCATTAAATTGTTTTATCCTTAAATAAAAATTGTTTTATATCACTATTCTATATGTCGGAAGTAAAAAACTTCAAGTCAATTGTGATTTAGGACGATCGTGTATGATTGTATGTCTGGAGATTTCGTTCTTCGCTTATGTGTCACTTAGCTTTGTCAATTCATGTTTGCTGTAGTTTCAAAATATTTTATGTTTATTACACTGTTAAGAAAATGCTAGTCAGCCGTTTTTTAAATTAAAAAATCAGACCTAACCACATGCACTTTAGAGTTGAAACACCAAAAGAAGGTCGCGTTTTGTTCTCATCGTCATCGTTGCAGCCACCCATGCTGCCACTGCTGGCTGTAAGCTGAATAGAAGAACTTGCTTGACTATACGATCTTACATCCTTCAGGGTGTGAATTTCGTTAGTTTCAAATGTCAGGCAGCTTGGAGTTGTTTTATTTTTTAACAGTCGCCATTGCCAAAGTTGATTTCACTACAAAAAGTACTGTATTACCAACCCACATTTCTCAGTTGCAAACACTAATATTTTTACTCTGTTTCTGATGCTCTCCGTGTCTTCAACAAAAATTTGTAATTCTTAATTAATTATTTTGGCCAAAGTGTACAAGCAAAAATTAGCAACACAGTTTCAGGCCACAAGCACAATCTATGACTTGGTATTTTTTTTAAACAGAAATCAAAAGTTGATTATTATGTGTTGTATTTATACCGCAGGTATTGTGTATTGAAATAGGATAAGACTTTTCGTTACAGAAGAAACGGGTTAGTTTTTCGTGAAAGCCTGAAGTTTTGCGTGGTGTGTGGCAGATATTCGCTGTTCTATATGTATAGAGGGCGTAACTTAGAATTTAGATTAGAGTTTTTGCTTTAGCGATGATGTGTTTCTTTTGTGTAATAAGTGTATTGAAGTTTTTTGGGAATTTTTTGCCACGGGATTATTTTATTAAGGATGAGTTTCGATTCGTGAATTGTTTTTTCGTAAGAACATTGTTTGTTCAACATTTGTGCAAAGTCATTACCATGTAATTATAACAAACAATAGAAAACAAATCTTTTATACGCAAACAAAGACAGGCTGCGGAGATGTAATTAAAAGTTTTGGAGAACATTCAATTATGAATGAAGTTCGTTTGTAGCAAGTTGTTTGGTTTTATGGCAAAATCATTAATCGTTTTTCGTTGCATGGCAAAGACATAAAATCATTTGGAATGTTTAAGGAGGATCAAAATATCCTGACATCACCCAAATGAAAGTTGTTCACGATATCCACAATTTATGTATAATCACTGAACCAAGAGAACGAAAAATCCCTTATTTTTGTTCTTGTTTGAAAATTCGTCTGTTAATCAAATTGTAGTTTTCGGTCGCATGAACAGGCACGCATAAATGACGAATTTTAACTACATATTTTCAGATTTTGTTAGCTTTGTTTTAGTTATTTCATTCGTATTGTAACGAAGCGTTACAAATTTTAGCTTCCACTCACCAAAACCGAAAATAAATAATAAACCGAACCATCCGACCGACCGTTGAGAAAATTAAATTTGAATTTTCAAATTCAAATTTCAAATTATCACCCGACCCGCCCATGCATTTCTTTACCAAAACCTCACGTCAACGCTCATACGTTGATTCGATATGTACTTACTTTATGTAAACACACCATGCATGCATTTCATTATTCTAAGACATATTCCATGCCAACCGACCGTTCATTAAAGAATGCATGCATTTAGTTTATTTGCTTCTTTACAATTCACGTTAGGTTCTTACACAAAAATCCATAAGGGGAAGTAAAATTGAAAAGAAAAATGAGGTTTTTCTCTTCTTGTGGTTTGTACCAGTCTCGTGTACAGATACAGAGGAGTGAAAGACGCCGCCGGGAAGCAAGCAACCTGCACTTCGTGTATTTTTTATTTTTTTTTAATTTGCACCCACTCAAGGGATTTTTTATACCCTTTTTATGCCAGAGACACAGTGAGTGCATTAGGAAGAAGGGAAGGGGTTGGAAAGGAGGTGTCGGTGTACATTGGTCTTGAATTCTTGAACATTACAATGATTGGGAAAGACAGAGTGTGGAAGAGAGTTCCACATTCGCGTAGTACGGCTAAAAAATGATTCTCTATACTTGACAGTACGTCCGAAGTTGGGCTCAAGGGTAAACTGATGGGCATTCCTAGAAGCGCGAGTATTACGGGTGAATTGTTTGAGGGGAGGAATGCAACTGGCTATTTCACTAGAGCAATTACCGTAGAAGTAACGGTAGAACAAGGAGAGACACGCAACGTTACGACGGTGGTCTAAAGAGGTGAATGAGTCAGTGATCTCTCTATCACCAATCATTCTTACAGCTCTTTTTTGTATTCCATCCAAGAGGCTTAAGTAAGTAGCTGGAGCACCAGCCCAGAGATGGGAATTGTACTCAAGCTTTGGGCGGATATAGGTTTTATAGATAATAGCCAGATCAGACGGGGAGAAAAATTTCTTGCATCGCCTTAAGAAACCTAAACATTTTGCGGCATTTTTGGCAACATCGCATATGTGCTCGTTCCACAAGAGGTGGTCTGTGATGCACATACCGAGAATCACGAGATGTTCGGTCTCGTTGATGCAAGTGCCACTCATGGACAGTGGCAAGGGGGGTATATCTCGCTTCGACGATACAAGACAGCATTGAGTTTTCGAAGCATTAAACTCTACGCGGTTTTTAATTCCCCATTGTACAATGCTGTTTAAGTCAGAGTTTAATGAGCTTATCATATTTTGCCGCTCCATTTCCACATCCGAAGAGGAGGGATGTGAGTCTGGAAACGAATAAGAAAAGCTAAGGGTGCTATCGTCAGCGAAACAGTTTATTGGATTAAAAGTTACAGACAAGAGATCATTAATGAAAATGAGGAAGAGGGTTGGAGACAAAACGGAGCCCTGGGGCACACCAGCGTTTATATTGTGGGTTTCAGACCTGAAACCATCCAATACAACTTGTATTGAACGGTTCGAAAGAAAGTTTCTAATCCAACGAAGAAGGGATTCATCGATACCGAAAGCACGCATTTTCGATAAAAGAGCAAGATGCCAGACTTTATCAAATGCCTTTGAAATATCAAGTGCAACAATCATACTTTCTCCAAAACGATGTTAAGATTTGTTCCACTGTTCGGTGAGATAAACCATCAGATCACCAGTGGACCTGTTGCTGCGAAAGGTACTGTCGGTCATTAAGAAGCTTTCGGTCTTCGAGATGTTTCTTGAGCTGATAGTTTAACAGCGTTTCCATGACCTTAGAAAGAAGGGACGTAAGTGCAATCGGTCGATAATTGGAGGGAGAAGAAGATTCGCCTTTTTTTAGGATTGGCTGGACAAATGCTGTTTTCCAACGGCTCGGAACGAGCCCAGAAGAATAGGATAGATGGAAAAGCTTACGCAAGGGTTTTGCCAGCGTGGGAGAACACCTCTTCAGAATAATAGCGGGGGTACCATCCGGACCAGCGGATTTATGTATGTTGAGATCCTTTAGGACTCTCGCCACAGCTCGAGTGCGAAAGAAGATTTGTCCCATGGAATCATTGACGCGCTCAAGAACAGGCGGAGTCATGACACTATCTGGCAGCGAAGAGTTAGCAGCGAACTGCCTAACAAAAAGGTTAGCTTTCGCGAGCGAGCTAACAACTGGAGTGTCATTGTCAACGAGCAGCGTAGGGACCGAGGAAGAAGAAGAATTCTTCATATTTTTAACAAATGACCAAAAATTCTTACTGCCTTTGGGACATTGCAGTATTTTTTGCCTTAATTTTTGGTCATGCAAAAACTTTGTCCGTGGAATATGGGCATTGCAGGCCTTCCTGGCTTGTTTAAACTTGTTCCGGTTTTCCTCAGTTGGGTTGGCTCTATAACACCGGAACTTTACTTCTTTTTCCCTGATAACCTCTTTACAGCTTGAATCAAACCATGATTTTTCCTTGGGTTTGATACTTTTAACCCTATTCGGGATAAAAGTTTTCATTCCCAAAATAATCATATTAGTAATCATATCTGCGCTGGAGTCTACGTCACTATCGAGGAAGCATAGTGACCAGTTAAAGATCCGGAAGAAGCTATTGAGACCGTCCCAGTTGGCTTTCTCGTATTGCCATACGGTTCTCTTCGGAGCTCTTTCTTTAACTGGATTAGTTTGACACGAGAAATTTGAAGATATGATACTATGGTCAGATCTACCTAGAGGCGTTAATACACTGATAGTGTATTTATCAGGGTCAGATGTAAGGAACAGATCAAGAGTATTTTCCGCTTGGCCATCGATATCCGATATTCGAGTAGGCTCAGTGACAAGCTGAGTAAGGTGGTTAAACTCAGCAAAGATTTCAGCACACATTCCTTCGGGTGTTGTCTGGCCCGAATGGAGAAGCCACGAAGAATTGTGTACATTGAAATCGCCCGTAATAACGATTTCAGTGTGAGGATATAAGGATACAATTCTTTGGATGGAGTCAGACAGAGCGTCAAATTCGCGAGAAGTTGAAGCTCTGTCCAAATTTGGGCTTCGATAAAGAAAACAATAGTGAATGATGTGCTTATTTACGGTGAACTTGAACCACATAATATTGAAGAAAGGGTCGGAGCAGTGTCCATATTGTGGGAGGAATTGATAAGCTACATCATTCCTAATGTAAACGGCGAGACCATGGTGGAGGGAGAATAATGGCACTAAGCTATACCCATGAATGAGAAATTCAGTAGGATCGGAATTCTCACCTACTTGGGTTTCACTCAGTGCCAGTACAGCTGGCCTGTTCGAAACAGTGTGGATATACAAAGCAAGAAAATTAATTCTTAGCCCACGAATATTGCAATAATCGACTCTGAAATTATCAATCATTGCAAGTTAAAAAAAATAAAAGACCAAAACAGACAAGATCTAAGAGAGTTACTGAATTGAACACAAGAAATCTTTACGATTCAGCGCCACTGTCAGTGTTATGCCTTGACGGCAGCGTGAATCGATCCGACCCTGGAATTCAAACAGCTAATGTATGACCGCTTCGCCTTCTAAACCGGAAACTTTTTACCCTAAAATTGTATTTCTTTTGCCAGTCGAAAATCCACTTCTTCCAAGTGTATCTCCGACTAGGGAAGGTTTCTCCTGACCTGTTATTTTTTTATTTTTGCAGGACCAATTCCATCTGTTTATTCTGTGGCTGCCCTTTTTCCAAGCGCACCACAGACATTAGCCGTCGACTCGGGGACAGCTCGACCGTTTATTCTCTTGTTTGATGCTAGGGACAGTAGCAGCATTTTGAGATCTGCTGTTTATTCTTCGATCCACTTCCTCTAAGTGTATCGGGGACAGAAAATCCGCTCTTTTGCCTGTTTATTCTGTGGCTGCCCTTCTTCCAAGCGCCCCACAGACAGGGGACAGCTCGACCGTTTATTCTCTAGTTTAGTGCTAGAGACAGGAGCAGCATTTTGAGACCTGCTTATTTATTATAAGACCGTATAAAACTTTTATTGTAAGAACTTGTTTGAAGAATAAAAATCGTATATGAAATACCGTTATTTTAAGAATTATTATTGTATACAGATCGTAAGCCTTGTATGAAATAATCTGTTATTGTAGATCGTACGAAACACTTTAATAAAATTTCATACAAGTTTGGAACTTTTTGACCCAAGTTTACTTACTTTCTTTGGGATTGATCCTGACCACCCTGAGCTTACCTCAGCATTTGATAAAAAAGCATCACAGTACATATTAAGAAAACGCTATGCCGATTTCGCTGAAAACTTCTCTGTCAAGCAATTTCGCGTCGAATAACATGACGCCAAAATCATGAGTGGTTCGCGAGATAATAGAGCAGACAAATTCCGGATCCATATGCACATCCGGACATACGTGAATCAGCATACACACACACAGACATCATGATAAAAAGGGTTGATTCGAATTCTGGTGACCTCAAAAGATGGAGATATGCTAAAACTGGGGATTCACAAAATCCCCAAAACTTCATCTTGGAAGTTAAAAAGCTTTCGAAATATGAAATCCTCGTCTGCAAAAAAAAAGGAATAGGTACTTTAACTTTCCAAAACTACCACGATCAGTGACACCCATTACCCATTATGATTATTGGTAATTACTAAAAAGACCTTTCCTTTTTTGATTTCTGACGTGCTTGCCTTCCAAAGTTAATGGAACAGTATGTAAATTATTCAATCAATCCATTTTGAGATTCTTTCAGAAATAACTCAACCATCCAACTCTTCATAATGTCATTAAAAAAAGGGGCTATCGATTGGTTTGAGGATTTTGGAATAATTGATTTTAATTAGCATTTTTTTGTTGTCCTTTTATTACCCAGTTGAAATCTAAGGTGAGTTTGATTAAGATTTTTTTGTAATCCATTAAAAAAATTGAAAGACTTAGTAATTTCTTACCACATCGACCTTTCATCAAAAGTCCATTAGGATTGTTGATTTCTTTAGGTGAGTTGACTTAAAAAAGGGATTGTTTTCGTTATTACTCATTAATTGGTTTCTTAAATTATAATTAAAGGTCGAAATGACTTCTACTGGGAAAATTAGTCCCAGTGTGGAAAGCTACTTGGGAAAGGCAATGAACTGATTAAAAGCCCTTGAGAATGCTAATGTTGCTTATGTAAATAATTCATTTAAAATTGGAAACTAGATTGTTATCTAATATTCCGCGACAGTGGACCAGAAAGGCTAGATTGATTTGAATAGAAAAAAAAAATAGTCGAGAAAGAGCTTCTGTGAGGTTTGATTTTCAATTGGCTCTCTTGACAGATTACGCGTGACTTTTGTTGCACTCTTCCGTCATTCTTGGCCAATATTGAAAATCACAACAACAACGTCTGTAACTTGTTCACCTGCATTACGAGAAACGAGAGTAAGCATTTTTGTGCGAAATTATTTGTTGTGCCATTCGAGGAACTACTATTTCAATACCATTCGCCAATTTGAGGCCCAGTTTGCGGTAGTGGATGAGGCTCCATCGGTAAGTAATGGTGAGACTTTAGAAGCTTTAGTTGAGTATGTACATGGTTTATTTTGGGTCGTATTCAATGTTGGTGTAAAACTTGTGAACCCAAGGATTTTGGTTTTGCATCAAAATAAAAATACATTCTAACTCAATCAAAAAATATCCAAGGTGCGGTGCGATCCAATTTGTTGAATTATTCTATACGGCTCACATTACGACTTTAACCATTCGCAATTTCTCATATCAACAAAACTTTCCTCCAAAACACATTGTTCAGGTTCAAAAGAGCCTTAAATCAAATTTAATCATTCAAGTCGGTTGGAATGTAGAAACTTGTAGATTGGCAAACGTTTTGCTCCTTTCATTTCCATTCTACCAAAACAATTTAAACGTGCGGACGTTTATTGAAATCTATTGCCACATTGGTATTTCAAATATAAAATACCATTTCAATTGGAACAGGCTATTGTTTGTGGTACATTCTTGTGTGTTCTGGCAGTTGCAGTTGAATGCAGAAAATTTATTTGGATTTTTTTTTCTTCTCATTCTTCTAGAACGATATTGACGATTGCGTAACAATAAAGCAAACAAAAAAGAAAACAACACTCTAATATCGGCTAGAGAGCAAGATGTTGATTTTCTGCCCACAATACCGTCGCGGTCGATATTGTGTTGTTTATTTACCAAAATATGATAGCGCAATGATTTGGAGATTTCAATGTGGTGTCAAGTTCGATCCACCTCATTCGATCTCAAAATTTTCAGTAAGCATTGATACGGAAGATCGTCTCTGTCGACCTTACATACATCACTAAAGGGGCAGGGACATTTCTCCGCGGGTCATTATGGAATTCATAATATAACATAATTCCGCAATTTCCCTTTGACAAATGGGACATAAGTCCCTATTTTTTTTTTCTTTTCATCAAACAATATTTTAAGTAACAACATGATTAATTTATTTTAAAAGTAAGTCTTTATTCATGGTCAGAAACTTTATATGATACAAAATAAAACATTCAAATTTAACAATAAACAATAACAATAACAATATGAAAAGAGTTTGTAATTATAAACCTACAATAGGGAACAATAGGGACAAGAAAGTAAAAAGTGTTAAATTTGCTAGTCTTACTTAATTTTATTTCAGTTATAAATGAAACGGTTAACTAACATGTTCTAACATAAAGTGTCCGTGGCTTAGTGGTTAGGTACGTTGGCTGCTAAGCAGAACGTAGTGGGTTCGAGTCCTACTCATAGTTTTTATTTCTTCTTTCACGCGCACTGCCTCTTGCGAAGAACTGACAAAATTGTAGGTAGGTAGGAATCGGCGTTAAATTGTAGGTCCCCTCATTTCTTCACACGCACCCAGAGCATTGCCGATGAGAGTATAAGCCACTTAGGCCTTGGCTCTTCAACAGCTGTCGCGCCACTCTATTTATTTATTTTTTATTTTTAACTTACATGTTCTGAATAGGCAATGTAGATAATCAAAAACTGCTTACAACCACATGTTGGAACAATTGAAAATGACGCGTCCATTAAATAATGACGATTCAAGGATTCGATGAGCTCCTGAATTTTTGATGCCAGAAATATGGCGTGTTTTTCAGAATTTTTTTTTATTTTTTTATTATATCCCACGCCTCTTTCCCCCCCAAATACCGCACGCGCTGGGGTCCATTTTCACCGAGTACGATTACAATTACGGTTGCAAGTCGTATCGGCACTTTATTTGATATTATTTGAAATAAATAAAATAATAAAACAAAAGTGATGGCGACACGAATAGGTACCAGGAAGACAAGAGTTTGGGACTGCTTAATACAAGCAGGTACAACAAGAAAAACAAAATAAATTAAAATTTTATATTAAAATATTACAAAAAGTAAAAAAAGAAAAACTGCAAAATTTTAAAATCAAAAATTTAAAAAATTTTAAGTCAAAAAATTTTAAAAATATAAAAAACAAAGAAAAAAGTAAATACGCGTTTAGAAAACACTTGTCAAGTTCGTAAAAAATACAAGAAAAAAAAAGAAAAAAGAGTCAGTTTCTTTTTTTTACAAATAATAAAAAAAAGAAAAAAATACGTTAGTAGACAACAAAAAACATTTAAGAGCGTGCCACACTGGTTTTGAGTATAATCTTTAATTTAGTCTTATTAATATGAAAGTCAATAAGATCCGTATTATAATTCAAAAGCCTACTCATCCTTGTCAAGGGCTCATGCATTCCGTAATTGGTCCTATGACTTGGGACTTTAATTAGATCGGTGCTACGAAGGTGATAACCTCCTCCCCGATAGTGAAAAAGTATAGCACTAAGAAGGTCTGGTGCATCTGTGACGCCTGTAATAAGTTAATGAAGGAAGTTGTTTTGTAGAACGATTTTCCCCTATCATATTTTGAAATTCCATAATTGTCCATTACGATCTGATTGTGGAAAGCATCTCTTACGTCTGTTGAAGAAGTAGGGCATTTTGGCAATAAAGTCGCCTTCAGCCTATTCATATGGCGCTTAACACTAGCGTATCGTACCAATCCAGATTCTTGTGGCATTTCTTGACACTTTGAATCGAAAATATTTTTGGATGTCGATCCTCTTTTCTGTGGAATAGTTGAACTATTCCTAATAAAATTCATTTGTTAACAATTTCCGCTTGATCCGGATGGGAATGAATGGCCTCACTTATTAAATTTGTGTAACCTTTTTTAACACAATATCGTAAAGAGCATAAGATTTTGCAGCTTTTCACATAACACGTATAACGATGCACAGTCTTATACATAAATTTTTTAACAAGTAATTTTTCCTGGCAAATATAGTAATGTGTTTACGAAACCCGGGCATAAACTCAAAAGAAGTGTCGTAAAACTTTTTCCATATCGACGAAAGCTTTGAAAAAAAGAATAGAAAAAAAGTGACTCATTTTCAACAGTGTATTACTAATGACGCTTACGGTAACTACTACTGCGATGCTTAGAGCTATGCGATCGCGAAACTTGTTTTCGCAGCAGGGCCTCCCATGGTCGACAGGTCGAAGCGGAGTAGGCTGTTACTACTAATTACCCCACAACGAAGGAGTGTTCCCACCAAGGCACTTCCCACGAGGGACGGCAGCGGATGAATTTCTTTTTTGAAATCAACGGTGACGTCCTCAGTTCCAGTTAGGTCGAACTACTTGCTGAACACCTTTACGGGCTACTTCGACATATTTGGAGCTCAGGTCGTAAAAGGAGCGGTTTTGCCGGCTCTGTACTTGGAGTCACATCAAGTACCTGGTACTCCAGGTTGGGGGTTGTACGTCGGGGTGACTTCCCGACTATGTAGAAAAAAGTTAGTTGCGAAGCGACAACAGGCCTCGGAAATGGACGGATACACTAATGACGACCCAAGCAAACGTATAAAGAACAACGATTTTCGGATATGCACGTGGAATGTTAGGTCCCTTAATGGACCGCGTGCTGCCGAACAATAAGCGGAGACCCTTAACTGCTACAAAGCAGATCCGCTATCCAGGAAATGCGATGGAAGGGACCGGGAGAAAAGAAGATGAAAAACTGCGACATCTACTATGGGGATTGCTACCAGGAACAAAAACAGCGACTGTTTGGATGCGGATTCGTCGTGGGAAGCAGACTCAGGCAAAAAGTCTTGAGCTTCAAATGCGTAAGCGAACGCATCACGACGATCAGAATCAAGGCTAAATTCGGCAACATAAGCTTAATATGCGCACATGCCCCCACAGAAGAGAAAAACGACGACACCAAAGACGAATTCTACGAGCTCCTCGACAAAACATATGAGCAATGTCCTAGCTATGACATGAAAATTGTCCTCGGCGATTTTAACGCAAAGCTGGGAAAAGAAGCATCTTTGGAAGAACAGTCGGAAAGCACAGCCTGTACGACACCACTTCCGACAACGGATTCAGGCTGATTGATTTTGCTGCGGGGCGAAATGTTGTGGTAGCAAGCACCTGGTTCCCACAACTCAACATCCATAAAGTACTTGGAGATCTCCTGATCAATCAACCGTCAACCAGATTGATCACATAGCGATCGACGGGAGGCACTTTTCCAGCATTCAAGATGTTCGAACTTTCCGAGGAGCCAACATCGACTCGGACCACTACCTCATCGTAGCCAAGGTAGTGCTGCGAATATCCCGACAACGCAACGGCCAAAACAAAGAAATGCTGCAAGAAAATTTGACGTCGGACGGCTACAATCGCCAGATCCTTCTCTAATCGAGTGTCAAGTAACCTCTTAAGGAGTCCTATGCTGCCAACATAAAGTATCGAAGACCAGTAGCAAAATTGCAAGAATGCAGTTAGAGATGCCGCCTCTAATGTGCTGGGTTTCACACAGCCGCCAAAACGAAACCCCTGGTTTGACGAAGAATGCAGGCAGGCCCATGCAGCCAAGCAGGAGGCATACAAAGCGGCGCTGCAAAGAAGGACAAGAGTTGCTCGCGAGCTCGACGAGCAAAAGAGGAGAGAAGAACGCCGGCTTCTCGGGAGAAAAAAGAGAGAGCATAAGAAGCGTCAGATCGAAGATGTTGAGAGAGCTAACAGCAGGAATGAAGTTCGGAAGTTTTATCGGAAGGTGAAACAGATGGCTCAAGGTCATCGAGCAAGAACCGATGCCTGCAGAGATCAACAAGGGAACATCATAGTTGAACCGCAGTCAGTGCTGGGGATTTGGAAAGACCACTTCTGTAGACTGTATAACGGCGACGACGAACAGAACCCCGCCATCAGACAGGAGCCTTTTATCATACACGATGACAGCCAACAATTCCGTAAACCCGACCTAGAAGAAGTGAAAACAGCAATATCACGGCTGAAATCCAACAAAGCCGCTGGAGCAGATGGTCTAGCTGCCGAGCTGTTCAAAGCCGCAGGCGCCGATCTAGATAGGAGCATGCACCAAATCATCTGTAAGCTATGGTCGGAGGAATGCATGCCCGATGAATGGAACCTCAGCATTGTTTGCCCGATCCTGAAAAAGGGAGATCCTCTAAACTGCGCCAACTACAGAGGAATCAGTCTGCTTAACATCGCCTACAAGATCCTCTCTACCGTAATATGTGACCGTCTGAAGCCTTTCGTCAACAACCTGATTGGTCCTTATCAATGTCGCTTCAGGCCAGGAAAGTCTAACATCGACCAAATTTTCACGTTGCGGCAGATCCTGGAAAAAAACTATGAACTCCAAATCGATACCTACCACCTCTTTATCGATTTTAAGGCCGCGTATGACAGCATCTACAGAGACGAACTGTATAAAGCTATGTCTAGTTTTGGCATCCCTGCCAAGCTCGATCGCTTGTGCAAAATAACGATGGAGAACTCACGCTGCTCCATCAAGGTTGGCAATGAGCTGACGGAATCATTCGACGTCAAAAAAGGATTCAGACAAGGCGATGCACTGTCGTGCGATTTCTTTAACATCGTTCTTGAGAAGATAGTTCAAAACTCCACCGTCAACACCAGAGGAACACAACGTGATGTCAATGGCGCCTTTGTGAGAATTGAGACAGAAGCGGCTAAGATGGGTTTAGCGGTAAATGAGGGAAAAACGAAGCACATGCTGTCTTCGAGTAAGGACACCCAACATCGACGGCTCGGACAGAACGTCACAATAGACGCATACAACTTCGAGGTAGTTAAGGAGTTTGTCTACCTAGGCTCCGCTATTAACACGGGCAATAACACCAGCGCCGAGATAAGACGAAGAATTACTCTTGCTAATCGCTGTTTCTATGGGCTAAGAAAGCAACTGAGTGGAAAAGCCCTATCTCGAGCAACTAAGGTAAAACTGTACAACACCCTCATCATCCCTGTCCTGCTATATGGTGCAGAAGTATGGACCCTAACAAAATCGGATGAATGTGCCTTAGGCTGTTTCGAGAAGAAAATTCTTCGGGTCATCTTTGGCCCCGTGTGCATTGATGGGGAATGGAGAAGGAGATACAACAGCGAACTTTACGGGTTGTACAACGAAGTGAACCTAGCCAGAAGGGTCAAGGTCCAGAGACTCATATGGCTCGGTCATTTAGAGCGCATGGACACCAATGCTCCGGTCCGGAAAGCCTTCGACTCTATTCCCGAGGGACGCAGAAGGAGAGGAAGACCGCGACTCAGGTGGAGCACACAAGTGGAAGAGTTCCTCAATCAACTTGGAGTGCAAAACTGGAGACAGCTAGCTAGGGACCGAGCTGACTGGCGGAGACTGTTGTTGAAGGCCCAAGTCCACACCGGACTGTAGCGCCACCTTAAGTAAGTAGGTAAGTATTACTAATGACCTTGTGCTTAATTACGACAAATGTGCTGTAATGACTTATAATCGTATTTTGCATCTAATTTTGTCGGATTATTTAATGAATGACATTAAACTATTAAGGGTATTTGAAATAAAAGATCTTGGTGTAGTTTTTGATTCCAAACTTTGTTTTGAGCGCCATGTTGACTGCATAGTTTCAAAAGCTAATTCCCTTTTAGGATTTATTAAAAGAAACTCCTCTGATTTTAAGGATCCTTATAAGATGAAGTCTCTTTATTGTTCCTTAGTCCGACCGGTTCTTGAGTATTGCAGCATTGTTTGGTTTCCTACTACAGTAAAAAACGTTAACAGAATAATTGAAAGAGTGCAAAAATGTTTTTTGAGATTTGCTTTGAGAAATTTTGTTTTACCTGTAAATGTCTCATTAAACTATACTTCAATGTTTTGAAACTCTTGAAAAGCGGAGAAAGGTTTTTAGTGTTATTTTTATACGTGATATTTTATGTTTTTCAATCAAGTGTGATAATTTACTTTTTTTAATGAATGTTTATGCACCGTCAAGATCATTAAGATCAAGAGAATTGTTGTATGCGGAGCGCCACTCTACATTGTATCGTCAGCGGGAGCCTATTTGTCGTAGTATCAATCTGTTTAATATTGCTAATGAAGACGTTAATATATTTTGCATGTCCAGAGAAACTTTAAAAAATTCTCTCAAATATGTTAATTTTTAACTTAATTATTTATTTCTGCTTCTGTTTATATGTTCATTTGCCCGTAGCTTAGTTGGTAAGTGGCGTTGGCTGCTAAGCAGAACGTCGTGGGTTCGAATCCTACTCAGGCCCACAAAGTTTTTATTTCATCTTTCACGGGTACTGCCTCTTGCGAAGACCTGGCAAATCTTCCAAGAGTATCAATCTGTCATGAAAAAGTGCTTCTCAACTTTGCCGTTCGGAATCGGCGTAAGATTGTAGGTCCCCTCAATTCTTCACACGCACTCAGAGAATTGTTGATGAGAGTAAGCCACTAAGGCCTTGGCTCTTCAAGAGCTGTCGCGCCACTCTATTTATTCTGTTTATAAGTACATACATTATATTTATAATTTTTTTTACTTTGTTCTAATTTTTTCAAATCTGTTGATATTTTCATACCTATATATATAAAAGACTAATTCGTTAAATTCATGTTATCTTTTCAGTTGATAACCGGTTGACCGATTTTTTTTTAAACTAAAGAGAAATAATCGTAGAAGGTTTATGACAAACAAAATGTATATTTTTCAAATCACAAACGGTGCAAATGTTAAAAAATAATGCTTTTCTCACTATAGCTAAATATATCAATATACCTACGAATACTCAAATTTCGTCAAATATTTTAATTTTCGTCAAAAAAAAAAAATGTCAGAGAAGAAAAAATAAAAGTTGCTGCGAATTATTATTTCGATTGCTCATATGACTGCGTCAAAAGTGGAAATGGTTTTCTAATCAATACATATAAGGGTGCAACGTGTAAGCCGTACATATCTAGAAAAAAGTAGGCGTAGCTGCATGTGGTTGAAATTGAGACTAACTAACAACTTGAGAGTATTTTAAAAGGGGGAACACCAAAGTTTTCTGACAAATCACACGGAATACGGAATCAAGCTGCTGAGTCAAATCGTTTTCTAGCTGAGAAGCTTGGCTTAATGCATACAACTTGACCAATTCTAGGTGTTGTGTCGTCCTAAAAGGGAAGAAAATTCAAACTGTGCGAGGATTGTTGCCAGGCGACCTCAGTTTGTATCGTTGCGTTGTTTATGGAATGGGCTCCGAAAAACTCAATGCATATCTGATATCTTATATGTGGGTCAATGAATTTTCATATTTTTGCTGATGAGCTATCCGAGGAGTCCCAAGAGCTGCCATTTTATCCATTTTATGAAATGCTATGTACCTATGTGCTAAATCATGGGCGTGTGGAACCATTCATTTTGTTGAAGTCACCCAGAAGCATTTTCGCCTGTCTCAATCCAGTAGTAGTACCATCTACTTGCTTCTCCTGGTTTCCTCTTCTTTTTTTCTGGCCCTAATAGAAAAGTCATCGCACCTGTTTCTGCCTCCTCATTTCCCTGAACCCCTTTATGTCAAGGTACCAAATGAAGAGTCACTTTGTTGTTCTTGCCTATTTCATTTAATCTACCTATGCACTCCATAACGAGTTTTGAGTTAAACCTTTAAGAGCTTAACACTTTAAGGACTGCTTGACAATCTGACATAATGGCAATATATTTGTGACGGTGATTGATTTCGAGATTAAGTTTTGCACATTTTTTTTTTTTCAAAGATAATTTTTTTATTCAACTTTCACTTAAAAATAAGTACAATTATAAAAAGTATAAATACATAAGTGTAGGAGAATAAAACTAATCATTCAATAACTTGATAGTTAGAGTTGAATGACGATCAAAGAAGATTTAAATAATAAATTAATAGAATAACTGATGTGGGGTACTTTCAGTTGTTCTACCGAGAGAATTTTTACATTTTCTTATTTGATATTAAGTAAGTTAAAGCAGAATTTGATGTATAATGTAGTATGAATAATAAATAATGATGTACAATGTAGTATGAAAATTAAAGTTATCTAGATCTACGTTCAACTTTTATAAATAGATTCTATTACAATATTGTTCATTGTGAAAAGCCAGATTTTAATTTTTTTCAAGTAGGAATTATAGTTGTAAGTAGTTCTTATTTCAATTGGAAGTTTATTAAAAATATACGAGGATGTTAAGATGTAGAAGTTCATAAAATGAGTTTTGTGTGGAATTTGGTTATTAACAAGCGCAAGATTATTTATTCGTAGGTTGTATATTGACGAGTTCCTAGATGGAATGTTACCGCTTTGTTTATAAAACTCTTTCAATACCTTGAACACATACAGATGACGCAAAGGCAAAATTTTTAGCTCACAAAAAAGAGGCCAGCTTTCAATTCGTTGACCTTTTTTACAAATAAGACGAATTAAATGCTTTTGAGCCGTCAACACGGGCTTTAAACTACTGGCATATGCACCTCCCCAGCTAACTAAACCGTATTGAATCTTAGACTGAGCAAGACCATAGTAGATCGTAGTCAGAACTTTCTTCGAGCAGAGTTGATTAAGGTGGTACATTTTACGAGTAACTGTGTTCATGTATGTTTTCACTGATTGTATGTGAACTTTCCAGTTGAGATTGCAATCTATGATTACACCCAAATATTTGAAAGAATCAACATACTCAATTTTAAAACAGCTCGGTAGACAGTTTTTATTTTCAAGGAAATTACAAGAACCACAATCATGTAAGGGCAAAACAAACCTTTGACATTCATTTGAGTGAAACCAGAAATCATACCGTTCATGAAAGCCAGATGTTAATCTAAAAAACATAATTTTAGTTTTTTCACTTATTATAAGTTTATGATGGGCAAACCAAGCTCTCAATAATTGCAAATCCTTATTAATGTTATTAATACATTGAAAATATGATGCTTCAGAGTAAGTGAAGGCGATATCATCAGCAAATGCTCTACGATTTCCAGAAAAGTCTTGGAGGAATAGTGAGTTTATATAAACCAAGAAAAGGATCGGTCCAAGAACCGATCCTTGCGGAACGCCATTTTTCAACCCTAAGACGTTACTGAATATCCCGTTAACGGAAACTTTTTGTACTCTCCCCACCAAGTATGACCTAAGCCATTCATATGTTTGACCTCTGAAACCAGCATTATATAATTTTGACAATAAAATTTCATGGTCAACCATGTCAAACGCCTTTGTCATGTCAATAAATAACGCCATTGTAGTCCGGCTTTCATTTATGCTCGTATACAGATCGCAACATACTTTGAGGATAGCATCCTCTGTAGATCTTCCAGGTCTGAATCCATATTGATCATTTGAAAAAAATTAGTTTTGTCAAGAAAAGAGAGTATACGTAACTTCATTAATTTTTCAAAGATTTTTGAAAATGTAGGAAGTATCGAAATAGGCCTATAATCAGATAAATTTTTTCGACTGCCTTTTTTGAACAGTGGAATTACTTCAGCACTTTTCAACATGTTCGGAAATTTTCCAGTATTAACATTGAGATTAAAAATATAGCAAAGAACATCCACAATCTCCCAAGATACATTTTTTAAAATAGCAGAAGATAAACCATCACTTGTGCAAGATTTTTTGTTTTGAAGGCCATGAATCAAATTGCAAATTTCCACAGGAGAAAACTCTTCAAAACGAAAACTAGTTATTTGCGTATTTTCTTTTTTTAAGATATTATTAATATTGCAATCACATTTTTTGTGAAATGGCATTGAAGGTTGTATTTCCTCAGTTATGTTGACAAAATAGCTATTGAACATGTTTGATATAAGTTGAGGATCAGAGCTTATAGTGTTATTTATTACGATATTTGAAATTTGATTTGAATGAGATTGTTTGCCCAAAATGGAATTAACTACTTCCCATTCGCGTTTGATGTTGCCTTTAGCACGATTTAATAAGTTGGAGTAGTATGAGTCACGTTCTTCAGTAGTCAAAAGATTTGTTCGTTTGCAAAGTTTTGAATAATATTTTTTCAAGTTAGCGTTATGAGGATGTTTTTTGCATTTCATTGAGTATTTTTTTTTAACTGTATTTGTTTGAACAATCTTGGTGTCATCCAAGGTTTCAAAAATTTAGTCTTTTTTGTATTATTAACAAAAGTCTTAGAGTTTTCAATGTGTTCACCTAAGATAGATACAAAGATATCATAGGCTTCAGAAGCATCACTCGTAGAAAAAAACAGGCTCCCAGAACTCATTTCTTAACTTTTCACGCAGCACGACATAATCCAAAATATATTTTGCCCTGACTTTGTGGACCCTTCTATACTTTTCGACTTTTTGCACATTTAAAACACATAAATGATGATCCGTTATTCTATAATCATGAACTTCACTCGAAAATAATAACTTATTGTTTGTGCTCAATCTTACAAAAATATGATCAACGCAAGTCGAGGAAGACATCGTTATTCGAGTTGGAACATTAACCAAACTTTTGAACCCAAAAGAAGACATCAAAAGCATGTAATTATAAGTGTCATTATCATTTTCTAGTAACAAATCTAAGTTTACGTCACCTACCACTATTACATTTTTTTCTTTGGTACTATCCAAGACACTAACAAACTCATCAATAAAACTTTTCTTGCTAAAACCATGTAAACGATATATACCAAAAAGTGTATACCAATCATGTCTGTACCAAAATCTTATTCGGATTATGTCCGCAGTAACAATGACGATTTTTGAGTCTTCACACACAACGTCACTTTTTATGTAAACTGCTACACCACCAGCAGAATAGGACTCATTACAATTGGCATACAACGAATAACCATTAATATTATAAAATTCTATTTCATTTTGAAAAATCCAAATTTCACTTACAACTATAATCAATGGTAACACTTCAAGAGAATCAATATGAGCAACTAAACTATTGAAATTCTTACGCAGACTTCGAATATTTTGATGAATGCAAAAAGATTCCAGTTCATGATCATTTTCGATAATATTAGTGGGTTTGGATGGATTGTTTACATGGATACTTGTATTTAAAGAAAACATTACAAATGTAGTAAATCGGAGCTACAAGTTATTTTGATACAATTATCACCCTCTTTCTTACGCATGTAAACAATCCCATTCCTTGTCCACAGAAATTTATAATTACGAGAATTTTTTATAGCTGCTGCTGCCTTTAAAAGTTGACGGTTGTTGTACGTTAGACTCTCATTTATGTAAATATTCTCATCTGGTGTTTGCGAGCTGATAACAGATGTTTTTAGTTTCCTCTTTTTATCATGAGAAGCTCTCATAATTTTCTCTTTTAAACTACGCGAGACTAGTCTCACTCGCAGAATATTTTTTGTTTTATTTGTCATCATCTCTGGGTGGGTAGAAGAATCAGTTTCTCTTTTGTTGGCCAGAGTCACTTTTTTTAAATAACAATGATCAATATCTGCTTCCATAATGTTTACATTTAGCCCATCACGAATAATTTTTAGAGCGAGATCATTACTTGCTAAACTTGAGTTGTCACAGGGAACGTTAACGATTTCAATGCAATTAACAAGTAGCTGTTGTTCCAGGTTATTGACTCTTTGTTCCAAAGTTTTTATTTTTGCTTCACACTCTGTGTTTTTTATGGTTAGCATATCAATTTGATTTTTTTGTATGCTTTCAATTGTAAGAATTTTGGCATAGACCATTTCAAGAGTGATTGTAGCTGTTTCATTATGCGTTAGTTCAGCTGATTGTGGCGGTGGGTCGGTGAAGGTGTTTGCTGGGCTGGCTTCTGAAGATGATTGGGATGACGAGTTTATAGATGGAAGGTTTATAGATGGCACGGTCGCAGATGAGCAAGAGTAAGACAATGAACCTCGCCTCTCAGAGAGACATGGAGGACAACGCCAAGGGACTTTTGATTTTGTCATATATTCAAGATCTTGAGATTGCAACTTAACACACTTCGCATGGTAAATGTTTTTACAGTCACAACAGACTATTTTCAAGTCCGATCTTAGAACTTTAACTTGACAAATTTCACAATTCATTTTCGGTTTTATTGTTTTTTACTTTGATTGTTTGTTTTATTTTTTTTTATTTTTTTTTTTATGTTTGAATGTATATTTATTATTAAAAAAGCGAAAAAAAGATAAAAAAAACAAAAGAGAAAGCTCTCGGTGCGAATGTACCCCACGACGTTACACTGAGAACTGAACATTTACTAATTACGTTGACCTCTTCTTGAAAAACACTGGGAGATCAACCTGATGTGTTAAGCGAGTGAAACGAATTTCTTATAATTTCACATATATTTATAAAAATGAAATCCTGTTCGTGTATGACCGCATAACTCACAAACGGCTGGACGGATTTGGATATTTTTAACTTCCCAGAGGAAGTAATTGTAATGGGGCCGATTTTGTGAATCTCCAAGTTTTGCATATCTCCATTTTTCGAGGTCACTAGAATCAAGCGTTCTTATGTGTATGGGCATTATGTGCGTTTACGTTTTTTCGGCTCGATTATCTCACGAACCACTCATCTTATTGTCATGAAATAGGTTTCATTCGCGGTATTGTGTTGTTAAGAGCTGATTAGGTTTTGAGCGAAATCCGCTTAGCGGTTTTTTAATGGCAATCAAAAATCTAAGACAACCCTATTATAATGAAAATTATGATAATTTCTGCAATAATTTCAATAATAGTGCAAAAAATCTTATAGTTAGTGTGAAAAAAAACAATATTCAGGAGTATCATAGACTATATTTTACTACCAGCTGACCCACCAAACACTGCTTTGCCGTATAAATTTTAATTTTCGGAAATACTAATCCGATTAGAAAAATTGCTTCAATAATAGAAATAGAAAACTACAATATTCACAACTACTGTGCAAAGTAGTTGTGAATGAGTCCACGAGTTGGTACGATCAACTTTTGACAGATGGTGCCACTGTTATTCAATAAACTTAATGTTTTTCATAAAATCATCAGTTTTATGGATTTTGACTTTGACCAACGTGCGTGTACAACTACAACGGGAAACGGGATGCATCGGCTGAATATTTTGGAAAACAACTTACGTTTTAACGTTTTTTTCTACTCTGGGAAGTTAGTCGTGTGGACTCCATGGGTCGCACTCATATTTTTTTTTATTTTGTTCGTGTTAGTCTGTAGATGATTCTTAGGGAAATTTTTTTAAATAATTGCAGGTGCATTGGATTTCAAATGGAAAACTGGAAAATTACAAAATATGTTTTCGAATGGAAAATAGAAAGTTCTTGATGAAAAACTCGGAAAAATCATTGTAGTTGCTCTGAAGGGCGGCGAGACGAAGTTCGCGGGGTCAGCTAGTCGTAGATAAATAAATAAATAAATAAATAAATAAATAAATAAATAAATAAATAAATAAATAAATAAATAAATAAATAAATAAATAAATGCGTGTCTTGTGTTGGGCTGCCATGTCCTTAATTTGTTTAGTCTGAATTATCAGAGAGAAATTTGTACAGGTGTTTGTTATAACTTATAAGAAAAGTGTATGTTTATCAGAAATTGTTTGCATTGCAAAGCAGAGAAAAAACTGAATAGAAAGCATGGAAGCACTTCGATTCTTCAGAAAACAGGTTTTCAAGGCCGTACAAAATCGTCAAAAAAAATTTTTTTTTTACTTTCTATCAAAACATATGAAATGCAGAAATGGGACATACATCCAGAATTATTTTGTGCGGATTTATGTCCCACTTATATGGGGCTTTAGTCCAAAAACGGTTTATGGACTTATGTCCCACCTAAGTGGGACTTAATTCCATTATGGACTAATGTCCCCCGGAGCTATGGTCCTGCCCCGTCACTAAACAGCGTGGTTGCTTAAGCGCTATACGAAGGAGTTTCTGTGAACTTCAGCTACTGGTATCATGGTGCTTTTCCACCATGATACTAGAATAACACACTGACTCACACTTATGTACGCTATCGCCACGGTCGAATTGATTGAATTGGCCTATGAACTGTTTCCGATTCACTGTATTCTCCAAATTTAGATATGTGCGAATTTCTCTTGTTTCCAGAGATGATAAAGTTAATCGCCAGGCAGACTTTTCTGTCGAATGAGGAGGTCATTACAGTCCTCTAGAAAACGTATTTTTCAGACAGTAAAAAATAAGTTGGAGCCACTCTCCAAAAATGTTTGTAGGCTTAGTGCTTATCGGACCACCTTCGTGTATCAACAACTCGAGGAAAGTTGTCAGGAAAATGAGTAAAAATGCTTTAATTCATCTGTTTGCATACGACTCAATTTTTCAACCCATCAATTTTTGACGAGCAAATGGAAAAGATCGAAAGACTTGCGAGTATTTCGATTAAAAAAAAAGTGTGACGGTCCAACTCAAAAAGAGAATTGGGCATGCCTAGTTGATGTCAATAATCAATGTACAAAAGCTTAAATGTGCGGTGGGAACATTTAAGGGTTTTAGAAAACTTTTTTGTCGAACAAATGGTGTGGGGCCTTTTGTATAAAGGTTATTAGGTTATTACCCATTCATTTTTTTTAAGGTACAAAAAAACGGGTCAGTCAATTATATTAAAATATTATTCTAATAGTAAAATCATGCGTTTGTTTTCTACCAAAGTTTTCTAGAATTACTGTCACAAATTTATGAAAACTGTAACCAATTTTGGTGGGACTGGTCCAAGATATTTTGGGAGAATTTAAAACAATCACGAAGCCAGAATCTGATATTATTTATGTAAAAAATAATCTTAAAATGTAACAAATTACAAATTTCAATATGCATGTACATAATTTGCGCTATTATCTTTTCTAGGTTAAATAAAGCTGATTCTTCCCCCAAATAAACTATATCCGATGCCACTATAATTAGGTTAAATAAGGAATACGTTTTTCTAAAAAAAAGAAAACAGCTAACCAAGCAGAAAACCCACAAAGCTTTTCCATCAAAATTGTCAGTAATAAGAAAGTCAAACACGAACGAAGACGACGACTTTTTTTTTCAATATTTGATGTTGCGGTTGCCATTTGAGGCGAAGTGGTGTACAATTTCCCCGAAGGCACAACCGCCCATCTTTTCCATATTCTAGCAATGGGGTTATGCAAATGTCTTATAAAATACGAAGAAGGAAGCGGCTTTTTCTTGCCACGTCACTAATAGAGATATTATACTTTTCAAAACACTCTCATATGAGAATACAGTGCTGTGTACAATATTTTGTATTTAACAATAGATTAATTGAAATTTTTGTTGTATACCAAAGTTCGTTACGTAAGTACACAAATAAAAGAAATATATTTCAAAATAATAATAGGGTAGCTATAGCCTCAAAGGACCAACGCTTAAAAGGATTTTCCATTACAGAGTGGTGGTGTTTCTATGCTTGGGACTCCATGGATTTGGAATCGAACACTAGTAGCACTATTTTCATTGAAATCAAGAAAATTCGATAAGGACATATACAACATTTTTTTGGGAGTTTACTCCTTTAGAATCGATTCATATATAGACCCCGGTATGAAAAAATTATGGATAGGAAAATCAAACATTGAAAAAAGCGTTATAAAAATTGACTACCAACGCTTTTTTTTAACTCTTAATAACTTTTAACCTACTGGATCGATTTAGATGAAATTTGGTAGTAAGATAAACTGCGGAAGGGCATACGGTATTTTTTAACGCAATAAAAGGGGTTGAAAAGGTCACAAAAGGTTGAAATGTTAGGTCAAAGTTTGTATGGAGGTCGATTAGGTTAAAAGTTTAAAACTTATTTGTATGGCTTTTGACTTAACATAAATAAGTAAGACATTCAAAGTGTAAAATGAACCGAGGGGGGGTGAAAATAGGGGGTAAAAGTTTTAGTGCCATTTCGAATCTATTTTATTGAACAGAGGTTTCAACGTAGAACGGTGAAATTTTCACACATGATACAGAATTTCATGCTCTTCAATTTATTATACTTTAATTATAACGGTAACTCATTAATATGGCCAATTAAGACATTTTCACATAAATTGGTATATAAGTTTTAATCCTATAGACTGGTTGTTGAAATTTCCATATGTCTAATCTACATGAAATAACGGTGATTTTGATACCTCATTTGTAAGGATACGTTTCGTACAAGCCTCACAATCTCGATTTTAAAATAAATATAATTGCACACAAACGACCTGCTTGGTTCGTACAAAATGAAACATCACCTGTGGGAGAATACCGCTATGGCCAAAATTCGATCGGTGTTTTTCGATTAAAAGCATTCTAGCGTGTGTTCTAATAATCGGATTTTCGAGATTAAGATCTCTTAAGAAGCACAAGGCTTCAGGCTTTAGTTAAATGTACAATTCAATGACATTCAATTCCATTTTATATGCAATAATGCATGATAAATGTGGGCCCAATTGAATTTTCATCATTAAATAATGAAAAGTTGATAAGAAATGTCACTGTTCTGAAAATGTAATGATGCAGTTTTGTAGTATTTTTTGTTCTTTACAAAAATGTTTGTAGAAGTAACTACATACATTGATTCACTCAAAAATACGAAAGAACGTTTTAAACAAAGTTGTTGACATTCATATTGCCTACCTTTAGTATTTAAGTACCTAATATATTTTATCAAATTATTATGAATAGATGTATGAATATATGAATTCAATCCTTTGCGATATATATGTATATATTTTAGGCCGCGTTGATGAATTTTTAACCACTATTGTCATATTTCAGCCTGCTCCACAGCTGGTCTAATTTTAACACAATTTTATTTAATTTTAATTGAACTCGCACACGGCCTTAAGATAATCATTCTTATTGAGTGAACTCCAGTCGCGCGTCGGAGCTGACACGTACAATTTTTTTTTTTTACAAATCGGTTTTGACTTACGTATGATGAGACCGAACATCTTGAAATTTTCAGCCAGTTGCATTCCAATAATGCCATTCCAGAAATGCTCATCAGTTTACCCATGAGAGTTTAATGTTAAGTTCAGAGATTCTTTTTTAGCCGTACTGTGTAACTGTCTTTGTCAATCATTGTAATTATCAAGAATTAAAAAACCAATGCACACAGACACCTCTTTTGGCAACTCCTCTTTTGAATCTCTAATCTGTCCAAATTATAAAAATAAAACGCCGGAAGGTCGGTCATTGGCCAAGTTTATATTCAAATGGAAAGAAACGAATTGGACGAGTTTTACTGAACCGCAGTACCCATATGAGTTTTTTTAAACACTTAAAATATACAATCATTGTAATTTCAAAATTAAACGTAATCAAGTTTGTCTCAGAAAAAGCTAGAAAGTAAAATTTTCCACCATTAATTATTTAAAGAAGTATATAAATGTATAATACACAGCACTGTAAATAAAATGAAGCCATCAAGCTTAAGGAACTTTATTTCAATCAGGCCATAAGGAGAATATGGGTATATCAATGAGTGTCCTTTTAGGTGAAGTCTGGTTTGTGGGTGTATTAAATGGATAAATAAAAGAATATACACACCAACACACTTTAAAGCAGTCATATGTTTCTTTCGTTTTACTTTTTTTTCGTTACAAAGGACTCTTTTGTTCGTGTGTCTTTTTTTTAGCATTTATTCTACGATGAAGAGTTTGTTATATCAAACGTAAGGGCTCTCTATGCCACTCCCTAAGATAAAACCTAAGTCAAGTGTTGTGATTAATGATAATGATTTAAGAATGGAAATCACACACTCATTGCGGACTTGAGATTTTCAAATGAATGATGTTCACTTGGCCCTATGCAAATTTGTTTCACATTATAAAAAATTACTCACAGAATTGGGATTGGGTCGGTTTAAAGGAGTAACCATGGGTATAAAGTTTCTTTTTCCTCCTAAAAATGACATTTTTATATTTGATGACTTAAGAAAGAAAGGTTGTTTTTTTCTAATAAGTAAGTGAATTTTCAAATTAGCCATAAAAAAAACCTCCAAAAAATTAAGTGTTTCTAACTCACACTTCATGCTGAAAATAATTTTATAAATTGCTTCAAAATTCGAAGAAATGCCTATTTTTTAGGCATTCTTTTTTTGAGGAGTAAGGAAATGTACCTAATATTTGAAAGTTTATCCTTTAATTATGGGACTTTCGTTATGTTACATCAACATCATAAGTGTTAAAACTTAAATGCCAAAATTCATCAGCTTTCAGTTTAGATTTAAATATCTACACACAAAATTTTAAATTCATTTTCGCTCCTTTTACCACATCTATTATTATTTCCTAATTTGAAATTCTATTTGTCATACCATAACCTCTTTTCCTTAATTGTCCTTTCAACAAATGAATTAACCTATGGTCGCATTCACAAGCAACACCATCATGTTTTCTAAAGAAGCAGATTCAACATCCCACAAGCCACATCCGCATATCTATAAAAAATTATCTCAACAGAAAATAAATTCTTCCATCAGGAAAACACTTTTAAAACTTCCGGAATATAAGAGCTAAGCGTTCAAAGGTAACACAGTCCAGTCGCACATCAGAGTTGGTGTTATACATATGTTATTCTAATTGATTTCCATCTCATTTAAGCTTCTTATTTGAACGTTTTCCTAGAGCGGAAACGAAAAGTTTCATGCAGAAATCTCTCATTAAGTCAATAAAAATTTTGCTTTTCGGTTAGGTCTGTAGAAGTTCAGAAACCGTTGATAGACCAGTGCTATTTGGAATATACAATTTTAAACATAACATTATTTGGAAGTGTACTATTTTGCAACAAAACAATTATGACAAGTTTCAACTCATGTTCTTGGTTTATATTTTACTAGCTGACCCGCGGTACGTTGTACCCGCTCTTAAGAAATTGTAAGTGGTAACTTAAGGGTTGAGTACGCAGTTTTCTTGAAACTTAACAGAATTTCCACAGTTTCGGAAGAAGCAACGGGTAGTACAATTTTCAAAGATTGTCTTACTTTTGCCAAATTCAAAATTTGCGAATAATGTTTTGCCAATTACTCCTGGCTTATTTGTTTCAAAATGTTCAGAACTTAAGAGCTGTGTTCCATTATCGTTTGTCCAGAAATGATTTAACTGGGAATAGTAGCAGTTGCCCGTAGCTTAGTTGGTAAGTGCGTTGGCTACTAAGCAGAACGTCGTTGGTTCGAGTCCTACTCAGGACAAGTTTTAATTTCATCTTTCACGGGTACTGCCTCTTGCGAGGACCTGACAAATCTTCCAAGAGTATCAATCTGTCATGAAAAAGTGCTTCTCAACTTTGCCGTTCGGAATCAGCGTTAAATTGTAGGTCCCCTCAATTTTTCACACGCACTCAGAGAATTGTTGATGAGAGTAAGCCACTTAGGCCTTGGTTCTTCAAGAGCTGTCGCGCCCTCTATTTTATATTTTTATTTTTAGTAGTATGATTAATTGTTGTTGTTTTTCATAAGAACCCTCATAGCAAAACAATATGCCATAAAGATATTATAGTGAAGTATTATTGCCCTAATGTTATCGCGAAAAAATGAAAATTGCTAATTAATAATACAGCCTATATTACTCCAAAATATTGTAATTTTCTATGAAAGAGTTTTTATTACCTTTCGGATAAGTATTTCCGAAGATTGAAATTTTTATGACACAGCAGTCTTTTCTGGGGCAGGTAGTAATAAAATACAGTTAAAATTACTGCTCTCCTTAGTATTGTATCTCTGTTGGTGAACGAATTATTAAAATCGGATTAGTTTTTTTTTCGAAAACATTCACTGAAAAATTTTACTAGTCGAATCGAAATTATTTCAAGTCCTTTCTCCACTTCTACCAAACAAAAAAAACAAATCTTTTGAAAATAATGTCGACAGCGTCACATTTTCAATGGACTCCGATAAGGAGATGGACTGGTCAAATCCACCCAATCATAAGCATAGGCAGACGACATTGACATCTTTATAGGGAACCCGCAAACTGTACAATTCGCATTTATCCAAATCGAGCAGGCAGCAAAAACCTGGGACTGCATGTGATATAAATGAGGGAAAAACTAAGTTCATGGTGGCCCCGTCTGCTGCAAACGTTGGCAATAGTAGAAGAACAATAATGGTGGAGGAGCATGGATTCAAAGTGGTGCGATCCAGCCGATAACAATATGGAAGAAAAACTACGCAAACTACGCGGGCGGCTGCTCAAACCCAGCAGAACTTATTTAAGTCTTTCAAGGCTATATAAATCCATAAACTTACCATTACTCCCAAACTCCTTTATAAAACGTTACGCCTTACCAGTACTCACCTACGGATCTGAGACCTGGCACTCTAAACTATTGATCGTTCGAGAAAAAAAGTCTTATGGAGAATAGTTAGCCTCGTTTGTGAGGAAAGACGATTCCGGAGACGATATTACCATGAAGCAAACTTCATGACAGAAATTAAGATTAAGGTAGACTACAGTGCACTGGACACCTAACTCGTATGAGCGAAGAGGAACCGGCCCGGAAAGTTCTTAGCGGTACAATAATTGTACATAAATTATTCATGGTAGGAGACAGCGTGGCAGACCAAGTTTGCGCTGCGGAACTAGATGGCGTCGGGATACATGAAAGAGCTTACTGAATGATGCTGGGACCGGATTCCGGTTGTAGCGCAGAAGCTTCATTGGCCAGGCGGGCGATGATGATTATGATGAAATTAAACCTTTAGCTATTTATTTTAATCCAGGGGTGGAATCTTCTAAATTCAAAAATGATTATCACATTTGTGATAGTCACATATGATGAAATGAAATTTCCCGTCTGCGTAAAGTTATCACAAAAAAATTATTAATTTTGGAAACACTTGGCCAAATTGACGTTTGTCATTTTTTTTTTTTATTATTCTGTTAGATTTCTGTTTGTTTTTGCTTATTAAAAGCGATGAATTTATAGATACCTGCCTACTTATGTACACATTGGTTGTTTACATGTATGAAAGGGAAGATCCAGCTCGCAGGGCTTAGCAAAATATTTGTTTTTTTTTTTTGCTTTATTAAATAGTTAGAATTGCAATAAGCAATGCGTTTTTGATAAACATACATATTATTTTGTTTTGTTTAAAAATGACTTTTAGTCCAATGCGTATCGCCCAGGTACGACAGTTGGGCTCATCAGTTAGATGCTGTCGAACCTTTCTAAGACGCAACGCTTAGTCGATGACTACCGACACAAATAAAACAATTTTATATTGTAAAAAGTCCAATTAAACAACAACAAAAATTTCTTGTATTGTTTATTTTCCATCATTTTTCATACATATTTTTGGTCGTATAAGGTCGGATGGTTAACCATCACGTTATATGGCTAGCGTTGCAGTAGAAACTGTTGATAGGAATGATTAAATCGCATTGCAACAAATGTAAGCAGTTTCTACTGCGTGTTGGTTAACCATTACACTGAAAAATTTTATTAGTAAAATTGCTACGAATAGCATAGTAGTAGTAGTAGTACTACTACGAATAGCATTCGTACGAGAAAAATTCGTACATTGAACGAATATTCGTAGATTGTACGAAGCTTTTCTGTAATAAGAAAATTACGAATGTATTAGTTAATTTTGATTAAATTTTTGGTAAAATACACGAATTTTTTCGTTCTATGTACTAATATTATTCGTAAATCAAAATTATGAGTACATTGTACGAATTTATTCGTGTATTGAACTAAATGATTCGTAAGTCATCGTGTACGAATGGTTTCGTAATTTTTCCAAATTCATTCGTAAGATTTACTCATGCATTTGTTAAATGTACGAAGCAAAACTAATATTCGTAAAAAATTTAGTCTCGAAAATTGACCTTACGAATAATTCGTAGGATTTACTCATTATAAGTAGAATGCAACTTCTTTATCTGTATATTCTACTAATACTTCGTATATCTTAACCTCCATTCGTATATTTACCAAACGCATTAGTAAATTTTACTAATACATCGTACTATTTTTCCTCCATTCTAACACTAAGCGAAACATTAGTACATTTTACTAATGACTTCGTAATATTTTTCCTTCATTCGTATATTTACCGAGAGTATTAGTATATTGTACTAATACGTCGTATTATTTACACTCCATACGTACATTTATCAAGAGCATTAGTACATTGTACTATTATTAAGTAATATTTACACTCCATTCGTACATTTACCAATAGCTTTTGTAGATTCTACTAAAACTTCGTACATCTACCAGGAGCATTAGTACATTGTACTAATACTTCGTAATATTTACCCTCCATTCGTACATTTCACAAGAGCATCAGAACATTGTAATAATAATTCGTATTATTTACACTCCATTCGTACATTTATCAAGAGCATTAGTAAATTGTACTAATAATTCGTATTATTTACACTCCATTCGTACATTTATCAAGAGCATTAGTACATTGTACTATTATTAAGTTATATTTACACTCCATTAGTACATTTACCAATAGCTTTCGTAGATTCTACTAATACTTCGTACATCTACCAAGAGCATTAGTACATTGCCGCTACTCGAATCGGATTGCGTCATTGTTTTTAAATCATGGCAATGGCTCATTTTGGTTGTGATTTTGATCGTGTTTAGTTTGGTTTGTGAGTTTTTTTTTAAAATAAAATTAAAATAACATAAAAAGCGTGCTAAGAGTGCTAAGTATTTGATGACAGAAAGAACGAGTAGGTAAGTTGTATTTGAAGAAATTTAATAGGACACCCAAATTAACAGACAACTTGCGGAAAGTTTTGGTCGAGGCTGTTTTACAATTTTGTATTATAAAAAACCACGATCTCAAAACAAACGACTGCGATGCTCTTACGAATGGTAAGTATATAGTACGAAGTATTAGTACAATGAACTAATCCTTTTGGTTAACTAACGAATGGCAAGTAAATAGTACGAAGTATTAGTACAATGAACTAATGCTTTTGGTAAATTTACGAATGGTAAGTAAATAGTACGAAGTATTAGTACAATGAACTAATGCTTTTGGTAAATTTACGAATGGTAAGTAAATAGTACGAAGTATTATTACAATGAACTAATGCTTTTGGTAAATTTACGAATGGTAAGTAAATAGTACGAAGTATTAGTACAATGAACTAATGCTTTTGGTAAATTTACGAATGGTAAGTAAATAGTACGAAGTATTATTACAATGAACTAATGCTTTTGGTAAATTTACGAATGGTAAGTAAATAGTACGAAGTATTAGTACAATGAACTAATGCTTTTGGTAAATTTACGAATGGCAAGTAAATAGTACGAAGTATTAGTACAATGAACTAATGCTTTTGTTTAACTTACGAATGGCAAGTAAATAGTACGAAGTATTAGTAAAATGAACTTATGATTTTGGTAAACTTACGAATGGCAGGTAAATAGAACGAAGTATTAGTAGGAAGAACTAATACTCTTGTTGAATGTACGAATGGAGGGTAAATAGTACGAAGTATTAGTAAAATGAACTAATGCTTTTGGTAAACTTACGAATGGCAGGTAAATAGTACGAAGTATTAGAAGGATGAACTAATGCTCTAGTTGAATGTACGAATGGAGGGTAAATAGTACGAAGTATTAGTACAATGAACTAATGCTTTTGGTAAATTTACGAATGGTAAGTAAATAGTACGAAGTATTATTACAATGAACTAATGCTTTTGGTAAATTTACGAATGGTAAGTAAATAGTACGAAGTATTAGTACAATGAACTAATGCTTTTGGTAAATTTACGAATGGCAAGTAAATAGTACGAAGTATTAGTACAATGAACTAATGCTTTTGTTTAACTTACGAATGGCAAGTAAATAGTACGAAGTATTAGTAAAATGAACTAATGATTTTGGTAAACTTACGAATGGCAAGTAAATAGTACGAAGTATTAGTACAATGAACTAATGCTTTTGTTTAACTTACGAATGGCAAGTAAATAGTACGAAGTATTAGTAAAATGAACTAATGATTTTGGTAAACTTACGAATGGCAGGTAAATAGTACGAAGTATTTGTAGGATGAACTAATGCTCTTTGTAAATTTACAAATGGGGAATAAATAGTACGCAGTATTAGTAGAATGTACTAATGCTCTCTGTTAATTTACAAATTGAGGGTAAATAGTACGAAATATTAGTAGAATGTACTAACGCTCCTTGTAAATGTACGAAAGGAAACGTAAATATTGTCATTCCATTCGTACAATGAACAAAGCTCCTTATTTAATATACGAATATGAGTTTATTGTATATATATTATATTTTCGTACTATTTATGCATGAAAATTTTTGAGTGTAGACACCAAAAATATTGTTTATCTTATCAATAATAAATTGCAATAAAAACTATTCAGTAAAACACATAACAAATAAACATTTGTATGGGCACAAACATTTTTTTTTTTTTTGATTTCATGAAAATATTGAATCAAATTTTGTATGAAAGTGACTACTTAAAGTCTGTCACAGAAAAAAATCACAAAAATGTGATTGTCACAAGTGATAATCACCTTACACTGACAAAATATGTGATATGTGATTATCATTTATCACAAATCACCTTAGCCGATTGCAACCCAGTTCTGTGCCGCCTTCGTCCATGGAATACAAAATTTTCAATAACAATAAATTTCAATTTGACAAACACAATTTTCAATAATTGAAATTGATCAGAATTGTTTTTATTTTGTTGTAGTGAAAAAAGTATGATTTCTTAACATTGGCACCATTTGTGATTTAAAAAGTATAGGTTTTGATTTTCCTAAACCTTCTATCCGTATTCCTCTTAAGTTTGAAAAAAAAAAATTAAGAAAATCGGTCAACCAGTGTGCCCGGTTAGCGAACGAACACAAAAATTAGGCTGTTCTTTTATATATACAGATTTTAAGTTAGAGTTTATTACTTGTTGCATGAGTTAGAAAATTCTCCACTTGTAGTAGATACAACTGGTAAAATAGCACCAAAAAGAGTTCATGTAGGAGATGAGAAAAATATAAACAAATATTTTCATATTCTGTTGTCCTTCAATTTAAAACTGCTCCTCTGCAACTGAATAAAAACCAGGATGCAATATAACTGACCTACCAAAACAACGTCAATTAGTGTTTAGTTTACAAAGAAATAATCCACAAGCGAAAAACAAAAACAAAAAACGGAAATGAAAACAGAACATCGAACTGCACCACAGTGCTCGGTGTAAATTTCAACAACTCTTTTCCTCAAATATAATTAAATCGGTCTGTCTCGCAAGACAAACGTTCCGGTTATTTGGTTCCTTAGTAATTTCGCTTTAAATTAAATTGAAGTGTTCATCATCAGCGACATTACAAAAACAATAAGTTATCTCAATTGCTTGCATACGTAAGTTATTGCACTTGTCCACTTACTGACCGGCCTGGTCAGCCAGCAGCTGTTTGGTTTGCACATAAACAAAGGGTGGAAGTCAAACTCTCTTAAAGAAAGATTGCCTTGCACCTGACACTTAAAAAATCTCTTTGGCTTGAGAGACATTTATCACAAATTTAAAAGAGTTTGTTTACTAAATTTGCTTAGTGTGACCATTTTCATTACATTTTTTGTGCCCATGAATGTTTTTTGTGAGTCACTGCAAAATTAAATTTTCATTTTCTGAAACAAGTTATTGTTATGGGGTAAACGAACTTGGAAGTTATGTATCATGAAGAATTTCTTCCAAAAAATATTTTTGAATTCACACATGTATGTTGTATGACCTCAAACATTTCTTAGTGCGAATAAATTTCTTGAAAATGTTCAATTTTCGAGGAGGTGTATTGTGGACTTGGAAATTTCCTAAACTGTTGGATAAAATATTTCGTCCAACTGTCGAGAAAAACATTATTCAAAGAGCAAAAGTTAAGATATCTGCTACCTTGAAGATGTTTCAGATTTCTGAAAAAGCTGAAAAGGAAGCAAATAATCCATTCTGCAGATTGTGGAAATATAAAAACATCGACAATCGACATCATTTTCGATCTCTTCCTAGGCTATCTGCTGGATAAGTCGTTTACTCGAAATAAGGTTGAGAAACACCAATAATATAAAAATCAGCAAATAATACCATACATTTTCAAACGTGTCTAAAGACTCATTACTCAAGGAGCAAACGAAGTTGTGGTAAGTTGTTTGACTGCTGTGGGTGTGCAAGCTTACCTTAAGTGGTAATAAAACATTAATAATATGTTTCAATTGAGATTGAAACTTCAAACAAGAAATTACCAACGAATCTTAGAAAAACACCAAAATAATTGGTTCTGTTTTACAATTATCGGTGAGATGCAAACTTCGATTTCGTCAGTTTTTTTTTTTTTCAAGAAAGTTTACATAAGATTTCTTCAAAACTTGATGGCAAAAAACTTTCAACTATCTATCCAATTTTGATTAAAAAAAAAACGAAAACACAAGGAAAGAGATATTTATCATCCATATCACCAACTTAGGAAATTAAGCACATACAATCTAACAAAAAATGTGAGATGCTGCCAGGCTTTTCATACATAATTCCAGAAAAAATATATCAAAACATACCTTGTATCCCAATCCTGTTTTAAACAATTCTTAAATAAACCTTAATGTATTTACATTGACATACCTACTTTAAAATGTTGTTTTTGTATGCTTACGTAAACTTGCATTGCCGCATTTTAGATTCATCATTATTAACCCGTTATCTCGGTACAAGTTTATACTATAAACATAAAAATGACTCAATATCTAAGTCGAGTCCGAACCCGAGTCCTACTCAAAGTAGGGGTCTCTGTCTGAGTCAAAGTCCAAGTTTGCCTCCAAACCCAGCAAATCAATCATGTATCTATTCCTTCCAGTTGCCAGTAGACTTGTTAATGAATAACAGCCTATAGGAGTGTTCGTTTAAAAAAAAAAAAATGTTTAACGAATAAATAGGTGAATAATATTTTATTGCACACCATAGCACAATAAATAGCTTAATTCTCTTTAAAAAAATCATTAAATTAATGACTCAGCTATAAAACAAATCCCAAATAAAAAATAATAAGCCAGCAAGAGTTTGTTGCCATGTTACCCATTTGGGGGATTTAATTATGAATAAATTTAATTTTTAATCAAATGATCGCCTAATTTCTCTTACTATTCGCAGAATGGCCACACTGACTATGGTAAAATACAGCATCCACACCGATTGCTGTAATCCTCAACATTTTACCCTCTTCTTATCAGCTTCAGCGTCAAATCTCAGAGCACTGGTCTTATGTTGGAATAACGGCGCGACAATCATCGGAACGCGGGTGGTAATAGCAGCACCAAATCAATGTCTGACTTCAACCATCAGTTTAGCCTCTTCTGGCATCGTTGCCGTCTTCTTCGTCGTTGTTGTCGCAACCTATCGCTATCGTCATTGTTGATTGGTACCACTTGATCTTGGAATCAAATTTAACTCGACTTGACGGCCAATTAACTCTCCTATCTCCCAGTCTCAGTTTTGATCCCAAACGTCGAGGATCGCGGACAAGTTCGCATTGTTCTTTAAAAATAAAATTCGAAGCGTGCATCTCACTTGCAAAAGCATGATAGCAGGATCTTCCGTCTTTATTTTACCTATTGTTTTTACACACGCGAACTAGAACAAAAAAAGAAAAAAACACCTTATCAGTGTTATCGATTATTTTATTTGTATAACCGTGCCGCTTTACTGTTAAATATTTGGCTAATTTTGCTAAAATAAAAATAAGCAAATTCTTTCGTCGAAAAAGTGATAAAAAGAAAGTGTTTCCGGCGGCGGCAAAATGTGGAACCGCCTGAAGTATTCAGTATTATCTTGTTGTATGTTGTCGATTTTTAGAAAACGTGCTGTTTGTCTTATAAAAATATAAAATGTTTAAATTTTTGAAAAATCTATAAATTCCTAATAAGTGATGAAGTCAGATTTAAATTTAAATAAGCATCCTGTTCTGAAATAGTTTTGTTGATGTTGAAATATCGTCGGAAAGTTATCGCGATATACGTACTACCTCTACACATATACAAAAAAATGTGCATATATAAATTTTTTCGCTCTGTCGATAATAATTCTTATCAACAGTTTTGAGCGTTCTTTTCGTTTATATTTTTCTTTTTTTTTCGTTTCAATAATTTTTGGTAGTGTGTTGAACACAAAATTTATTTAATAATTTATTTCAAATTTATAAAATGCTCGTGACTGTTAATTATATACATTTTTTCTTTAATTAACGGATATATCAATATCAATTATAAAGTTATCTTTTTTTCGAATTTTAGTTTGATTAAATGTTTTTATTTTCTTGATTCAGATTTATTTTTAATAATAATCGATACTGGTAGCACATTTAATATTATTGGAATAAATAAACGAATGCTCTATGACTACGAGGGAAATGTTGCGGTAGGAGCAAAAGCCCCACAGGATGATGAACATCCGGCGCCACCCTCATCGGGATGGGTTGTACGAGGAAAGCTTACATTGCAAAGACAAAGCTTGGAAACACTAGCTGCAGCAGTAAGTTCATTCTAAGAAAATACAAAATATATCGATCTCGTTTCAATAGACCTGAATGTTTCTATGTTAATAAAACTACGTAGATACATGTTGACCCGAAGCGTTGTCATTTAAAGAAATCCCATAGGCGTTGTAGTCATTGGAATTTATTTTTTCCGGCCAGATGTATAACGTGCATAAGACGTCCCAAAATGTACTTCAAAATATTTTCATCCATTTTTTTCGCGGTATCCGTGCTTCTTAAGCAGAACTCAGGATATAATATTATTGAGGTTCTTGGCTTATTATAAGTACAGTTTGTTGTTGCTGTCTGCTTTGATAAAATTTCCAAGGTGGACAAAATTCTTAGCTTGTTCAAATTTCTTATTGACAAATGTGATGCTCTGTATCAAGAAAGTCTTGGTTGTCCTTCTTGGAATATAGGATAAACTTTGTATTCCTCATAAGACTTTAAATGCTTAAATGGCACCACACTGTGAACGGTCTTTTGAAGGATTGACAGGAATTTTGATAGGGGTGATCAGACATTCCTCTTAATTTTTTTTTTGTGCTAAGGGTCGTTTTTAATTAGTGTATTTATTTAATCGATTAGAGACTTTGCTAGAGCATCACTGATCTTGATTAATCAGAGCTTGAAGCTTTTACTATCTACGATAGAAAAGAAAATAATGTTCATATATTAGTAGGCTATAGGTACCTACTAGCCATTTTTAAGATTCGGGATTTTTCTGAGGAAAGTAATGCGAGTAACTTACCAACTGGTTTGATTTTTAGAAAAGTAGCGACTAATCTCACATCTCGCTTTGATTTGCAAATAACTGAGTCCCGGCAAAGGATTCTTTTTATCCATGGGGCGCGGCGGTATAAGAAAGTACTGGAAACATAATTGGAAAAAGACGTGTTCCTCACAGCATTTCCTTGCTCTTGGTCTAGGCATGTGTGGTTTGCCAATTTTATAGAACTTCAGGATCGTAAATTGATCCATCTTTTTATCAGTAAGTTTATCAGAAAAAGAGGCATGAAGTTCACCTATTGTAATCTGTTAAAATTCAAATATTACATCCAAAAATCGTTTTAATTATTTCAAATGCTAGGGTCCTGATAAAAGCATCTGTTCATTTTGCAGTCTTTTTTTTTCATCACTCAGAACAAAATGCATCACATTATATCAAAATCAGTCAAAATGAAACCAAAATGGGTATCACTAAAAACAATCGCAAAAATTATATGATTATTCTAAGATATTCCATTTATTTGTGTATTTTGTAACATGGTGAATGAATGTAAATAAATGCTTCTAAAGACCCTTTATCTTAACCGGTATTTTTATCATTTGAAAAATATTCATTATTTTATCTCGTGTGCAAAAAAATTACTTGTTTGCAATGAATTAAACTTCGTTTCATAATTTCGCATAACGAAAGTGAAAGTTTGTATAGAAATATTCATTATGGAATAATTTTAGGTTGATCTTAATTTAAGAAGATAATAGTTGCAAGGAATTTCAAACACAAGCACGAAAATTTCCACATATGTACATTCATACGAGTTATTCGTTTAATAGATCTAAGGCGACATATGCACTTGTACAGTGGTTCAAATGATATGATTTTCCTCCAAGTTTCCATTAGTGTCCTATTTCCATTATTTTGTTTATTACTGAGCTGTTTTTTTTTCTGATCAATACTTATTATTTCGTTATGCAGATGAAAATCATGACCCATGGCAATTGAATAAAATGGTGACGTGAAATAACGCCCGACGAAATAAGGCCCCATAGGGCTTTATTTCCATTTCTTATGGAAATAAGACCCCTACAAGGGTTGCGGTCTCATTTCCATTGCAACTTAGAAATAATGCCCGTGGGGCCTTATTTCGGTTTTTCTGTTTTGATTAGAAAGTTGGGAGAATTCCTGAAAATTGTTTTCGGAACTTCTGATCTACTATGAAGGGTCATAAGTGCCGACTTCGATTTAAGGATTATCAATCCCCTATGGTGGGTCAATAGTCCCAATTAGGTTTTTCTTTTAGTGGGACAAAAGTCCAAATAAAAAAAAGTGAAACAACGAATGTTCATTGTTCATGCTAAAAAAATAAATAAAAATCGTAAATTCCTGTATGTAGGTATTCACTACAAAAAAATCTTACAAATAATTAGGGCCACGTATTTTATTAGCCGTCGACAAAATGGTCAGAGCAATTAATTTTTCAAAGCTGTTGAAGTTTCCTTTTATTTGGAAAAGCAACCACTACACATCCTGTAATGCAAAGAAAGATTTTTGCAAGAATTTCAACTATTCATTTTCAGCATCTTTTTTTCAAGATCGATTTGATTTAATTGCGAGCGAAGCGAGCGGAAAAAATTTTGCCCCAAAAGAGAATCAATTAGTGGTGTGAAAATAAAAAAATTCGAGCGAAGAACGTTTGCATTGGATAATGTTTTCTTAACGTCACATAGACTTAAAGCATGCGGTATGTTTCAGCTTTATGCACAGAAAAAAACCTTGAAAATGTAATAAACTTATTTTGATCGCGATTTTCGGAAACCCTGAATTAGATTTCTGGACAAATGAACCAGCATAGTGGGTCAGTTGTCGCAAAATGAAATTCGGCCTTATTTCCATGTAAAATGTGGCCTTATTTCCACAATTCAATTGAAATAAGGCCTGTCGGGTGTTATTTCGATTTCTCCATGGAAATAAAGCCGCATTTAAGGTGGGGCCTTATTTTGTAGGGCGTTATTTCACGTCACCGAATAAAATATATGCATATAAAAGAACGTATACACCCAAGGGTATCATTATTCTATCTAAATGGTAGACAAAATGTCAACTACAGAAAGTGTGTTACTACAATAATTACGTAAACATACACATACCCTTACCTATTTAAAGTCTAAGGCCGTGTGCGAATTCAGTTAAAAATGGGTTAAAACTTGACGTCTGGTTAAATTTTGACACTAGCATGGTGAATAAAATTTAACTAGCTGCGGAGCAGGTTAAAATTTGACACTACTGGTTAAAATTTTGAAGTTTCTCAAAAGAAAAAAAATTATATTCAAGACAGCAACTGTAACATAAAAGTATCAATAAAAAATCAATAAAAAAAAAATCCAAAGAGACTTCACTTGAATTTAATAAAATAAAAACTGCTGCTTTTGGACTCTTGCAAAAACTCTTCTTCATGGGTAGCAATAACGATAAAGAAGACGAGGAGCTGGACGATGACGAAGATGAAGATCTTGGCAATGAAGTGGCTAAAAAAACCCAAATGACGTTCGCTCGCATCAAGCATCAGGGCTGTGTTAATGGGGTTCGTGCAAGCAAGCTGGGCAATAGTGTTTTCGCAGGTTCATGGAGTGAACTTACAAAACAACTTCAAGCCGTGGAGGATGATCAGTTGTTGAAGCAGTACGAAGAAGCTGGTCAGTGCAAAAGTAAAGCCAATGTTTACGTTCACCGGACTCCAGCAAGAAGGATTTGCAATGGATTGGAGTCAAGTGGCCCAGGGAGTCTTAGCCACCGGGGTTGCAAGTAAGTACTTACGAAAATTGTGCATAAAACTTTTCTTATTGTTTATTAAATTCAAGGTGAGACATACACATTTCGTCACCACTAGAATAAGATGGTTCATGGAAGTTTGACCAGCGTCCACTGATCGGTCATGTTGAGTCCGTTGAAGACTTGCAATGGAGTCTAAATCAAAAGAGTGTACTGGCATCGTGTTCTGTTGACAAGACCATTCGTATCTGGGATTGTCGAGCTGCTCCACAAAAAGCTTGTATGCTTACTTGCGAGAACGCCCACGAGAGAGATATAAATCTTATTTCCTGGAATCGCCACAATTGTTGTTCATTCATCAGGGCAAAAAGGAAATCAAGGAACTTCATTGGCATGAGGATGCCGGGGGTTATTTTATCGACGGCGCATAGTGGATTCAATATATTAAGAACGATAAGTGTTTTAAGTTAATCTTTTTTTATTGTACTGTACAAATAAAAATCAGGTATTTTTGAAAATACAACACATTTTACTTTGCTTTTTTTTGTGTCGTCAGTGTAAGGACAAGTTGGAATGTTTGCTGCTATCATCATCGTTGTCTTCTTCTTCTGCCTCAAAATTGTATTTCTCATCCGTCGCATGTTGATCGACAATTAACAAATCCGAACCAAGACGGACAATTATGAAACACAAATATATACCAAATATTACGAATTAATTGTCTGTTTTCTATTTTGTTGACAGCTGTGAACAATGAATAAGTAGTGTTCGAAGACTGAATTAACAAACAGTCGCAATGGTATTTTTGATCGTATTGAAATGGGAAATTATCGATAAAAATAAAAAGACTGTGTGTGAAATTGAGAATTTCTTACATTTCATAAAAGAAAATTTAATTTGATAATGTTGTATTTGAATTTAGTTACAAAAAAAATATTTAATTGAACATAGAAAGAACCATTTTTGAGGGTAATTTTGCTTAACTTCAGGGAAATTTAATCAAAGTAGTGTCAAAAAAAGTCCCATTTTACCCATTTTAACCCAATTCGCACAGCAAAAATTTTAATATGATCCCTTTTTAACCAAATGTCAAAATTTAATCGTGGTAGGAATTTTAACCCATTTTTTATTTGAATTCGCACACGGCCTAATAAAGTTATTTTCCTCAATATGTAATAGTGTATTAGTTGGAAGGTTTTTTTATCTAAATAGGCATGGATTTAAAAATAATCAGCTTTATTTTATTTATTATTTATTAATTCATTATTCAAAATATACAATTATAAAATCTTATATCTATACATTATGAATAAGTAGTGATATATATAATCAAAAAAAAAAATTTTAATTAGCTAGAATATCACTTGAAAAATAAGCAAAAACAATCCATTTTACATATTTTTTGTTTGTTTTGTACACTGAGATTTTGTTGTGGGGTGAACAGTTATTTTTATTTCAATTATGCTTATATTCATTTTATTATCTTAAATTGAAAATTCAATAATCTAACGCTTTATGATGTATACGCCAGTAAATTTTTAATTTCATTATGATTGTAATTCAGTAGCCAAAGTTTAACTTGCTTTAAGAAAGAAGATGTATTATTCATCAGGAGCCTTAAATTCGAAGGCAGAGTATTGAACAGTTTGTGAGCGACGATAGTGAAAGAGTTCCTAAAATGATGAGTCCGAAATGAAGGTAAATTGACGATAGAAGACGAAGTGCTTCGTAAAAGTCGTCATGAGTCTGTTATAGGACTCTGCAAATATCCACTTTTTATAAAAAAGACCTTTAATACTTTAAAGTAAAACAAATGCTTTACCGGGAGAATATTCATGTTTCTGAATAGCGTCATAGAGGGACTAAAACGATTTGCATTACCTATGAAACGAACTGCTTTTTTTTGCAATACTAGCAAATTTTGGATAGTGTGAGTTACGCCTGGAAAATCATTTCCCCGAAATATTTTTGCTCGCTCGGAATTTTAAAAGATATTGTGAGTTTCGCCCGAACAGAATTCCACTTCAAATCAGGACTAAATAAAAGATATAATGATAGAATACTTGAAGAAAAACATCGTTTTCAGGGAAATGATAATAACGCATAGATAAATGTTTCCCTTTCAAATTATTAAATTTTTGTATATTTTTCTTAACTTACAATCCAAATCCTCTTCAACTCATAGTTTACATTTTTTAAGGCTATTAACACGCAATTTTTGAGATATCAGTTCTATTATTTATCATTTCGAAAACAAAAATTGAGACATATGTATAGGAAATTTTTGCTCAGTTTACTAATTCTGCTTTAGATTCGTCGACGTTAAGGTGAAGCCCTTGTCTATTTTTGATTTTGATTTATATTTTTGTTTTCTTTGTATTTGGGAGTTGAATAATAAATAATCGAAAATCGATGTTGAATGAATGAAATTCGTTAGGTATTTATCTTTTATTTAGTGCAGTTTTGGAATAGTGGACAGTATTGCCTTCTTGAAAAATCAAATCGAGAATTTAAACAAGCGACTTACGAATGGTCGTTTCGACCAAGTGATTCCGGTAGATTCACCCATTCGTCCGCTTGTTTGTACTGAGTCCACTAACTTGACAAAACCCACATTTTGAATAGTAGCCGTTTTCTGATATTTTATAATGCTAGATTTATTTTTAGTTCAAACGATTATAAATGTCAATATTTCTTTACTCTAACCTTGTGGTTGCTTATCTTTTAGTCACCAAAAGATATTGAAAATTTTAATCCAAAATATCATTTGATTTCGCCCGGAATGATTTTTGCCGATAAGGAGAATTTTTCGAACATGAAATATTGTTCCCGTGAAATTCTCAATATAGGCAAGAAAATAAAGGGATTTTTTCAGGAGGAATGCTATTTGGGTGAAACTCACAATAAGGGTGAATAAGCGATTTGCGATAAGAGGTGTTATTTTGAAATTTGAGATGTATGATCGGACTTTTATTTCGCATAATAAAGAAGAATGTATGCCGTAAATAATGAAAAACAGCCAAAATAGCCAAATGGCCATTACGACCACGCTTACAGGACCATATCCTTTTCATGAAATTTTCCCTGACAAAATCGCAAAGTGGCGGCCCTAGGCCCTCGATATTTCACGTGATCTGATCCCAAAGGAAGAAGTCACGAGGTGTTAAATCACAATATCTCGGTGGTCAATTAGGATCACCTCTTCCAGAGATAATACGGTCCGGGAACTTTTCCAGTAAAAGATGAATGGCTTCGTTGCTTGCGTGGCAAATAGCGCCATCTTGTTGAAAGTTAACATTGTCCAGATCAATACCATCCAACTCAACAATAACTCTTGGGTTTTTCGAGTCCCCGATGCGACAATTTTGCCACCGAGGTGGAAATGGGCCTCATCATTCAAGATGATTTTTGATGGAATTCTGGATTATTTTCATGCATTTCAAGGACCCAATCAGCAAAGACACGGCCTTGTTGATTTTTAATTGACCTTTTTAAGCCTTTATGCAAAATACGGTGTAATGACGTTTGTGGAATGCCCAATTCAAAGAACGACGAGGAATGGACAAACCTGGGTCTTCTTCAACACTTTGGGCTACAGCAGCAATATTCTCAGTTGTTCTTGGGCGACGTTTTATCATTAACTTGTCGAAACACCTCAAATTTTTCCACCTATTTCTGTATTGTGGACAAGGTGCTTCACGACGACACAAAAATGTTTTAGTTTTGCGAACTGTGACTGCAAAATGTTCACCATTTTTGTAGTGAATTTTAATAATTCAAAAGACATGGCTTGAGCTTCAAGGAAAGATATTCGATCCACCCAAGTAGGGACAGTATACGGATGCAGGAGGGATTCAACATCCATGGAACTCGCATAGAATTCCCCAATATTTGTTTAAAGTTCCGTTCTTCCACACAAATTTAGATTGCCAAATCCTATATGTATAATGAGTGCATGGCGATGAGCTACAGCGAGCAGCATGGCCCATCCTATCCCATTATTTAATACAGTCAGAACTGGTCGGAGAAGGCCTTAGTAAGCTCAGTTACAATCAATGGTTTGCCAACATTAGAGTATGTTAAGCACCACCGACTCATCATTTAGTGCGATGTTTCTTGTTAGTAAGCATAAGCAAACAAATCAAATAAAAACATTAAACACTCAAATAAATGTAACAAAAATTAGACATTTAACAAAACAGAATTAATGCATAACTAACAGTTGAAAACATTGATTTAAAAAAAAAACATTTAAGAATGTGGTTTGGCAATGTTTTTAATTTATTTTTGCTGGAATGAAATACATAATTCGTTTGAGTTTTGGTACTTTTACTATGTCCTGCCTACGAAGGAACAATTCGAGGACGCTCTTGCGGTGTGAGTCCTTATATGAGGACTTGCTCAGAGATTGAGCTATGTCAAATAATAATACATTCGTAAAAGATGCTTTCAACTGATTACTGATCAACGTACCGTTAAGCCCCGGGTACTAGGTACTCATTTACTTTCTTCTTGATATTTTTAAGGTGATATTATTTCCACTAAGTGAGAAACTAGTGCCTCGTTGGACCTAGTTCCCAAGGAATTATGTCCCTGCGCCCCTGAGAGCAACAAGAATTGCGTTGGAATCAACCAAATCCTTTCGATTGTTCATGCCTGGTATTTCAACTAGTCGGGATTCACACTCTTAGAATGGGCTATTTTCATTCCCTGACAACTGGTGTTTTTCTACAAGCATTCTATCACTGTTTGTTTTATTCGAACTGTCAGTCCTTTTTCGAAGTGAAATTCAATTCGGGCGAAACTCACAATAGCTCTTTTGAATTCCGGGCGAACGAAAATATTCCAGGGGAATGATTTTCCGGGCGGAACTCACAATAGGGCTGAATATCTCATTCCCCGCTCATTCGAGCAGAGGACACTCCTTTGTAATGATGTATTGGTTGCGTATCAGTAGGGTTTTTTTTCTTTTATTTGGTAAGTGACTTATTTGTACCATTTCGTGTCACACGATTTGGGCGAAAAATTTATTAGACCTGCAATCTTTACTGGCGCAGGAATCGGTAAGCATTCCATGAATCCTAATAATTCCTACGGATTTACCATTCCAATTCATGAGGCTGCAATTCCCCATTAAAGTATTAATTTCGCTATGTCAATTAATAAACGCAAGGGCAAACACAAAACGTAGCAGGAGTGAACCTAGTATGAATTTAATTCATAATTTACAAAAGTGGACTAATTTCTCACTTGGTGGGAACTGGGAACTGAATTCCTCAGTGGAGTTAGTTTCCGTTGAGTTATTCTCTGCACCAAAGCTGATCAAACTCGAGGGACAATATTGTTTAACGTTACATCTAGATCAACGGCGGTTTCTTTTACAACCTGTTGATCATCACAGATTGTCATAATAACATTTTTGATTGCAAGATTAACTTGGTGATATCTTCAAAGGGATTACTACACCATTCCAAACAAATTTGGGATCTTGTTTCAAAGTACTTCCAAATTTAGTACATGCTCTCCAATATTTCTTTTTAGCTGTTTTCGAGAAGTGTGTATGTGCGACACATAATTTTCTCCTCTTGTCTTGTATTGAAATGGAATCTAAAATATGCTGCTTTGAAAATAAAGAACACAATATTTGGGTCATTAAAAGCTTTCAAAAATATCAAATGCTTGGATTCTGTTTTTTTTAATTAAAACCCAACCATTCCATATTACGTACATTCATACATGAGTGACAAGCTCTCTTTAACAAGCCATCTATATGCATAAAACATTCATCTATCAGCTTCAGCGACACAGTATAATATAGTGTCAGTAGTTCTCTCTATCAAAAGGAAAACAAATGAAAATTCCGCAAGAGTGTCAATCAAATTAACCTCTCACTTTATGAATGAACTGTTTTGACGGATCGTCACTAAACATCTGTTGTTAATCTACGACCATGCGCCACAAACAGTAGGTATAGTGCGGTGTCACTCCTCTAAATTAAGAGAATGTAGCGGGTTTGTTTCATTATCAAACTCAAGTGAAACGGCGAACGTTTTTCATTATCAATTATTGTTTTGTATGTACAAATATACGCATGGTTTGGTCGAGCTGATAATCCAAGTGCACGTCATTATTTTGGTTTGTCATTAACTACTTTGCGGGGATTTGAATAGTTGTGGCGATAGGGTCAAATTCGAATCTAGTTGATGAATTGTCCATTGATTGAAAAACGAACTTAATTCAAATTTTGGAAATTGATATTTTGTATGGGATTCTGCCCGGGGCTTAGTGGTAAGGTGCGTTGGCTGCTAAGCAGAACGTCGTGGGTTCGATTCCTACTCGTGCCCAAAGTTTTTATTTCATCTTTCACGGGCACTGCCTCTTGCGAAAAACTGACAAAACTTCCAAGAGTATCAACATGTCATGAAAAGGTGCTTCTCAACTTTGCCGTTCGGAATCGGCGATCAATTGTAGGTCCCCTCAATTCTTCACAAGCACCCAGAGAGTTGTTGGTAAATAACTTAGGTCTTGGCTCTTCAAGAGCTGTCGCGCCACTCAATTTGTTTTTTTTTGTTTTTTCTGTGTGAATTCTTTTTTTTCCTGTCAGCAAATAACCAAATCTTCAGTTGTTAGGTATAGTCAACCGAACGTAGGGTTAACGGCGGCGTAGGTATAGGTGAAGAAGTGGAAGAGATACTTGACATAAGTTGCTGTGAATAAATGTGTATGCTCTTTGTATAAATATAATTCACCCGAATTACTATAAAAACTACTTTCAACTCAAAGAAAATTAAACAATTAAAATTAACTTGGCGAAAACAACAAAATGTCGCGGCAAAGAGGATCGGTCAATTGTTCGGTTTTCAAGAATTTCGATAACTATTACTTAAATCGGCATAAATTATTTACAAAAACTAAACTAGCAAATTCATAAAGGGAAAAAATTGTAAGGATTTTGTTTCAACAAAACTTACCTTTACCTTACTTAGAGATTTCCATCAAACATGATATTAAGATGGAAGAGAAAAGTCACGCTATTCTGTCTGTCTATCTGCCATCGGTACCAATGTGCCGATAGACATTATGAATTATGATTTTCTTCCTAAAATGGTTTCTTTCAAATAACAAAAGAATTATTTGTACTGTTCCCCACTTGACCCGTTTTTTTTTTTTAATTTTTTTCGGGAAATAATCAACAGATTTCGTTTTATTTTTTTGCAAATAAAATACTAGCAATCTATATAAAAGATTGAGCGTGCAATTTTCCTGTAATTTAACAGAATTGAAACAATTTTACCAGATGGTCTTCCTTTTGCCAGTATCAAATTTGCGAGGTATGTTTTCCCAATTACTTCTGGTTTTTCATTGTATACCTATAGAAATACAATTGTCAAATGAAAGTTTAAGCCAAATTCAAATTGAAAACTGTATATTTTGATGTTCTTTAGTGTTGAAATTTAGAGCTTCAAAGCTTTGTTTCATCTTTGATTGTTCGCAGCATTCTGAAATCGTCGTTTTCTCCGTTAAATTTATTTTACTTATAAATTTTTTAATCGTTTTTTTTTCTTTTAATGAAATGTGCATGGGATAAGCATAAAGTACAATTATTCTTGAGTAGATATAAATAAATAAATAAATAAATTGAGTGGCGCGACAGCTCATGATGAGCCAAGGCCGAAGTGGCTTACTCTCATCAACAATTCTCTGAGTGCCTGTGAAGAATTGAGGGGACCTAAAATTTAACGCCGATTCCGAACGGCAAAGTTGAGAAGCACTTTTTCATGACAGATTGATACTCTTGGAAGTTTTGTCAATTCTTCGCAAGAGGCAGTGCCCGTGAAAGATTAAATAAAAACTTTAAGAGCACAAGTAGGACTCAAATCCACGACGTTCTGCTTAGCAGCCAACGCACCTAACCACTAAGCTACGGGCAACTGCTCATTTCTTGAGTATATCGTTATAAGTTAATTACTTTTTTTGATTGCTCTCACTTATGTTTTTTTGTGGGTAAATGACTGCTCTGATTTACAATTATTTTTGTTTGTTTTCTCATTGTCATCTGTTTTGATTTTCATGATTTGTTTTACTCCAAAATATTGTAATTTTCTGTGAAGGACTTTTTATTACTTATCGGATAAGTAGGTATTTCCGAAGAATATTATTTTTACGAAAAAGCAGCGTTTTCTGGATCAGCTAGTAATAAAATACAGCTTAAATTACTACTATCCTTAGTATTGTGTTTTCTGTTAGTGAAAGAATTATTAATATCGGATTACTTTTTTCAAAGACCTAGGCATAACAAAAATACCTACATATGTCAAAACAACGTTAACTGAGTCAGGTAGAAGGATAAAAACTATCCTAAATACCTAACCGATTCCCGGTTCTAACTACCTTTCCACCAATTTTCAGCCAAATTGATTCAGCTGTTATTCCTTTATTTGTTTCCTTGTCCTTCCCTCAAAATTTAAAATTCCTATTATGCTCACCCAATTTCTTCATTTATAGTACTAATAAATGGTTTTAATAGTGAGCATTTCCTTACTTTCAACGCTTCTGTCAGCAGCCACCAGTATGTCTTAATAGCCACCTAAATTGCAGAAAACGTTTGCAGAAAACGCTGGCAATAGTACAAGAAAAAAGAGCAACTATTAAAGTGGAGGAGCACTAGTTCGAAATAAGGCGATCCTTCAATTAGGTATATTGTGTCAGTAATAAAGTAAGAAACACGCGGGCGGTTGTTCGGAGGGCGGCAAAATTCATACTCTACAGACGAATGGAATACTCATCAATGTCATCATTTACCATACTTTAACCACCTTTAACCACGGAATAAATAATAGCACAAGCACAGAAATTGTATGGCCATATCAACTCGACCGATAGCGCAAAAGAGATGAAGCCATATTCAAAATCTCCCTAATCGATCATTCTCTACGACAGTGTTTTGTTTTAAATATGGGTGTTGTTAACTCAGCCTTATCACCGTCCCCGATCGGAGCAAACTTCTCTCCGGTTCGTAAAATTTCTAGGTATTTTCTAGCACCGTTTCCTTTCATTTTGCTTTTAAATGAAAACACCTGAAGTTTTAAGGCAAGGCTGACAATTGTAATGCAAAATGCATTTCATTATAACATTCGATATTTTCCCAAAGTAAACCCGTTAGGAAACGTTTAAAAATAAATTAAAAATTGAAAAAAAAAAACAGTGTTGCGAGTTTGATTGATCACAACAGAGAAACAGTAAATCGAAGTTATTGCGAAATTTTCACTCAATTCAAGAAAATTGTATGAACTTTAATAAATTAATCAGAAAAAGTTGAAAAATATTTTTTTTTACCTATTTTTTAGTCGGTAAAAAAAATCGTAGCTATCTAAAACATCAAGTAAGGCCCTCCGCACACGAAGCAACTGTTTTGCAATTAGAGTCGCAAATCAGTTGCTCAAGCCTCAAGCAACTGTTTTACAACTAGTTTGTGATCGATTTGTGACTTCTCTCCGCACACGAGTACGACCGAATTTTGATTTTTTAATTTTTTGTTCACAATTTTTATAAGAAACTGTTCAACATGTCAAACAGTTGTACTGATGAAGACGATTTAATTGACTATTACCAGTACTGAAGACAAAGAAAACTTGTACGAAGAGAACATTGGACCCATCCATACATACAGAAAAATTTGAAATGCAGACTTTATGGCAGCAGATCATTTAAATCAAACGGATGCCAAAGTTGGTTGCTTCCAACATCCAAAAGATGGACACGAACATGAGAGAATGTGTATCTGCTGAGGGTCTCTTCTCTATACCAGACATAAAAACAAACCAAGCCCTTTTCATCCCAATTAAGCTTCTTCAGATAAACTCCTTGAATGATTAAACACCTCATATCTTACAAATATCGTTTACCTTTACGTAATCAAAATTCTAAATGTTATCAACCATCAAATGATTCACTCTTTTTTTTTTAATTTTCCGAGTTTTCCACCAACAATTTTCTATTTTTCTATTTGAAAACGAATGCACCTAAAATTCGCGGTCTTATATCAACAATATTTCATTTGAAAACCAAAGCACCTACAACTCTAATGAGTTTTGCGGGTTTTCCATCAAGAACTTTCTATTTTTCTATTCGATAAGCGATTCTGAAACAAAAAGAACATGCAAGAAACCAAATTCACCAGGGGCGCCGGAAGACCTGTTGTGTGTGTTGATTGCTCACCACGCGTAGAAATTCCCCATGGGGAATTCACCACGGCAAATATCTCGCTCTTTTACTGTTAGGGGCGTAGCAGAATAGTACCTATGCAATAAGCACTTTCATTTGGGCCTACCAGTACGTACCAGGTACCCACCACGGTAGGTACCGCTTATTTATTTGTATATCTATATATTATGTAAGCAAGAGGTACCTACTATGGTAGGTACCTGGTAGGCCCAAATGAAAATGCAAAATATCGGATATCACGTGCAGAGTTTCCAACACGATCATATATCCTCTAGCGTTCCAAACGTTAAATCCCTAACTATTACGGTACGTAAAATAAGCACAGAAAGCCGTGCCCTTTTTTCTGATGCAGAAAACCATGTTTTTTCGAATCCAAAAGATATGTACAGAAAAGTCTATTACGAAGTGTACGATCAAGTTCTCTTATCTTTGAAAATTAGGTTTGGTGGAACAGATTCAGCTAAGTTTTTTCGAGATCTTGAGGCAGAAACACATTTCTGGATTTGGCTCGCAGAAAAGAAGTGCACTTAAAGAATCTTGGGGAAATTTTAGTTTTCATACAAGAAAATCCATGGTGTAAAAGCCTTGTCCCTGAATTAATTCGATTCATGAAATTATTATTGACGATCCCTGCATCGATCGTCTTGTTCGAGTGAGAGAAGTTTTTCGACACTGAAAAGACTCAAATCCTATTTGCGCTCCACAATTGGTCAGAAACGACTAAATAATGTTGCGATTTTACACGTCTACCATAAGTTAGCAGAAAAACACGATTTGGATGAATTTATTGTAAAAAACACAAAAAGAACTAACGTTTTTGCTCTGTCGAAGGATTGCTGCTAAATTGAAGTGACCAACAAAAATTAAATATTTGTAAAAAAAAAAAACGAAAAAAGCTGCAAATATAATTTTTGTACAGTTTCAGAATAAACTGTGTCTTACTTGAAAATTTCGATTTTTAAAACGCACCCTAACCCCTCTATGATACCTTGGGTTAAAAAACTCTTAACTCATCACCCGCTTTTGAAACGTTCCGGCGCCCCTGAAATTCACGTCTATGTATCATATCATATTTCATATTTCCAGTTTTCCGACTCTTCCGTATGGTTTTTCCAATGCCAAAAAAATTCCAAAAATACAACATGCAAAATCCATAAATATCTGTTGGGCCGTTTAGAAGTCCATTCCAGACATAGTAACAAACAAACACGTCTGTTTTTATATATATTATAATTTTAATAACAAAAACAAAAAAGTTGCTTAAGCAACTCAAATTCGACCTACAAAATCAGTTGCGTGCGACTAGTTGGAAACCGATTGCAAACCGGTTTCATTTCAGTCGAGCGTGGGGGCTCTCCTATAGAGCTTCATATACAAAGTTGCTTGAGCGATTGTTGCGATTCTAGTCGCAAAACAGTTGCAAAACAGTTGCTTCGTGTGCGGAGGGCCTAAATGAAAACAACAATATTTTCAAACTTAACCATGTATCAATTTGATTGAGAAAAATTTTCCGCTCGATCCTGAAGATGAGTGAATATTGTACGCTCAAGTGAAAACGACAAACGGTATTTTTCTTAACTCATGATTTTCAAAGAAAAAATGTGCACGACTGGGTCCCATGAAATTGCTCCTGTTTTACAAAACTTAAATCACAAAAACATAAAAAATAAAAACATGTGATAAGAATTCATACATAAAAATTTAAATTGAAATATGTATGTAGGTACCTCAAAAACATATTTTGCCTGCAAAAAAATGTATGCCATAAAATTTCTTAAGAAATTGTTGATTTTTAATTTTTTTCCTAAAAATTCCTTTGAACGTTTTTTTTTAATTAATTATTTATACCTATAAAATTTTTTTGTTTTCAAAAATTCCCCAAAATTAATATGGGTATGCAGTATTCAAGAACATATGAGTGCACGTCTTAGATTTATTCGTTTTTGAGATACAGAATTTTGGAAAAAAAAATTGTTGAAAATATTTTTTTCAAAATCCAAACAAATTTTTTAATTTTTTTTGGAAAAAAAAATATTATTTGTGCAGTATATATGAACTCCTAAATTGATTGGACTATTATTCTTCGAGAGAATCTTATAACAAAAAAAAACGGTTCTATGAGAGGTATCGTTTTGGAGCAATACAAAAATAATTTTCTTACATTAAAAACGCCAGTTTTCCAAAAAAAAATTTGGGACGATGTTTAAAAAAAAAAATCGTAGGAGCCGTTTTTGAGAAAATGGAATGTGCGTGATTATTTAAGTAGGCCAAACAAATTGTATGGTGGCTACCCTAAATTTTGATCTTAAGGCCGTGTGTGAATTCAGTTAAAAAGTGGTTAAAACTTGAAGTAAGGTTAAATTTTGACACTTCGCATTGAATAAAATGTGTTAAAATTAGACTAGCTGCGAAGCAGGCTAAAATATGACAGTAGTGGTTAAATTTAACCAGTATTTTTAACCAAATTCATCCAATACGCACACGGAAAATAAAATAAAAAATATCAACCCACCCAGATTTTCACAAACCACTATATTCCAAATTTGAAGTCAATCGAATCAGTGGATAAGGTTGTAGATGCGTTAACAGACAGAAAGACAGACGGACGGAATAACCGGATCCACTTTTTTTCGACTTCTCTATCATCGCGATGTCATATTTGAATAAAATCTCGATTTTTTCACGAATACGATACTTGCCATACATTTTATGTGTCGCAAGTAGAAATGATAAGCTTCCATTAATTTTTTGGCTAGGGGGCGGCATTTTTCAGTTTTTGCCCCGCTTAAAAAAAAAATTGAAGATCCGTGGCTGCTAGAAGCCAACAGAACTTATATAACCTATCAAGGCTCTTTATATCAAAAAATCTTACTACAATTTCGAAACTGTTGCTGTATAAAAGACGATAGTATTAGTCTTACCATGGACCCGAGACTTAGGTGCTTAGCCAAAGGAACAACCGCTTTCGAGAGAATACGATTTTTGCCCTGTTTTTGAACGGGAGGACGTTCAAGCCGCTTTCGAGGGAATACGATTTTTCCCCTATTTTTGAACGGAAGGACGATTCAAAAGGCGATATTAATATTATCATGAGCTATATCAAATCTACCGCAAAGCAGACTTGATGACAAAAATTAAGCTTGGTAGACTCATGTGGACTGGACACCTAGCTCATATGAGTGAAGAGGAACCGGCCCGAAGAACCGGTAGGGGACAGCGCCCAAAGGCTTGGAGTGTGGAACTGGATGGCTTCGGCCAACAATCAGGAAGGTACATGGAAGAACTCTCTACAGGAGGACCAGACCGGATACCTGTTGTGGCGCAGATGAAGGAGAAACTTCATTGGCCAGGCGAACGATAATGATGATTAATATTTCAGTAACTTCATGAGAAACGTCTTCTTCTCTGTAGTAAATTTTCAATTTAAATAATTTTCGATTTGACATTCATAATTTTCAATAATTGATATTGATCAGATTGTATTATATTTTGTTGTAGTGGAAAGTCTTTTAACCCTATACTGCACGCACTATGATCCAATGAAAAAAAAAATTCGTTTTTGTTTTTCATTTTGTAAAATTAAAAGAATAAAAAAAAAAATTTTAAATAAATTTTATTAAAAGTTAATGGGCCATATTCATAAAGAATTATTTAAGTCGTAATTTCTTAGTCCACAGTTTAAGTTAAACAGTTAAGGAGAACACAGCTTCTATTCATAGACGATTTTCTAGCTGTATTTAGTTAAACTAGAGTTTATTGAAGAAATCTACTACAAATTTCCTTCAAATGAGCACATAAAACAGCAGGAATGTCAAAAAAAATTGAAATTTTCAAAATTCCAATGTAAATCTTAAATCAAGAAACTTATTTGTTACCATTACTATGTACGGCACGTACATATTGCACGCGAATAAATTGTTCTACGGACCAGAAACGCAATAAAAGAAGATAAATGATGAGATGATAATGTTTGTGGCAAGAGAAGTTTGGAGATGTTTTGGTTTTTATGAAGTTGTTGTTTCCTGGAGTTTTTGTGTCTTTGTGTAGTGTAATATTGTTGCCATGTTTTTTCTCTTTGAATTGGAGGTTGTCGATTATGATTACATTGACGAGTGACGATCATTATCATCACGACAAATTCGTTCAGTATGCTTATAGATGTTTTGAATTGCATACAGAGATAAATAAGAACATGTTCAACATCAGAACAATCAATCCACTTTAGTTCCAGGATCAAATTCATCATTTCACGTTGAGAGAACCACAGAAAATAGAGGACACAGATTCACTTATACTTATACCCAATCTCCGGTTAGAAAAAACGACTTTTATTAATAAAGTGAAGTATATAGGCGGGGAGCCCTCAATCCTGAAAGTGGACTTACACGGATTTCAAAATTTTTTGTATTAAAAGATAGTTTATAGAAATACCAACAAATTAAGCCCGGTATGACGAGGCCTATCCTGGCACCAGTATTTTTTGCAATTTTTTGCATTATTAATAATTATTGATAATTTGCACTTATCGCGGATTTTAATTTTAACTATTGCATATTATTGGAAATTTAATGTGCTTTCAGGAAAAAATGGTATAACAGCTGCCATCCTGGCACCAATGTCTGTCATACCTATTTTAAAATTTTGTCACTCATATGTTTTTAAAAAAGGTATGACAGACATTGGTGCCAGGATGGCAGCTGTCATACCATTTTTTCCTGAAAGCACATTAAAGTTCCAATAATATGCAATAGTTAAAATTAAAATCCGCGATAAGTGCAAATTATCAATAATTATTAATAATGCAAAAAATTGCAAAAAATACTGGTGCCAGGATAGGCCTCGTCATACCGGGCTTAATTTGTTGGTATTACCATGAACTATCTTTTAATATAAAAAATTTTGAAATCCGTGTAAGTGTACTTTCAGGATTGAGGGCTCCCGGTGTAATAGTTTGATATTTAATAGAAAAGTAACAACTTAAACATAGCATCAACCATGTTTAAATTTAGACCCCAGTTAAGCTCTTCATCCTAGGACTAAATGTGTTTCTGAATAGCTTAAACTCAAGTTTTAGTTAGGCACAGCTAAATAGCAGTTTAAAAATGTCTATGAATATGCCCCAATAACTTTTGCCATATATGGCTGCTTGTGCAGTTACGCATTTTTCATACCGCCTGGTAGAAGGCAATTTTATGAGGGACGTGAAAAGAGAAATACCGATAAATTGTTCCATTTCACTTCGCGTTATGTTGACTGGCTTATTATATTGTTTTGCAATGCTTTTCTGTTTGATTCCTCAACAATCATATCAAACAGTTCTCCCGTGAAAAGAAAAGAAAAAAAGTCAGCGTGGATCTCTAAAGAGGACATTTCTTCTGGAAGCTCTTTTATCCCTAAAAAGGGATAATCGCTTTCCATGTATGTTGCACGAGACTTGCTCCTCCTTCCTCCATGTTCCTTTTTGCTTTTTTTCTTATCTTTCGATCTCAAAGTTGACAATGGTTTTTCATCATCCGAATCGTACTCGCTTTCATCGGTTTCAGGTACCTCTATGTGTTCTTTACAGTCCATATCCATATTCTGCTCATCCTCCGATTCAAGGATTTCATCCTCACTCTGAAAGAAAACCATCACCAGGAACAGCACAAAATCCTTTTCCGTAGAAAGAATTTGACGAGATCATCATCATTGTTTTCTCACTGCAAAAAAAGCGAAAAGCTTGATCATCCAATTCTTGTGTGAAAGCCCAAGCAGCCATATATGGCACCATAAATATTGTTGTGAATGGATAAGGAGCCATATATGGATGTTGTCAAAAAAACGCCGTGTCTTGAATTCCACGGACATAATTGACAATTTAACACTTTAATATTACTTACCAATATTGAATCTTTCTAAAAACAAATATTACTGCCAATAAATTATGCACAAGCCAATGAAAAATAAGCTTTAAATTCTATGTTTTTTTTTCAACGGTCACACCACGTGCACTGTCAAATTTGATTGCGGATTTTCGCGATTGTGCAACGAAAAAAAAACCAAATACACTAAAAAATATAAACAATGAACCGTTCTAAGAGATCAAAGAGATCAAGAGCAGTGGGAGTGGAAGCCATATATGGCTTCTTGTGCAGTAGAACATTTGCACCATTTGTGATTTGAAAAGTAATAAAGTAAAGATTTTGTTTTTGGAAACTATCTTCTCTTATTCATCTTTCATTTAAAAAAAATTATTAAGAAAATAGGTCAAGCGGTGTGGCCGGTAAGCGAACGAACACAAAACAAAAGGTGTTCATTTATATATTTAGGTATTCAAAGTATTTTTTGATACAAAAAATGTTTAAAATTAAATTATTTCGAAATTATTTCAGAGATGTATTGCCATTCAGTTTTTCAATTGCTGAAATGTAGATATGTTATACATACATAGAGTTGTGAACACGATTAGTAGTATAAAATTAAGTCTATTTAACTTCGACAACGTTCTTTCCAAGCCTCTTGATCTTCCTATTTTCTATCGGGGTTAGGTAGCGAGACAGTGACGGCCAGTCCAAAGCAGTGAGCCCATTGACCTGGTACAGCGTTGCCAGACGTCCTGCCAGAATGTCCCGCGCGGGACAAGCTCAGTCCCGCTTTTCTGAGATAACTCGACCTGAATCTTCAGAGCATACTGAAAACGCTCTGAACATATTCAACTTTGAAAATTTTCTGAACTCTGATTTAATTTTGAAATGCAACACTGAGCACTTAACATTCAGGAATTTGATATTTGTATATTTGTTTTAATAATTTACAAGAATATTTCTTACCACAAAATTAAAATTCTCTGCCACATCAACTTGCTTCTTTCGCTTTGCTTTAATTAAAGCTACTTTGATAAGCAAGAATCATCTGCGAAAGCCGTTGAAAAGATTTTTTGCTCTGACAGAGGAAACTAAACTTTAAGTTTCCTACTTGCATTTCGTTCATAATGTGATGAGTGCTTTTGGGTACATTAAAAAAAGAGTCTCAGAGAATGATAGTGTAATAACAGAAATGCATGAGTCATTGTGCCCCTTCCGCTCAAAATTGACTCAAATGCTTAAGGATGGGTTTTTCAGCTACCAGGCCAAACAGATTTTAGATAAATTGGTCGGACCAAAGTCATTGTAGACTTCAAAATTTTGTATACCAGTTGCCAACTATATTTAGACATACGTTATGATTTTTCACATGAAAATATTTTTTCAATTTTTAGACCTGGAAAGTGAAGTTATTTTTGACATGATTGAAAATGCTGTATCGTTTGTTAAATTAACAAGCGTCAATTCAGTAGATAGCTTGTATGAAGAATTTAACTTGTTAAAATCGTCCTTGGACGTATTAGTGAGAAACTGCAAGGACACCACTGCCGCACAGAAATTGCACCAGTTTCTTCAACAGTATCCAAAAAACGATACCAGGAATATGTTTAGACTAGTGTCTTTCATATTATATATCCCAACATCAAACTGCTTTCCTGAACGCGTTTTTTCCCAGATGAATTTAAAATGGTCGTATGCCAGAAATAAATAAATGTAGATTTAATGAAAGCAGAATTACTGATCCAGTTTAATGTACAGCTTTCCTGTGAAGAGTTCTTCATCTCTATTAAAGAGAGAAAGAAAATTTTAATAGAAATAAAATCTTCACAGAAATATCACAAAAACGTAACTCTCTTGTAAATAAATTATTCTAAGTTGCTAGACGAATAATGCTCAACTATTTATCTGATTTAAAATATTACGCTTTTATTAAAATACATTTTCTATGGCTATTTTTGCTATCTTTTATCACATAAACTTAATTTTAATTGAAATTAAAATATAAATTGGGAAAACTTTTGATTATGTACGTTTTTTTAATATGTCCCGCTTTCGACGAAAGAATCCCGCCGTTTTCACTCGAAAAGCTCCAAAATCCTGACTTGGCACCAAAAAAAAATTGGCAACGCTGACCTGGAACCACTCCCTACCTCTAAGACAAGTGCGTTTTGGCTCATTATCTTGTTGGAATCTTCAGAGTATGGTATCATCACGTTCTTCATTATGTCAACATAAACATTTTGGTCCATTATGCCATACATTTTATGTATTGGATCCACACAATAATAGGAAAAGCATCGCCAAACCATTATTCCTTAACCACCATGTTTGACCGTCTTAGCAGTGTATTGGGGTTGATAGATATGCTGGGCTTGGAGGGCGTTCAAGTTCGTTTCAATGAGTCTCCTGCAAATTTTCATATCGCCGCACAGTGGGGCAGAAATGGCTTATCAACGGCGATAATTATAAGATTTTATTTGACCTCACCAAAATATAGTTTTCGATAGGTTTTTGACATGCTGATTTCGAATATGACGTGAGAAAAACCATACAAATTCAGGTTTTTGAGATAATACCGTTATTTAATTACGTTATAGGTATAATAAACAAAAATCAGGTAGTATGCAAGAAAAATAAAATTGATAGTTTTTTCTTAATTTTCTAATCAAATAAAAAAATATAGATATTGAATTAATTCAAAATAAACATTGTTCGAAGGTTGAAAGCTTGTTTCTGAATTTTTGTCTGGCATGTTAATACTTATAATTTTTTTCTAAGAGGAACCCAAAACTTCTTACAAAACCTGTAAACCGAAATGAAACGCAATGATCTTTTATTGTTGGGAAAAAGATTACTTAAAAAACCCAACAATTATCTTAAATCGCATAGCATTGCAGCTTAAGCAAAATTAAGAAAAAAACAAAAAGAAATTCATTGAAAAAAATAAGAAAGAATTGTGACCTCAAGGTTTTTCTTATTTCGAACACAATTTGAAAAATTCTTGAATAGGTTAAAGCTCGATTTAAAGTGTGTCGGACTTGCAGCAGGTACATAGATTTTGAAATCTAAAAAAAACAAAAAAAGAATCTGAATATGGAGTTTAACAAAAAATAATGTTGTTTATCTTGTCTGGGTGTTGTTATTAAAGTAATTATGAGTAATCAGAGTGCGAAAAGTATTCGGCAATTTCAGTCTGGGGTTGGTTATTAAGATCAGGTTGTATGAACATTTCTAGAGCTTCGGAATCAAACAGAATTTTCTTTGAAGTTTTCCTTACTCTTTGGTTTGTAACAAAAGGATCTGAAGATATTAACATTCTGTTTATAATATCACTTAATGTGTCTTTTCTTGAGGTTTTGCGGCTGAAATGCTCTCGGTACAATTTGAAGTCCTTATTTCGGGCTTCTAATGCCTCATCAATTAATGCTCCAATTGGCAAAGCACTTTGAGAGATGATTTCATGGCCATGAACGGAAGTGCTCATATAGTACCAAGGGTACAACGAAACAAATGTCATGGATGGCCGATTTCCGAAATTAATAAACACGAACACGAAATTTAGTTTTTAAATCTTTTTAATTTTCCAAAATAGCAAATTGAGACCATGCGCTCATGTTGAGATATACATCGAGATTGAGAATTATAAAAAATAGTTTTCAAAATGAAAGAACAAAAATGAAGAATGAAAAGGATAGATACAGAGATGTTAGAAAGGAATAAAAGTGAAATGAATTCAGGGTTGTCAATAAAATAAAATGATAGATGAGTTCAGAGATGACAGCTCGGCCCTTCCTGATTCAACTCGTCACGAGTTATTCTGGGTTTTGGTCCAGATTTTGATCTTCTTCTTCGGTGTCGTAGTCTTCGTCGATTTCTGGATATAGAGCACACCAAGGCTTGAGTTTGTCACTGCTAGCTACTGTCGTAAACTTGCGTTTAGCTTTCGCACCATCCATGTTCTCAACTACATAACGATCAAATCGCAGAACCTTCGTCACCACGTATGGACCTTTATATTTATTTTCCAACTTTCGAGATTCGCCTGTACTTTGGATCGGGCTTTCGATGAGCACAAGGTCTCCTTCCTCGTATTTATGTGGCGTCTTGTATTTAGCGTTGAAACGTATTTTCCACTTTTCTCTTGCTATTTCGATATTTTTTATTGCTTCTTCACGTTTCTCATTGGCTGGTAGGTTGTCACCGAAATTGATGTCGTCATCATGGAGTGCTGATAACAATTTGTTGCCGCTGATGTCACGGAGTGGAAAATCGTATATAAGTTCAATGGGAGAGAATTTTGTTGTCGAATTTGTTTTGGTGTTTATTGTCCACTGCAGTTCACGGAGTTTGGTGTCCCAGTCCTTAACATCGTTGGATGAAGCTCTTAAATAGGCCAATATGCTTTGGTTCACTCTCTCAGCAAGCCCATTTGCTCGTGGAGTCCTCACTGCTACTTTAATATGTTGTATTACATTATGGTTACAAAAGTCTTCAAACAAAGCCGAGGTGAATGCTGTTCCTCGATCGGTGACAATTGTTTCTGGTACACCGAAGCTCAATGTCAAATGGTTTAGCGAATCGATGACAGGTTTACTTTTTGTTGACTTAACGGGGAAGATAATAGAATACCTTGTTAGAGCATCGACAATGACAGGTATATGTTCGTTTCCCCGACGACTTTTGATAAAGGGCCCCAAATGATCCATATGTAAGACCTGAAATGGAGTTTTAGGAATATCCATTCCATACAGTTGGCATTCTTTCTTTTTCGGATCACGGCTATAGCAGCATTCAATACATGACCCTATGAATCCTTTAACAAAGTTTCGGGTCCTGGGAAACCAGAAATGTTGTGAAATTTGTTTGACTGTTCCATCGACGCCAGGGTGCCCTATGTCATCATGACAAAGTTTCACGACTCGCCAACGCATACCACTAGGAATAACTAGCAAAAGTTTGTTTCCATCGCCTTTCCTAAAGAGTCGATTGGATTTGACTACGTACTCGCTACGATATTTCGTCTGTTGACTTGAGGCTGTTTTCCCAGTGAGAATATTCATTATTTGAAGTAATTTTGAATCTTGTTTTTGCATAGTCCACAGCCAATCGCTTTCAGAGAGTCGTACATTCATTATGCAGGCACCTATGTCTTGCGGTTCATGGACGGTTTCTACAGGAGCACGGCTCATCGCATCAACATGCTTCATCGCCTCTCCTGGTCGGTGGATAATATCGAAGTCGTATTCTAATAATTTTAGGAACCAGCGGGCTATACGCGGAATAAGTGGTTTCGTTGATCTCAAGCTTGATATTGCAGAACAATCGGTAGCAATCGTGAAGTGTTTTCCGAGAACATAAATACGGAATCGTTCACATGCCTCGACAACGGCCATCACTTCGAGTTCGTAGCTGTGGTATTGGTTTTCGGCTTCGCTACATGCCCGACTGAAATATGACACTGGTTCAAGCTGCCCATTTTCGTTCTTCTGAAGAAGGATCGCTGCAAGGCCCACGCTGCTAGCATCAGTGTGAATATGCTGCTCCTTATTAACATCATAAATTTTAAGCACTGGTTCTTCTGTCAAAATTTGTATCAGCTTTCGGAACGCATTCTCACAGTCGGTTGACCATTTGAACACGGCTTCCTTTCTTGTAAGGCGAGTCAAGGGTATTGCGATATGGGCATAGTAAGCTACGAATTTCCTGAAGAATCCAGTGAGACCCAGAAATCTTCGTATCTCCGTTGCGTTGGTTGGGACCGGATATTCACGAATAGCGTTTGTTTTGTTCTTTCCTGGGGTAACACCGTTTTTGTTGAGTTCATGGCCTAGAAATTTTACATGGTTTTTCATAAATGAGCATTTTGATAATCGCAGTGTAAGACCCTCATGTCGGATTATGGATAAAAATTCAGCGAGATTATGAAGACCCTCTTCGAAAGTGTCCGATGCAGATCCAATCTCATCCACGTAGATGGAAACTTTACTTTTCAACTGATTTTTTATTTTTTTTGCATCATCTCTTGGAAGGTTGAGGGGGCGTTCTTGAGCCCAAAGGGCATGCGATTGAATTCAAAATGTCCATCCCTCGTTACAAAACCTGTATATTGCTTGCACTCTTCTTCGATTTCTATTTGGTAATAGCCTGACATCATATCAAGAGTAGTGTAAAATCGCTTACCTGCCATAGATGTAAGAACTTCTTCGACGGTCGGCATTGACCAAGGTCGCTTTTCCGTAATTGCGTTTAATTCACGGTAGTCCACGCATAGCCGCTCTTCGCCGTTTTGTTTCCGAACAATGACAATTGGTGATGCATACGAAGATGTAGCTGGACGAATTATGTTTAAATCGAGTAGTTCCTGAATAATTTTGTTCACCGTTTGTTGTTTTGGGAAAGGAATAGCGTATGGTTTTTTTTCGATTGGTTTGTTTGACGTAAGTTTAATTTGCATTTTTACCGACGCGCACTTCCCGAGGTCTTTTAAATTGTCACCGAAACAACCAGCGAACGAATTCAACAGAGTGATTAACTTATGCTTCTCCTCTACAGAGAGTTGATCACCAAAATCGATTTTGTCATGGTCAAGTGCACTTATTTCACAACGTCCGTTTTCGATTACGACGCGGCCTTTGCTCAGAACATCGACTCCGATTATAACATCGTACGACATCACCTCATCATCGATGACCATAAGTTCACTTTTAAATTCAGACCCGTCAATTGTCATCGGAACCATTAATTTTTCGCGACACTCAAATTCACCTCCTGCGAATCCAACGAGTTTTTCATTGCAAGGGACAATATTATTTTTGAAATTCGCGGACACTTTTCTACAAACAAGCGAGAAACTACTTCCGGAGTCAATCAATGCAACACATTCAAAGTTCTTGATAAAAATTGTTTTCAATGTTTCTTGACGCACACTATTCATGATTGTATTAATTGGGGCTCTACCTTGATAGGGACAATTTTTCGTTTCGTGGCTAGTTGTCAGACATTTTTCACAGCGTGGTTTTCTTTGAGGTTGGTTACAATTTCTTGAGACATGTCCGCGATCGCGACAGTTATAGCAAATGGGACCCGAATTCTCTCGTTGTTGACCACTGAATTGCGTTTGTGGAGCTTGAACATAATGTGATGCGTTCACATAAGGACCTTCACTCGCACACACCCGGTTCAGAGTTTTCAGCAAATCGGAACACTGTGGGAACGAACAGGCCGATAGCATTCTGCGCAACCCGTCATCGTATAGCCCGTTTATTACATAACTAATAATCGCATTGTCATCCAGACCTCCGCGGCGACCGATAGATAATATTCTGTAATAAAACTCAACTATTGTTTCATCTTTCATTATGCGCGATTTCATCATTTGCCTATGTACGTCGGCTGTGTTTATAACGCAACGAAAATCTAGCATGAATGCACACACGAATTCGGACCACGATTTAAAAACACTTTGTGCGTCGATCCATAATTTTGCAGCGCCTTTCATCTTACATTGAACTGCAAACAAAACGGATGCTTCGTTCCACTGGTACGCGTTTTTTAGTTGTTCTACACGCTCAACGAATTGTGTGGAAGAAAGATTTCCATAACAAGGTTCAAACTCTGGAATGACGCAAAGTAAATCCCGAATATTTGTATTTTGTGCGGAAGGCAACTCGGATTGTGTTGATTTTCTATTTTCGAAATACAGTAGTTCATTCGCGACTCTATTTACTCCAACCGACGAGAGAGAAACAGAAATACTTTCGGGCACACACGAATACACATTGGATACACAAGTCGGTGGTTGTTGTGTTGCCATCAGGGGCAGAGACAAAACGTTGGTTGTGAGAGTGTTAGAGCAGGACGGCTGCATATTACAATCATGACTTCCCGAATTAGTGTTTGTTTGTATTTGTACTGTTGGTGTATGCGGCATAACGGTCACGCTAGAAGCTTCGAGATTATTTGTTTGTTGGTTGTTTCCGACGAGCGTTACATTTTCCGAATTCGTTGATGTTTGGTTAGGTTGAACTTTAGACATAACTGAACACGATTGCACGTGGTTTTTTGCTGCTTCCACTTCACTCATCAGCCTCGCATTGTCCTTTTGGAGATTCGACGACAGTTGGATGACGGTAGTAAGTTGCTGGGTCAGCAACTCCATTGAACGTTGGAGTGCACTAACATCGTCCCTCAACTTACCTACGTCCGTCTCGTCTTCCCGTTCTTCGTTTTGCTCCAATTGACCTTCGCTCGCGGCCGTTTCTTGAGCTTTCTGCACTTCTGTGAATTCGTAATTATTCAGACGATTAATCAATTCGTTTTTTGAGCCCGTAGTTTTGTCCTTTAGTTGGGCAAGAATTTGTTTTAATTCGCGAACTGTACATTTGTTCAGGTCCATATTTTTTTTTCTTTTTTCCACTGCCTTAAACGTTTATTTATCATTGGATATTTATCCCACTTCTGAAATTGTCCTGGATGGCCGATTTCCGAAATTAATAAACACGAACACGAAATTTAGTTTTTAAATCTTTTTAATTTTCCAAAATAGCAAATTGCGACCATGCGCTCATGTTGAGATATACATCGAGATTGAGAATTATAAAAAATAGTTTTCAAAATGAAAGAACAAAAATGAAGAATGAAAAGGATAGATACAGAGATGTTAGAAAGGAATAAAAGTGAAATGAATTCAGGGTTGTCAATAAAATAAAATGATAGATGAGTTCAGAGATGACACAAATAAGTTTGCAGTTTCATAACAATACGTTTTAAATTTTTGGACATCTATGTCAAAACCGCTTGATAGACACTGCAAAATTATGTGAATTTTTTTGATTAGATTGACATCTATACCGGTTATTTCGCTGGATTTCACATTATTTTTGAAAAAACGCCTGGCCACATTACCTGTGTTTGTATTTCCATATAATTCAGGCCTTACTTTTAAAAAATATTTCGCAGAGTTCCTGCCTTTTGCAGATGAAAAATTGCATGTTGAGACCTTCAATATGATAGAAATTGGTTATATTTTGCTTGCTTACTTACAGAATAAATTGAAAATAAAATATTTTAGGCAAACATTTTTTACTTTTAACTTCTATTCCTAGTAAAAAATATATTGAACTGTGTTAAATACTTTTATTTTTGCTTTGATGTTTGCCTAATCGAAAAATACCGTTATGTAAAAAAAATTTTGGCATTCTCATTTTCTATTAAATTTTTTCCTCAGATTTACATTACAATTGAGTTTAAACCTATTCTTTTATAAAGTATATACCTTATTTAACAAATTGTGTACAAAACTTTTTTTTAAGCAATTTATTTTTAGCTTTTTAATAATGGCCACTTTTATCGGTCAGATAACCACGGAACACAATTTAAACAATACTCACTTCTTTGATGCCGAACAGTAAAGTGATAGAACAATGGAATGAAAAAAAAACTATGAAATCATGTGACACATATTATCAGTAAATCGAAACAGTTATATTTATTGAGATTTAGGGCCAGTTCGTTCACAGTGGGTTAAATCTTCAATTTGTTTATCACAGATTCCTCTTAATCCATAATTAAGAACTTGTGATAATCAAAGAGTGTTTGTTCACTTTTTTTCACCTTGATTAACAAATCATGGTTTTTCTACAAATCATTCCATTTTCCAGTCTATCAGTCAGTTTCTTGTCAAAACTTAAATCAAGAATTAAATTTCTAATTTCATTTTGTTGTCAATCGTAGTGCTAATTTAATAGTGAGGAAATGAATTTTGTTTAATTAAATTTTTTAAAAGAATAAAATGTAAAAGAATTCGGAAGAAGTGAAATTTGTTTAAGAGCCGATTTTTCAATCGTCAGATAAACAAGCAGATAGTGTTTATTGGATAAATAACAAAATGTTGGATTTTTCAATCGTCAGATAGACTTTATCTGAAGAAAAACGCTCTTATTTATTCGACCGATGAATACTCAGATAAGTTTATTTGCTAGTTTGTTATTTTTTATTTTTGTTCGATGATTGAAAAATCGGCTCTAACTTGAACTTAAAAGACTTGAAGAAGAAGAAGAACTTTCGTCTCATCCTGCCAGGAACCAATTTCCAGGCTCAAGTGTGGCAACAGCTATGTGTTATTCCAAAAGGACAGACATGGAGTAACGAGGACGTTGCTGGTGCAATGAATCAACCGAAAGCCATCAGACCTGTGGCAAATGCTATTGCAAGAAATGAAATTGCTTATTAAAGTCCCTGCAAGTGCGGGCCCCCACAGGAAAATAATATTTTAGAGCGGAAAGGTGTTCATTTGGATTAGTTTTGTTTTTGTTTAAATTTAATGTTGTAATTTTGTTAAATAAACTAATTTTATATCCGTCCAATGTGACTTCTAGTTCTGTAACGTTCTTTCTTGTTTCTGACGTTTGACCACAAAGAACTAAGCAAAGTTCAGGGTCTAAAAAAAATAAGCAGAAGCAAAAAGCAATATTAAATTACCCTTAACACAAAAATTTTAGAATATTTCTTCTGAAAAATTCTGGGCTATGAACAACTGTGCGCTCTGGGCGAGTGGTTCACTTGGCAAGTTTTCAAAAGAAGATAACTTTTGGATTATTAAGTAATTGAAGGAGTTCAAATATAATGTCAATGCGTAAATCAAGTATATGAACAAACTGAATTTTAGTACATCCTTGATTAAATTGCCTTAGGGCCAGTTCGTTGAGAGTGGGTTAAATCTTCAATTTGATTATCATAGATTCCCCTTGATTCAGGGGTGAAATCGGCTAAAATCAAAAATGATTATCACATTTGTGATAGTCACATGTGATGAAATGAAATTTTCCGTCTGCGTAAAATTATCACAAAAATTTTTTTTAGTTTTGGAATCACTTGGCCAAACTGACGTTTGTAATTGTTGACAGTTGATTTTTATTTCAATTTGTCAGTTTGGAAAATTAAAACAAACGTTAAGGAATTCTAATTTAAAACCAAATTATCTGCTGAGCAGAACTTGTTCAATTGATTTTTAAAAGGTAATTAATCCGCAAATTTAAACATATTAGAAAAATATCAAAATTTCCTTTAGTATTTTTAGATGAACGCCGAAAAAATGAACGTTTTCAAGCGGAATGGCCGCAAAGAAGAAATCCATCTTTGAAAAATCACATCTCGCATCCAAAAGAACATGGATTTCGTTGATCCTGTAGCAATTACCTTCAATGAAACTCTATCTCTATGCCGGAATAACAACCCAGGAGGTGGATAATCTGGCAAGCGACCAGGAGCATTCGCCATCTATCTAGAACCCTGGCATTCGGACGTTTTTGAGTTCCTTGACTTGAAGAAGAACACCGGAAAGGAGGAAACTTGCGCACGTGATCTTTTCTATGCTCCGTGGATTCCTGATTTGTTTGTGAAACGTGTCGTGGCCGACGGATATTGGTCGCTCATGTGTCCTCCAAGAAGGAGGGTCGCGGTCGAGACCGGAACACACTACATGCTCTACAAGGACGTCTGCAATCGAAAATCGAATCAACAAAATATCGAAACAATCAAATGCAGTCATCTGTGCACAGAAATTGTCGAGTTTTCAGCTCCAGATGAAATAGCTGTCTGCAGTTTGGCGTCGATCGCTTTGAGTGCAAGGAAATCCTGCAATAAGAAATGTAGAATACAACTCCAACCAACCTCTGCGATTGGGCCGCTCTGAAGAAGAACATTTCGAACGTGGGTGTTGACCTACCGAAACTAGCAATTCAATGCAAATCTAAACATTGTGGTGTAATGTACCTATGCTTTTTATTAAATAAAGAGAATATTATTTTATAAAGTTGATAGGTCTTGTTTTTTTTTTCCTTTCGGTACCAAAATTAATAACAATTTGGTTTGTTGTGTGTTTTATTGAAGTTTTTATTGCAATAAGCATAACAATGATAAGATAAACAATATTTTAGTGTCGGATGATTAACCAACACGTTATATGGCTAGCGAAGAGCCCTGGAAGCACTACACTGAACCAAATATAAGAGGTGAAATCAACTAAATGTTTTCGTAACATATTAACTAAAGAATATTACGAAATTGATGATTTTTTGTAAATATTTTATTCAAATCAACAAGCTGATCTACGAAAATAAGGAAATTTATTCAAAGTGAATAATTTATTTAGTTAACTTTTTAACGGAAGAAACAATAGTTGAATTGACGAAATATATAAGAAATTTGAAGATATTTCGTAAAAATTTTTATTCAAATCAACGAAACATTATTCAATTTAGATAACTCTTCGGTTATTTTTTTTCCGGGTCTAATAATTTGTAATTGAAGAATTTTCGTTCAATCAACAAGCACTTTGTTTGTTATTTACTAAGAAAATATTCAAATTGACTATTTCTTTTTATTCAAAACTGAAATTTTTTCGTTAAAATTGAAAAAAAAAATATTCATTATGCCCTTAGCCCTTAAGCATTCTACTTAATCAACGAAACATTTTTATATTTGAATAAATTTGAAGAATTTTCGTTAACCGATTTACGCATTCTGCAAAATTAACGAAAAATTCCAAGATTTGAATAAATTTTGTCAACGTGCTTGCGTCTTTTTCTTGTTTTCGCGTAAGTTAAATAAAAAATGCAACATTCAGTATACATAGTTACTTCTTATCAAACAATTGAACCGTACGGAGCTAAAGTTTGTAATTAAAAACGTGTAAAAATAAAGTGTTCATTGTGTGTTGTGTTTAGTCTGTGTACTTTGTGTCCTAAGTGCTGTGGTTGTTACCTACACCTTGCTGTTAATACAGACTTCTTGGTGAGTTATAAACTTTTTATATTTTTGTTTGTACTTTGTAGACCAATAATTTGGTGCTTATGCTTATACATTTCTTTCTTTCTTTCTTTCCACAACGTTCTCATTCCAACATCAAAAAATCGAAAAAAAAACAACTCCGGCTGGCGAAAATAATAAAAGATCAAAATTGTCCATCGGAGACTCGCAGCTCACCTTTATGCTAGATGGAAAAAAGTGGCGGACTGTGAGGAGCATATAAAGGAAAGGATGGACCAAAATATGCGAATCCAGCCATTTGTGCTCCTCACTGGGGACATTTTAAACCCAATGGATATCATCATTTACATCGATGGAATTAAATGTAAGATGAATTCAGCAAGCTATGCGTTTGATATATGTTTTAAAAATTTTCAAGTTTTTAATCTTGAATATCCAGCACCGTCAGTGCTTGTCCAAAAATATTTTTTACAATTTAAGAACAGAGTACGACATTGAAAGTACCGCCATCAACTGTTTGATCCAATCAATGAAATAAAAAAAACTGTGTATATTGAAAAATAAAATAATCTAAAGTAATTTCGTTGTTGTCGTTATTAAGGTGTCGTTATTACTTTGGGTTTTTTTTTCAGCATTCATCCAGAGCTGCTTTTACTTAACTTGTTTAGATCTTAATCAACGGATGGAGTAAGGCATCTACCATTACTGATTTTCAATTGTATTTGGCTTGATTAGAACAAATACGTGCTATCTTATAGTTGATTTGAAGAATGCATGGTGAAATTGAATATTTTTCTTGTTGAAAACACAAACGTTTTTATTTAAACCAACTAAACAAAATGTTGAATTGACTAAACTAATAAGTCAATTGAAAAAATTTTCATCAAATTCACAACGGTTATTATAGTCAAATTGATTAAGTTAATATTCAATTTGACTAATTTCTTTTATTCAAATTTAAAAAAATTTCGTCAAATTAACGAACTTAATTAGTAGAATTATAGTCAAATTAATTAAATTAATATTCAATTTGACTAATTGCTTTTATTAAAATTTAATAAAAAATCGTCAAATTAACGATCTTCATTAGTAGAATTGAATAAATAATTAACTAAAAAAGATTCGTGGATTTGACGAAATTTCTTCAAATTCACAGCTGACTACCAAATATTCAAATTGAATAAATGAATTATTCAATTCAACAAACGGATTAGTAGGGTGTATATTAACCTACTTTTCGTTGATTTAACCTGCGATTTAGTTGTTTTCACCACCTTTTTTGGTTCAGTGTACGAAATTCTTGACAATGGAATCAATCAATTTAGCCAACAGTTGGGAAAACGACCGCGAAAAATTGTTGCAAATAAGGTCGACGAGCAAGAAGCCGAACTCAATGTTATGGAACTCGAACAGCGACTTAACCATTTTATGGCCAAGAGAATCACTAAACGAAAATGTTTTGAAAACTTTCTTAGGAAACTCAAATCATTTCATACCCTTTATCATTTCGTTCTTGTGAAGTCCAATTGATAGAAGAACAAAACCACATACTGGTTCTTGTAATTCACCAAGGAGATTTCAGAAAACTGGCCATTCAAAACAGCAGTTCCGGAAAATGCAGGGGCTGGTATCTGGAAAGATGGCATCTTGAAATAAAAAAGATAAATTAAAACTGAATAGAGTTGAAATTAAACCCACCATCAGTCGTGGATATCCATGTTCATCATCTATTTGCAAAGATTAACCAACACGTTATATGGCTAGCGTTGCAGCAGAAACTGTTGATAGGAATGATTAAATCGCTTTGCATCAAATGTAAGTAGTTTCTATTGCTAGGGTAGTCATTTAACGTGTTGGTTAACCATCCGACCTTATACCACGAAAAATATTGTTTATCAAAAACCCATTGCTTATTGCAATAAAAACTATTCAATAAAATACGTAAAACAAAAACATTTGAATGGACACACTTTATTTTTGATTTCATAAAAAACATTGAAGCAAATTTTGTATGAAAGTGACTACTAAAATCCTGTCACAGAAAAAAATCACAAAAATGTGATTGTCACAAGTGATAATCACCTTACACAGACCAAATTTGTGATATGTGATTATCATTTATCACAAATCACCTTAGCCGATTCCACCCCAGGATTAAGAATCCGTGATTATCAAAGAGCGTTTGTTCACTTTTTTATCACCTTGATTAACAAATCATGGTTTTTCCACAAATCGTTCCATTTTCCAGGCTATCAGTCAGTTTCATTGTCAAAACTTAATCAAGAATTAAGTTTTTTATTTCATTTTGTTGTCAATCGTTTTGTTTAATAGTAAGTTAATGAATATTTTTGAATAAAGATTTTTAAAAGAATATTAAAACAATGTAAAATGTGAAATACCCATGTCAGGAGCTATTCAAGAGATTTCCCGAAGTCATACAATATGCAAGAGGACACAAATCACGAAGCATCGAAACCAATTTACAGAATAATTTTCGTCTCATCTTGCAAGGAATCGATTTTCAGGCTCAAGTGTGGCAACAGTTATGTGTTATTCCAAAAGAACAGATTTGGAGTAACGAGGATGTTGCTGTTGCAATGATCAGACCTGTGGCAAATGCTATTGCAACGAAATTGCTTATTTAATTCCCCTGTATCGAGTTATTGCTAAATCGGGAAAGAGCAAGAAACGATGGGGACCGCACAGGAAAATAAGTATTTTGGAGCGGGAAGGTGCTCATTTGGATTAGTTTCGTTTTTGTTGAAGTTTATTTTTAATAAAATAATTTCTTATCCGCCAAAAAAAAGTTCTATCTATATCTACCATATTATGTATCTCCTAAAAATTGTGTTCAGTGAGCCTTATCACTCTAGCTGCTGGTGATGGAATGGAAAGGAAAACCCCTTCAGTGCCCTACGTTTTGGGTTAGATCTCCTGGTTAGGATGTGCGACGTGGCTTCTTGTTCTGTAACGACTCAAGACGTTTGTCTTGCTAGGTGATTGAGTTGTTGTATCTAAAGTAGTGCTGGATGATGTTGCAAAGTGCAGCTGTTATTAACATCTTGCGAATTTGAAACCGATTGATAACTTGAACATTGCTAAATGGAAGTTTCTATGTCTTTCTCTATTAGCGGTCAGACGCCAGTACACGTAACCTCTAGCTAATGTTGGTCATTTTTGTGTACCCTTAACACAAAAATTTAAGAAGGTTTCTTCTGAAAAATTCTGGGTTTTGAACAACTTTGCGCTCTTGGCAAGTTTTCAAAAATGATAACTTTTGGGTTATTAAGTAATTGAAGCAGTACAAATATCATATCAATGCGTAAATCAAGTGTGAAAAAACTGAATTATAGTACATCCTTGATTAAATTGCCTTAATCGAACAAAATTGGATGATTAACGAAATCTCAAATGAAGTGCTCAAATCATGGATTTATTAATTACAGTTTTTGTGAACAAACGAATTCAAGGATTATCAACTGGAATAATCCTTGATTAAAGATGATCAAGCTTGAACGAACTGGCCCTTAATCGAGCAAAATTGGATGATTAACGAAATCTCAAATTAACTGCTCAAATCATGGATTTCTTAATTACAACTTTTGTGAACAAACGAAATCAAAGATTATCAACTGGAATAATCCTTGATTAAAGATGATCAAGTGTCAACGAACTGGCCCTTAGTACGTATAAAAAAAACGATTTCTCGCCGGTTTAGCCAATGCAAGACCCCATAGTGCGCCGGCGGCTTTGATATCCAGCTCTTTTTTGATCTGAGAAGCTTACTTGCTATTTTTTTATTTTTTTTGAGATAGGTACTTATCTTCTTGGGGTATTGTTTTCCGTTTACCGCCTCTGTTTTTCGTCCTTTCTGAATATTTTATAGCATTTGGTATCATTTTTGCAGAGCAAGAGCCAATCCATAGAATTTCCTTGGAAGTTTTACTTTCTCTACTGAAAGACAAAATAAAACTTGTTTTCTCGGTGGTGCATAATGCTAACAAGACGGCCCACTTTCAAAAAACAAAAAGGAAAATGATTTTACAAATGAAAATACAATGGCTAGTAGTGCTTTTGCAAATTGACTCATTTTTAATTAATTTTCCTTAAAGATTTTTTTTACCGAAAAAATTGATTCTTTCAGCTTTCAATCGATGAAGTTCGGCTAAACAATTCTGGTGAGAAGTTCCTACAAAACAAAGAAATGTATCCACCATACAAACCATTTAAAATCGTACTCACCAAAGAAGGCACTATATCGCATTTACTTTTCAAAGACAACGATCCGATTTGGTCGACAAATTTGAAAAGAGCAATAGCATCCACACTGCAATTCCAAATGAAATCGGCTGCAGCTTTTGTTGTTGATGAGGTAACAAAAGGTAACGCACCAAATAAACAAATCAAATTGTAACCAATTATCTTTGAACAGACGGGCATCCATGGCAAATGCTCCACTGAGTACTTTGTGTCTAATAAAACCAACTACATATCGATACGAAAGACCCCCGAACTTAAAACCTGCACTCCTCACGCAGAGGCCGTACATATAACCCGCAGTAATGTACCGCCAAATTTGTGCGAGTTCGATTTTCAAAAGAACGTTATAATTGGAAATGAAGCTGTGTATGGACTGCTTCCACACAAGGATACAGAATATTTTCTCAGTATGGCCCATGTTCGGGGTAACACTCTGATCCATACATTTGAGTCTACCGGCGAGGCGCAATACATTAATTCAGAGTAAGAGAATCGCTTTGATTAACCATCCTTCTATATAAACACAACCCCCACAGAGTAATAGAATGTAAGTTGTTGAAAATGTTTTGTTTCCTTTTTGCTTCGTGTCCGACTCCGACGCCGCTTCCACTCACACCCGCATCCGTATCCACACCATCAATTTACAATTGTACTGGCATTGTGCAGACTTCTGTTGAACTTCCTGAATGAGACCACCATTGACATTCCCATCGATATTGAAACTGCAATGGCAACAACTCCATCCGGACTTGAACTACTTCCAGAGGATCCAAATGATCCAACTGGTGGAAGGCATCCGCAGTTCCAGGAAACATTAATAACCACTGCATCGCATATGCTTAATAGTCTGGCTGAGGGTCTGGAGAGTTCCGATTTGAAATTTGGCGAACCATACGACAGTGCATTGTCGGAAATAATAAAAGTGCTCTCCCAAATGGATTACCAATCGCTGCAGAAGCTTTACACCGAAGTGGATATTGGGACTTCATACCGGCAAGAGACAATAAGGAATATTTTCTATGAGATAATTCCTCGGATTGGAACAAAAGCCTCGGTGCTCCTGACAAGAGACCTTGTAATGGAAAAGCAAATAAAATCGACTACAGCAGTGCAATTGTTGATTTCATTGCCCTTCCATATTTTCGAACTATCCAAAGATTTGGTGAAAGAATGCGAAGCTTTCCTAAGCCTTGGTATGTTTATGGATTTTTGAAATAATAAATAAGTTTATATTATTTATTTTCTTTTTGTCTTTTAGGTCCTGATCGTCCTGAGGTGCGACAAGCAGCTATTTTAAGCTTTGCTACATTGGTTCATAATGTATTTGTTGGCAGGGGCATATCGAAGGACTTTTTCGATATGTTTGTTCAGAAATACTTCAATCTCTTTCTCAGTAAGTGTTTTTTTTTTTTAGCACATCTTAATTTTTTGGTTGCAAAAAAAGGTGTCATGGAAGAAGATTCCTCTATGTTAAGGATATAGTATTGCTTTTAATTTGATATTGGTTTGCAATGTACTTTTTCTCTGTATTAGTTGCAACCAGCTCAAACAAACAAAAAGGTTTTTGGAATGAGTGTACAAGTCATTTACGTGAAATAAAGATTCCCTGTCATAAGTCATGATGGGGGAGTTCTTGTCTAAGTAGTTGAACATTCGTTACGTTTTATTGATGCCGTCTTGATTGAAGGTTGGTTTCATAGAAATTAATGAAGCCCTAATTCGTCCTGATTGTAAAAACTTTTCACCAATTTGTATATTAAACTAAATTATATTGTGAAAGCCTATTAACATCCATTTGTTAGTTTTCATGCGGTTCCTAGGTGTCTTCACTGATAAGTTTATAGTAATAGTAAATGTAAGGGAATTACTGCACAACCAATGTGTCCCAATTATATCCTAGCAATTCTAGGAATCGAAGAATTACTGCATTAAAATCAATAATGTTTAACAGCTTGGAAAATGTTTGAAGTTTCAATCCGTGAGAATGATAGGCGGCTAGTACCCAACATAACAACTACCCCGGTAGCCGAGTACCCAGGCTTTACAAGTTTTAAAGGTTTTCCCAATCGGGTACGCGATTACCCGATGAAATAAGCAACCCGGGTACCCGATTAAACGTCAGTGTAATTTATGAATTACTATCGTTGTCCATTGACTAAATAATTATTGTTCATCAACATGAATTTTCATTCATAAAATAACATATTACAAGAGCTTGTCACTATTATAACTCAAAAGGTGCTTCTGTTCTGTCTGTCTTAACTTAAAAAGCGCCAACAAAAATTCATATGCTTTTATAAAAAAAAAAGTGATGTCTTAAGATGATACATAATTTGTTAATACTTTTCATGCATTTGAAAAATCCCCACTGCCTGGAACCTTTAATCGATTACACTTAACTGACCCATTTCTAAGAGAAATAATAAAATAAACCATTGTGAGGTATTCTGCTTTTAAAGGCCTTACTAAGAGTCTAGTCAAACCTCTGTTTTCATTACAAAGATTGTTTTCGGACGAGATTTCTATAAATCTTATAATTGCTTTATGAGGTACTTTATGCCACTCCAGTCGTTAGCTCTCTTCCAAAGGCTAACATTTTTGCTAGGCAGTTCGCCTCAAACTCTTCCCTGCCCTGTCAGGGAGTGCTCCCCAGTTCGTGAGCGCGTCAATGATTCCATGGGACAAATTTTCATTCGTATTCGTGCTGTGGCGAAATTCCTAAAGGATCTCAACATACATAAATCCGCTGGCTCATATAGTATCTCCGCTATTGTTTTGAAGAGGCGTTCTTCAACGCTGGCAAAACCCTTGCGTAAGCTTTTTCTTTTATCCTTCCTTAGCTCGTTCTGAACAGTTGGAAAACAGCATTTGTCGAGCTCATCGCCACAAAAAGACGAATCTCCCTCACCCTCCATTCTCCGTCCGATTGCACTAACGTCCCTATTTTCTAAGGTCATCAAAACGCTGATAAATTATCAGCTTAATATTTCTAAATGAACGACAGCTGATGAACAGCAGTGCGGTTTCGTAGTAATAGGTCCACTGGTGGTTCACCGAATAGTCGAACAAATCTTTACATCGTTTTGGAGAAAGTAAGATTATTGCGTAGTGGAACTGCCTCTTGCGAAGAACTGACAAAACTTCCCAGAGTATTAATCTGTCATGAAAAAGTGCTTCTCAACTTTGCCGTTCGGAATTGGTGTTAAATTGAAGGTCCCCTCAATTCTTGATACGCACCCAGAGAATTGTTGAAGTACCCCTATACTTTTCCTATACGTTCCCAGACTCGCATCCCTCGTCTTTAGATGTGGAACTGCAACTGCTTAATAAAATGAGCTCATTAAACCCTGACTTATAATTGAAAATAAAAAAACGCGTAAAGTTTAATGCTTCAAAAACTCAATGCTGCCTTGTATCGTTAAAGCGAAATCAACCCCCTTTTCCACTGTACATGAGTGGCACTTGCATGAGTAAAACCGAACATCTCGAAATTCGCGCTATGTGCATCACGATGCAAGAAATTGTTTTCTCTTACGGCCTATACGGCCTATATGCTTGAGTACAGATCCCACGTTTGGGCTATTGCTCCAGCGACGTACTTAAGTCTTTTGGTATACAGAACAGAGCATTCTGATTCGTTGATTAATTTACGTCACTTGAACATTGACGTAATATCTCATGCCTCACCCTATTTTACCGATATTTCAACGTTTATGTTCTAGTGAAATAGCCAGTTGCATGCCTTCCCTTAAGAAATTCAACAGTAATACCCGCGCCTCCAGGAATGCTCATCAGTTCACCCTCGAGTCCAACGTCAGACGTACTGTCATGTACAGCGAATCGGTTTTCAGCCGCACTACGCGAATGTGGAACTCTCTTCCACACTCTGTCTTCCCCAATCATTGGAATGTTCAAGAATTCAAGACTTAAGCGACATCGCATCCTTAGAACTTTCCATATATCCCACGTTCCCTTACGCTCGAACTGTGCTTTGGCATAAAACGAGAATATAAACCCCTTGAGTGGGTGCTCATTATAAAAAAAAAAACATTAAATTTAAATGAAAATCTCAGGAATGATCGCAAAACAACAAGGACGAAAGCAATATTCAAGTTCCTAGCATCGATGTGACGGGACATAGGTTCACCATTCTCCTGAGTAATATTTTCGAAGTTTTATAATTTAAAAAGTTTGTTCAAGATCGCATTAAATAACTTCAATTTTTGATATCAAGAGTAAGGGCTTAGATCTGAGAGTTAAAAATGAAAAACAATTGTTGCTACTAAAATAGTACTCATACGTCACAGTGCATCATTTGTCAATATGATTATTTATAATATATGTATATCGTCTTCTATAATATCTTAACAATGTCTTTCTAGCACCAATTACCTTAAGGATTAATTATACTTCCTACCTTCTCATAAATACATGTTGCATTAGAGTTGACGAAAGAATCAGTTTAGTCAGATAGAAACCAAGGATATCCTTTTGGACGAAAGCATTCTTCAATGTCTCTCTCAAAATTTTCCCAGCTTCTTCCCGAAGGGTTTCTGTCCAAATGTCAAACCTTTTTTGGCATCAAGAGATACATGTCTACCGATTTAAAACTAAATTTGAATACCTGCCTGAAATTGTAGAGAAATTTGTTGAGAACTTAAAGAGTGTTCTAAAGTTGTCACATTTGTTGATTGTTCAGGCAACGATGTTTTTATAAAATAACAATTTTAACCTTGACACGTATTTTCAGATGAGCATGACTACGAAAATAAAATGCTTTACCTGCAAGGTTTAAGTAATTTGCAACTAGGCAATGTTGCCAACTATTTGGATCCGATAGTTCATAATGATGAAGAAGACGATGATATTAAGTTTCTTGCTGCATGGGCAACATTGCCTCTAGCAACAACTCGTCCTGACAAGGTACATCAATTTAAAAAAAAAACCCATCTTAAAAGTTTAATTCTCCAATATTTCATTATATCTTAGATCTATGAAATTTACTGGCCAATATTTGAGTCGAAAAATGCAACTCTAGAATTGCGAGTGGCAGCTGTTACTCTACTTCTCATATCAAATCCAACTCCAGCTCGATTGATAAGCATCCATCGAATTATCCAAAACGAGACCTGTCATCATATGATTAACTACTACCGCACAACAATTATAAGTATTTCGGAAACAACTTTTCCTTGTTATCAGCATTTGTAAGTTAGAATTTATGAACTTCACTCTATGTGTCTGGTACTCACTTTATACTGTTTTTTTTTTTTTTCAAGGCGACGTTTGCTATCTTACATGCATCGACATCTGCCACCAAAACCTGAATCACGTTACTGGGTAACAGGAAATTATATTTTTGACTATCGTGACTCGAAATTCGGAATAGGTGCAATGCTTCAAGCATTCGTTGTTGGAGACCCCGTTTCGGATCTACCCGTTGTTATGTATTTCAAATTTGATACGGAGGCACTGGGGAAATTCACTGGACAACTAGCGGTAAGTTTGAGACCTTGCCTTCAAGAGTTAAAAATTGTACTTGTGTCTTTCGTTTCAAGCTGTACATCAAAGCACGTGGACTTCCTGATGCAGTACTTGGACGGCTTATGAAACCTGAATCGAATACATTAAAGTTTGAGAATCTCAAAAGTATCTTAGCACTTCTTCAAGCTCCAAGGATTGAAAGTACACCTCTGCACTTGGAATTGATTATACAGATGGAAGGAAAGAGTGTCTTATCGTTTTACCTTAATCAACAAAGTTATATGAACTTAAGCTATCAGGATTGTAATATACTAATAACATACATTTTTAGTCAAGTAGAACTTGAAAGAGAGCAAGTATTTCTTTTTTTTCAGTAATGAGTCGGTTAAGCTTTCTTATTGCAACTGATAGTCATATTAACATGCAAACAGTAAGATGGCCATTCATGACGAAGTACTCTGTTCCGACAGTTTTGGGAACAGCATCTGATGTTTTGCTACAGACTACAGTCTTGACATCGTTGAGAGGAAACATCACCCAACATACATTGCCAGATGCTATCAAAAGAACACATCAAATTGACGCAAGGTCAACTACAATTAAAAAGAAAAAAGTTTGAGCTAATGTCTAATAACGTTAAAATATAAATTTTATAGATATTCATCGTATGCATCGTGTCGCAGTCGAAGTTATAATCCATTTTTGAATTTGGATCATGAAATAAACCGTGAACAGGGATTCTTAATCTATGTTCCATTCAATAATGATGTCATCTTGAACATAACAAGTGTTTGCTTAAAGTATTCATTTTCTAGACCTGAAAAGCTCACAAGTGGAATGTCTTTCAAATCGAGATCTCTCACATCGACAAAAGGTTTCATTACGAAGTCATCAATGCAACCATTTGAGGAACTTATATTACCTGAAAGGAGGCAAGGAGTGGTTTGTGGTTTTTATTTTTGTTGAATGTTGTGCTTTAAATTTTTTGTTGTTATTTCATAGTTCCAGCTTTTTAAGTACAATTCAGATGACTTAGGTGTCTCATTAGCTGTCAATACCAATCATAATGAGCTAATTAAATATTGTGGAATGCTTCTTAAATCGGAATTCATGGAAAAGTACGTACATACACTGAATAATTGTTTTTCATAAAATATTATTTATAACGTTATATTTTAATGGTTAAGACCTACCAAAGCCTGGTACGCGGGTGATAATTGTTAAGACACATTTTTTGGAACTTTTGAGACCAATAGGGTCTGAAATTTCCAATACTTAGATACACTTGACTACGCATTCTTCCAAATGGAAATTAAAACTAATATCACCTCAAGCCCGTGAACATTTTCAAGGATTATGTTCTTTAATTCAATTCAAATGTGAAAGGTGCATAACTTTTCGTGATGATGATGGAGGGTTTGACTTTTTTACCTGCATGGAAGGCCGTTGTCATTGTTTGGGTCGTTCGGCGGCGCGGCGTGTCAGTCGGTTGTTTCTTTTTTTTAGAGTAATTCTGATCATGATCACTATAACGCCCCTAAGTCTACATATAAGACGACTGTTACCAGTTCGTGACAATTTTTTATTTTAAATTCGGAAAGCTAAACCGAATTAATAGCAATGTGAAAAATATGTTACGAATTTGGTGCATGATCGTTTTTTAAAAGAATGAATAACAATCAGCTCAAGTCAAATTCTATACAAAGTTAATTTAATTCATTGTTATTTTTTGAATATTTAATATTGGACTAGCTGACGACCGAGACGTGCGTTGTGGCTACTAAGGTTGAGTGTGCAGTTTTACAATCACTTAACAGAGTTACCTCAATTTCAGAAAAGACAACGGATAGTGCAATTTTCAATGAGACCCTTACTTACTTTTACCAATTTCAAATTTGCGGGGAATGTTTTCTCAGTTACTCGTCGAGAATTCAAAAAAAGTATCTCACGTCTCACCTTTGTTTGTAACCACACTGTCCGTAATTATTTTATCGTCACTGTGCTTTGTTCGTATTCATTGCGAAAGCAAGTCACGCCGGGAAGGGAACTGTAAACGTTTGAATTCGAATGGCATATCTGTCGGGATCATTGGAATACGTGGCAACATTCTGTCGTCACAATTGAATTTGTTGTCCCGATAAGATTGTTCATAATTTTCTTGATTGAGAGTCTGGTTCCGATGCAAGGTCGTGGTGGATTGATGTTTCGAAGAAAATGGGTACTCCCATTTTCAATTTAAGAACGTTCGGTGGCATGCCTGGCAATGCAAGCGAATTCAGAAGTTGACTAGACAACTTTGTCTTGATTTACCACAGTATCGATGAACTTATATAGTTATGTTGTAGATTTGTTGTTTTTTTCAGCACTGTTACTGAGCCACTGATGATTTGTGTAATTCTGTGTAGTGTTGGGGAAAACTTTTTGTATACCAATTCGAATATGCTTTCTGTGTGATCTTACAGAAGTTTGCTGGCAATGTGATTACGTTGCGAAGATTCATCAATTTGCATTTGCCCATTTCCAATATCCATTAATTGTTTTGCAATTGTAGTAGTTGTATAATGTATACGTTCGTTGGTTTTCAAAATCAAACTCCATAAAACTGATGATTTGAGACAAGTAAATGGTCCGCCAAATAACTTTTTTTTTTTAAATGCTATAAAAAAAACTACTGAATATTTTCTCAAATTTCTTTTTTTATTTGAAAGTAAAATCCTTCCGGTTAGTAATGGAAAATAATTTCATTCAAATGGCTGCCTCGGCTGGCCATGCAGTAGCCTATACGATCGGTCTAATTTTTAAGCACATTATCGATTGTGTGCAGCTGTATTTCACCAATGGCTTCACGTAGCGCACGCCGCGCCATCCTGTTGAAACAAAATGTTGCCAATATCTATCCTCCTCTTCAATTTTGTGAATAAAAATTCGTTCAACATGGCCCGATAACGATCTCCATTGACTGTAACGGCCACTCCTTGCTCATTTTCGAAGAAAAATGGCCAAATTATGCCTCTGGACCAAAATCCGCACTAAACAGTGATATGGCTCACTGTAGTTAATGCTTTTACTAGTCAATTTTGATAGTATTTACTTTTTTTCGTATGCATAATAGACCAGGGTAGATAATTTTTGAAAACGAAAAAAATCGCAGTAGAATAAAACAAATTAGAAATGGTGGGGGATGCGATAAAAATGAAAGGAAAAATAAATTACGGGCCATCCGAGTTCGGGAAGTGGGCGGGGGGCGGGTTTTAATGGGAAAAAATGGTTTATCTTGATTTCCGGCAAAACTAGAGGTCCTATGGGAAAATGTTAAATGGCAAAGTTGTAGGTAACAAAAAGATCTATAACTTTTGTTCAGACAAATTTTTCACATAACCTCAAAATATATATGAAAAATTCAAAAAACCAAGTTTTTGGTTTTTTATTTTTATCTTTTTCAAAAAAAAAGATTTTTCTACGAAATTTGGTGAAAACTTCCCTTATTATATCCCAGATACACTGTAATTTATTTGGTTAAAAATATTTATTTTTTCCTCTTATATTGAAATAATATCAAAAAAATACCCTAATTTTGAATCGAAAATTCACGTGTCAAAATTTCACCTTTTCTTAAAAAGTCAGCATGCTATTTATTTGTTCAAACGTCTACTTTCTGATGGTGTAAAAAAAATACACATTACCATAGTAAATATTCTCAGAAAATGCAAAAAATTGAAAAAAAACTCGAATTCGATTTTTTTTTCCAACAATCGATGTAACCGTAGTGTTCTATCCATTATCATATATCTCTGTTAGTGATGGGTCAAACCGAGTTGGCGAACCGAGTTGGCAAACCGAATAGGTAAATCGAGTTGACCCGTTCAACTCGAGTTGGCAAACCGAGCCACCTAACTCGAGTTGAAGAAAATTAACAGAGTTAAGTCGAGTTAGCGAACTGAGTTGACCAATCACTAACAGAGATATATCGACCCCTTGCCGCAGTGTTCTTTCCATTATCATATATTCCGGAAGTTTTGCTTAAAACTATTTGCTGCAGCTGTGAAAGTGAATGTAACAGTTTAAAATGTGGCTGTCGAAAACATGGTTTAAAATGTACAAATCTATGCACGAATTGTCATCGTTCCGAAAATTGCTCAAATATGGAAGAAAAAACTTACGAGGAAGTAAATGAGGAAATTTTGGATGAAGAACCAATGCAGTCCGAAAATATCATTGGAGACGAGGAAGGTGGTGGTCTTGAAGATTTCGAAGATTAACTGCAGTTGGAAAGGTCTGTCACATCTTACGATGAAGAAATGCAATCAGAATCAGCTTTTTAACTTATATGTATATATGTACCTAGAGGAAAGGAGAGGATTTAAGCAAGAACACTAGATTTTAGTTTTAATAAAGTTTTTGTTCAATTATAAAGATTTTAAATAATGTTTTGATTGTAATTAATTAATGTTAAATATAAAAAATATAGAAAAATAGGTAATTTAAATTGGATCTTCGATTTGACTTTCACTAGACTTTTACTTTTCTTAGCTTGACTTTTCTTGTCGTACACTTTACTTTTCATAACGTTATTCTTTGATCGAATATACATTTTTTTTGTCTAAGTCTAACCTTAAGTCTTTTCATAAAAATGCAATGATTTTGAATTGAATTCAAAAAGTGTAAGTGCCCATATGTTTGGCTTTAACTAAGATTGTTTTTGTGTTTGTTAAATGTAGCCATCCTACTTATATGTATATACTGTATAGAAAAAAAAATCATGATTAAAAAAAAATCGAATTCGAGTTTTTTCAATTTTTTGCATTTTCTGAGAATATTTACTATGGTAATGTATATTTTTTTTACACCATCAGAAAGTAGACGTTTGAACAAATAAATAGCATGCTGACTTTTTAAGAAAAGGCGAAATTTTGACACGTGAATTTTCGATTCAAAATTAGGGTATTTTTTTGATATTATTTCAATATAAGAGGAAAAAATAAATATTTTTAACCAAATAAATTACAGTGTATTTGAGATATAACAAGAGAAGTTTTCACCAAATTTCGTAGAAAAATCTTTTTTTTTGAAAAAGATAAAAATAAAAAACCAAAAACTTGGTTTTTTGAATTTTTCATATATATTTTGAGGTTATGTGAAAAATTTGTCTGAACAAAAGTTATAGATCTTTTTGTTACCTACAACTTTGCCATTTAACATTTTTCCATAGAACCTCTAGTTTTGCCGGAAATCAAGATAAACCATTTTTTCCCCTTAAAACCCGCCTCCCGCCCACTTCCCGAACTCGGATGGCCCGTAATTTATTTTTCCTTTCATTTTTATCGCATCCCCCACCATTTCTCATTTATTTTATTCTACTGCGATTTTTTTCGTTTTTTTTCCATTTTTGAAGCTATCGGCACTAGTCTATAAACTTCAAGTAGGTAAATACTTGAATAAGAGCTTTTACTAGAAGTAAAAGTATTTACTAGGTATGGATGAATTTTGGTAGTAAATACGTAAAGTAATATGCATGAAAATCTTTTACTACTAGTATTTACTTCAATTTTTACAAGTTGCTAATGAGCAACTTGAACATTTGCTAGTAAATACTTTTGTGTATTTGAAACGAACATTTTCATTTGCAAATCAACAATCAAGGCGATCGGTTCAGTATTCTTGTCAAATGGCCGCGTTTTTGCACATTAATACTGAACAAGTTAACAAGGAACGAAGATCTCCAGCGACAAATAATTTCAAAATGCTTTACCGCTTTGAAAAAGTAAATGTTGGTTGACTTTCTAAATATAGCTTTCCTTCTTGTATTGGAGCCTTGGATTGCACACATGTGGAGATTAAAAAACCTCACTTGCATTCTGAGAATATATAAATCGAAAGGGATATGCATCCATCAACATTCCAGCCACATGTGATGTAAAAGAATATTTTACAAGTGTTGTTTTTGAATGGCCAGGTTCAGTTCATGACTCCAGGATTTGGAAAACAGTTTTCTTGAACCAATTTTAAGAAATTCAGTTAACACAAATCTATTAGCAGATGAGGGATATGGAATTGCCACTTGGTAAATAACACCATTTATAGAAACCCAATCACGAGAAAGGAGAAATCATACAATAAATTGCATACAAAAGAGAGGGTCATCATAGAACGATGTTTTGGTCAGCTTGAAAGTTGATTCCCAATATTACAAAACTGTATACGGGTGCAATTAAAAAACGTGGCAACTCTTATAATGGCATGTTTTGTTTTGCATAATGTTGCAAAGCATTTAAATGAAACCCGACAACTTTTAAGAAGAGGACAGAGGAGTTAAAAGCGAAACTGCCAACGACCTCGGACGCAGTTCTGGTGCACCTGAAATCAGGAGATAGGGGCACCTGCGGAGAAATGAAATAGATTTAATAAAAACAACCGAATGCACCTCAAGCATTTTGACAAAATCTAACGTACAATTATTTTCGTTTTTTGTCAAGATTATGATACAACCACGCGCCGTATGAAAATTTATAATTAAAAAATTAATAACAAATACTTCAGCTCAAAGTGATAAAATCTAAATACCTAATTAAAGCAAAGTTAAGGTTTTTCTTGTTACTTTTTAAGTCTAGTTTTCCATTTTACTTTATTTTTCAATTGTTGTAAGTAAATGCCTGAGTCTTCCGATGAATATGTAGTTTTTACTTGGATGAATCTAGTATTTACTAGTCAATGCTGGCTAGCATTTACTTTTTTTTATGCATACCAAATGAAGTAAATACTACAAATCTGACCTTTTACTTGGTCGTCTAGTGTTTACTTGGAGTATTTACTACTAGTAATTACTTGATTTTTATGCATATGCCCCAAGGTTTTTCTTGTTATACTTTATTAGTCTTGTTTTCCATTTTACTTTATTTTTCAATTGCTGTAAGTAAATGCCTGAGTCTTCCGATGAATATGTAGTTTTTACTTGGATGAATCTAGTATTTACTAGTCAATGCTGGCTAGCATTTACTTTTTTTATGCATACCAAATGAAGTAAATACTACGAATCTGAGCTTTTACTTGTTAATCTAGTATTTGCTTGAAATATTTACTACTAGTAAATACTAGATTTTTATGCATATGCCCAAGTGACTCGTTTTGGGTGTATATTCTCGGGTGTACGCACTGGGGCATATGCATAAAAATCAAGTATTTACTAGTAGTAAATACTAGATCAACAAGTAAAAGGTCAGATTTGTAGTATTTGCTTCATTTGGTATGCATAAAATAAAGATTTGTTTATCTCTACGTGTGTTCAATCCAAGGACCCATTATACGAAGGAATAAGGAGAGCTGTATTGAGAAAGCCAATCTTAATCTTGTTTGGCTGCTAAATGTACCCCATAAATGAACTGTTCATATTCAACTCAAAAAAAATGTTTTAAATCGAACCAGTTGTTCCTGCGATTCGCGCGTTCAAAAAAACAAACTCTTCAGTTTTATAATATAAGAATAGTATAGCATTGGCTGCTAAGCAGAACGTTGTGGGTTCGAATCATACTCGTGTCCATAAAAGTTTTTATTTCATCTTTATTTGATCTACCTCCTGCGAAGACCTGACAAAACTTCCAAGAGTATCAATCTGTCATGAAAAAGTGCTTCTCAACTTTGCTGTTCGGAATCGGCGTTAAATTGTACGTCCCCTCAATTCTTCACACGCACTCAGAGAATTGTTGATGAGAGTAAGCCACCTAGGCCTTGGCTGTCGCGCCACTCTATTTATTTATTAAGGCATTTTGAAATTATTTGTTCCTGGAAATACTTTTTCTGTATTAATGTGAAAGAATGCGGCCATTTCACAAGAATTTTGAACCCATCGCCTTGAAAGTTGATTGGCAAATGAAAATGTTAGTTTCAAACACCTAAAAGTATTTACTGCTTTTTAGCAACTTGTAGAAATTGAAGTAAATACTAGTAGTAAAAGGTTTTTATACATACCACTTTAAGTATTTAGGCCGTGTGCGAATTGGATGAATTGTGGTTAAAAAATAAAAATGGATGAATTTTTAACCACTACTGTCATTTTTTAACCTGCTCAGCAGCTAGTCAAATAATGCGAAGTGTCAAAATTTAACCAAACGTCAATTTTTAACCCATTTTTAACTGAATTCGCACACGGCCTTACTATCAAAATTCATCCATACCTAGTAAATACTTTTTCTTCTAGTAAAAGCTTTTATTCAAGTTTTTACTTGGGTTTTATGCATAGGAAAAAAAGTTAATACTATCAAAATTGACTAGTAAAAGCATTTACTACCGTTTATGCATACGGCTCACAGTTTTTGGCTTTTCACGCTTTGGTTTATCGATGAGGAGGCCAGTTTCTTTCACTTTTTTCACAAGATAACCAACATACGGAGCTGACGGTGCTTCTCTTCTCCCAAAAATCCGTATGCAAGTTGAAAAAAATGAAAGTGGCACCATCTGTCGAAAATTGATCGTAACAAATCAGAAACCTTCGTTGGCTCATGCACAAATACCATACATAATAAACTACAGCCTGTTTACTTCCTGAAAATTGTAATTTTCTATTATTGAAAGAATTTTTCTAATCGGAATAGTATTTCCGAAAATAAACATTTATATGTCAAAGCAGCGTTTGCTGGGTCAGCAAGTAATAAAATATGGCCCATATAACTCCTGAATATTGTAGTTTTCCATTAGTAAAAAATATTTCTAATCGGATAAGTATTTCCGAAGATTAACACTTATATGGCTGACCCACCATAAGCTGAGTGGATCAGCTAGTAATAAGCCTTTCTAATGCTGAACAAACTTTTGAAATCGGATCAGTAGTTTTTGTGTCCATTCATTTAAAACATACAGAAACATAGTTTTTTTTTTTTGTCACGAAACTGTTAGTAAGAATTCTTTTGGGATTGAAAAAGAAAATAAAATCCAAACATTTTTTTTAACTTAACAAGTCCTTGTTTGGCAAGAATCAAAACTATCGGAAGTTAACAAACACGAAAAGCACTACTTAAAATGTTTTTTTTTTAGTGGTTTTTCACGAAGCAGTATGATTAACATTCTTATGCATGTTTTTGGAGTAGCTCAATTGAGTACAATTCATTTGGGACATGATCGGAATTTTTCACTGTTAGTCACAAATGAAAAAAGTACCAAAGTAAGTTTTATTAAAACAAAAACAATGTCGCCTTATTTTTAACGTTTTGTTGTTCAATTTAGATTGAAGGATGCTTCTGCAATACACAAATCATTAATGGAGATGATAATGTAGGACAACATTTTGATTTCACAATGATTCACACGGATGATGTGTCAAATGAAATTTTACACAAATGGAATACAACTATGGATTTCAAACAATCGACTAAAACTAAATGGTATAATGTTATTGGTAATATTGAACGTACTACTGGATCGGATGATAATGGATGGAAGGTAAGGATTAAATAATTAAGGACAAAGCATTGTCTGTTTCTGTTAACAAAGAAACAACAGCGTAAGAAAATATATTTCCTTCGCGTTTTATAAAAGTTCAGCTTATTTTACAAAAACGTTTTATTGCATTTGCAATAATGAAGGTTGAACTACATAAAAGGATCTTCATAAATGTGAAAGTCCTGCAAGTTCACTGTGTCCTATGTGTGCTTTACCTATTTATTGAGATATGTACAATTGTACATTATGTATTGGACACAGGTAAGAGTTGTTTTCTTACGTATAATTGGTAAAAGAAAATCTGCTAAAGATTATCGACCTATAAGCCTTACATCTTTTCTACTCTAAACCTTGGAGAGAATCGTAGAATCCCATATAAGGACCATTTTGAGCAGTTGTTCTCTATCTTACTCGCAGCATGCCTACAAACATGAGGGGTAGATCTACAGAGACTGCTCTTCATGAGGCAGTGAGAATGACAAAAAACACGGTTCATTTCAAGGAATATACCCTTGCTACCTTTTTAGACGTAGAAGGAGCTTTCAACAAAGTCCTAACAAGTCCATCGCAAAATCACTTGAAGACTTCGGTGTGGAGAACTTCATTAGAAGGTGGAGAATATCCATGCTAAGTAATTCAATATCAAAGTAAGGATATTCAATGTGTTCTTAATATGCCAGCAGAGGAACACCCCAAGGAGGTGTACTGGCTCCTCTTTTATGGCTTTTGGTCATGAACAGCATTCTTGTGAAACTCGAGACTAGTGGAGTGGAAGCGGTTACGATGACTTGGTCATTCTAGTTTCAGGAAAATTTCAAAGCGTGATCAGTGGTATCACTATTAGTGGCTTTAAAAAAGCACCTGGGCCACGAGCTGTGGACTATGTGTTAACAGCAACAAAACCGAGTTGAAGCTTTCCACCACCAAAACCAAAATACCACCCTTCACTCTACACTGTTAATCAATCACTAACATTGTCTTCCACTGCTAAATACCTGGGCGTAATACTAGACACCAAATTAAACTGGAAGCTTACAATTGAAGAACGGGTGAGAAAGGCGTGCGTTGCCTTCTAAGCCTTCGGCAAAATGAGGGGCCTCCGCTCCAGTCAAAAATAATCAAGTGGACATACATAGCGCTTGTAAAACAGACACTTGTTTACGGATCCATTGTTTGGTGGCCCGCTCTCTGCAAAGCTTACATGGTAAACAAACATACAAAGGTGCAGACGCAGAGAAATGCTTGTGTTGTGTAGGGATATCAGGGGCAATTAGGACCTATCCAACGGATGCACTTAACGTCATCCTGGACCTTCAATTGTCAAGCCTTGGCTAGGAATAGAGCACTCCATTTAGGTATAGAGGTCTTCAATGGTATTGAGGAACTCTCAGAATTCAAGATCAAAGACATGATCTCATACCTCAACACTACAAAGTGGCCTTAGCGCATTACTAAAATACCCTTATTCCTCCCCAACTAAATGGCACTAATGAGATAATAGGCCACAGTGTAGGAGAAAAATACTACATTATGTATAGGATCGTACGTGTGGAACATACATCCTTCCGAATACATTCTTAAATCATTATAGGATCTCATGAGGTATCGTATCAAAACGGCGCACCCAGCGCTTATTGTGTCCTACATGCTAAAAAAAAATCAAAGAAAATCATAACGTCAAATGGAGTAATCTTAGTTCGGTATAGCAGGAGCCTCGAAAGGTCCTTATAGGTTAAACAGGTTGCTTGCTTGTTGCTTTCTGAATGAGACCGTACACAAAATTATCACAAAAGGATCAAAAGACAAAGCAGAAAAGACACTGCCAACTGCCCCCTAAACTCAAAATATCCAGAATCTGACAAAGATACTGCACAAAGAGACATACTTCATCTGATGTAATTGCAGAAATCATAAGAATCGTCTTGCATAAGGTGTCCTAGGCCAATTTGAGTCTGACGCTGATTGAAAGATTTGATTCGGTTAAACGTTTAAAATTTAGTTTTCATAACAAAGAAGAAACAAACAAAATATGTTTTTACATTCGTATAAGTTTCATAATAAAATTTTATTTAACAAAGAAGAAATGCATTCGGAGTAAAGCACACTACATTTGTCTAATTATTTGCTTCCTCATCTTCCTCGAGTTTAATGAGTTCTGCAATGCCATCGTGCAAGAATTTGACTAATTCAAATTCTGATAGACCTAAACGTCGCCTATTCGATATATCCATGACGCCATCTTCAATGTCTGTATGTTCACCACCCGTACCACGAATTTGTAAATGCAACTGCTCCGCTAAAGTTTTCAATTTGTCCATATTACTTGCAATCAAAGGTAACCTTATATGAACAGACGCGCGCAAGGTTGTTCCCAGATTAGTAGGACAAGCAGTCAAGAAACCATAGCGATCATGATGGGCAAAATTTAAGCGTTCCTCTAGTGCACGCAACCCTTTTACCAAACGATGATAAATATCACCTGCACAAAAAAACAATCATCCTAAAATAAGATTCAATAAGCAAATAAGAGCAACTTACCTAAAGCACCACTAGGTGCCATTGATATAATTCTCAAATGATCCTCTTCATTTACCCATACTAAGAACGTTTCAGCTGGATTGTGGTAAATTCCACGGCCTGTTGGCCAAAAACGATAGGCTCCGGCTGTTTGCAGATATTCGTCGCCTTTTCTGAATAATATCCTACGATTTACCATTTCCATTTGTGTATCTGTATCCAGGTCCTTCATAGATTTGTAGGTTCCTGCGTGTTCCCCATCTAGTGTTTCGAGTGCTTCCCTAATCTAAGATAGAGTTGTTCAATGTGTACTAGTTAGTTTCTCTAAAAACTGACCTTATCTTCTAATTCGGTAAACTGTGTTTCCGTCAACTTTGGAAAGAATGGGTAGTCACACAAGTTGCGAGCAATGCGAATCCTTGTCGAAACAATGTATTTGTGATCCGGATCGAGGTTTTCGATGTCATCCAGATCACCCCAATCCGAGTCCTTTTGTAGACGTTCCTCGCCTGCAGCTGCAGCTGCTTCCTGACCATGATAATCCACTATTATGGGATCAAATAGACTGCGATAGACATCGTACGAAGGTATGTCAGCTGCGTATATGCCACAAGATGATGAATGGTGCTCGAAGCCAGATCTCACACAATCAAGTAGATTAGCCTCCACTGGGGCTGGAGTGAAGGTTTTCTTCAACTCGTCGGCAAGTCCCTTCGAAAAGTGCTTTCGCAATAACGAGCCCGTACACACTGTGTCTTCCATTAAAGCTGTGTGGCCCTCATCAATAAGAGCAGCTACCTCATCCGGAGTAAGTTTACTGTATAGTAAATCAGAAGTAAACACATGTGATTAATATGACAAAAGAATGCTCTGGAAAAAGTTGTTATTACACTTTCAATTTCAGCCTCTCAAGTTCTAGTTCAAGACGGTTAATCGTTTTACTAGATTCTTCATATTGTTGCTTGAGTGTGTCGTACATGGCGTCATCAGGACAAGATTCACACATGTACTTGCGAACGAAACGAATAGCATCATCGGGTTTATTTACCTCTTCATAGAGTTTAATAAGTGATTTGCTCAGTGCATCAACAACGCCACTTCTCTCCAAGTACTTTCGGAATTGGGTTCGTTTGGCTTCTAGCTATAAATGTACATTTACAAGTGATGTTAATATGATTTTAATTTTTGTATTCAAAGCGCACCGATGTCATGTTTTAAGATTATTGTTTTATGCTGTCGTATACACAGGATTTGAATAAATGATTTGTATCTAATAATAACTATTGGTGTTGGATTATCAAAGAATTTTGTTTGCGTCTGGTTTTTTTTTATTTTCTGACTTCGATCAAACAGATATTGAAAGTAGACGTTGCTATGATTTTGAAAAATTACTAAAGTGAATTTAAGTTGCTAAGGAAACACTTTGGCGGCTTGGTAGCTTACTAGTCTAGTTGATAAGAACTTACCTTTATACATTAGCTTATTACAAGGAAAAACGTAATTAATTCCAAGCAATCTGAACAAGATTCCTCACCTAGAATGTAAACAAAAAACGCTTCCGTATACGTAAGAGCAGTTCCGCCATTCATTTGACCACCAAAATCATTTGGTGTAACATAATCCTCAGTTCTCATTCAGTTATCTACGATTACCTTACGAATTGTTATTGTTTTTATGTCAATAACTTCGAAAATTCGCGGCTGAGTGAGAAATCGAATCCAAAGTATAATTTTGTTCCACTTAAAAACATTAATTTATGCTGTTTTTACTGACCCAAATCACGAAATTTAGCGGAGTAGATTTAGAACAAATCTCGACTTCTCTGGGATTAAGGGTACTTATTAGTAGAGCAAAACGTAGAATAATAGCACTTTAAGTATAATACTACGTTGTCATCTACCCTTATAACGAGAAAAGTCGAGATTTATTCTTAATCTACTTCGCTAAATCTCGTGATTAGGGTCAGTGGAAACAGCATATTAAAGAAACTCGAGAGTGTTATTTAATCAAGTTGAAATTATAAGTCAGCACAAAAACGAAATGTGCACCTTTACACCGTCCAAAATCACTTAATCATCACGTGACAGGACCAAAATAAAAGAAATGTTCCAGAAGGATTTTTCGACTCCTTTATCAAGAATTTTCTATGCACCTAAAATTCCAAGCAAAAAATTCATCGTTCTTGATATTCTTCGTGCTTCTCCAAAGTTTTCTGATTTTCCATAAAGAGTCTTAAGGTGCGTGTCTATTTGAGAGTACTTTTGTTGGAATTCTGCGAGCTTATCTCCGATAGCGGTAAAAAAAGTGTGTCCCCTCGCATGTAACTCTCAAGAAATTCGAATGTCGAGAGTAGAAAGTCAACTTTCAAGGCTGTGTCCATTTGAGAGTTTGATCTCGATATTGACCTGATAGCGACTCTCAGTGTTTTTAGTCTCAAATGGAAACACACCTTTAAATCTGAAAACTAATGCTTAAATTAAAGCTTCGATGAAAGAAATTTATTTGCGGTATTGATATTTTTCATGCATTTTCAAAGTTTTCGATAAGCCATTTCGGAACCAAAATGTTAGTTTTTCGGTGTACCTAACCTATTAGTAGAGTCAATGAAGCTCAAAAAAGGGCGATTTCAGAAAGTCCTCAGAAACAGCTCGGATTTGGAAAAAAAAAATCCAAATTTTTTGTTTTTTTATATTGTTTAAAATCAGGAACATTTCATTTGGGAGAAATAATTGCTTATATTGTTTAAACAATTTCTATATTGTTTATAAAGGGTGATCCAAAAACGATGTTTTTGGTAATTGGAGTGTATAAGTTGCATTAAGACAAGAAAAAAATTATATGGAAGGGGAGATCTATTGTCCCCCGTTAAGCCGTGAGGGGCGATCGTATAACGTATAACATTTTGAGCAAAGCTATTTTTCCTCTACCACTACTTCCAACTTTCTTCGGCACACACTGAGATGCAAAATTTATTATCTTATTCCGTTTAATTGGGTTTTCGAAACTGCAAGGTTTTGTGTTAACATTTTCCATTTCTTTTCATTTCATTTCATTTTCATTTATTCCATAGCAAAAGAAACTTAACAAGGACACAGTAAGATTTAGATATTTTAGAGCATCGAAAAAGCAAAAGTGTTTACTAAAAGTAATTGAATTTAAACAAAACAAAAAAGAGAAAAAAAGAATAAGAATTATACGTATATAAATGCATGTACAGGTTGCGGCAACCAAACTTGCTGATTTGTTTTTGGCGCCAAGCGGAGGAGAGTGTTCGGATGTGGGTGGCGAGTGTCTCATTTTTTAGGGGACTTCGGACTTCCTGAATTTTCATCTACACCGCAGTTAGTCGACATCATGCATTGAACGAAAGAGCAACGCGCATTTGCTTCCGTACTCGCTTCAACATCCATCCCGCAGGTCGCTTTCCTGGCCGGCAGTCGATTGTTTCGTGGGTGAAAACATTCAGGGAGAGCGGAAACGTGACGAAATCCCATCCCGGCGTTCGGGGCGCAAACATGCTCTTACTTTGGGCATTTCTGATCACACTGTGAGACGAATTCTTCACCAGGATCTTCAATTCTATCCTTACAAATTGGTTTTGGAGCAGGAGCTTCGTGAACGCGATTTTGTTGCACGTTGAGTGGAAATTATGGAACGACTGTTGAAAAAGTAAGCCTAGCAGGCAAATGCGCGTTGCTCTTTCGTCCAATGCATGATGTCGACTGACTGCGGTGTAGATGAAAATTCAGGAAGTCCGAAGTCCCCTAAAAAATGAGACACTCGCCACCCACATCCGAACACTCCCCTCCGCTTGGCGCCAAAAACAAATCAGCAAGTTTGGTTGCCGCACCCTGTACAAAAAATAAGCTTATAAAATTTAAAAGATAAATAGAGAATAAAAGAATAGGAAGTTAGAATAAGAAGAAAAACAAAGTGTGTATATACAGAAAACTTCAATTATTATTCGATGGGTGCAAAAATAGTTCTCTCTAAAATGTAGCAGGTGAGGTGGTGCTTTGCAACGCGTTAGGAATTGAATTCCATAAACGAATAGCAGCAACATAAAAAGAGCATTCTGCAATGCTTCGCGAAAAACGAGGAACTATGAGTTTTAAACCTCTTTGCGATTGCAAAAAATTCAAAGCTTCAGAGAGGTAGATAAGATGGATGACACCATGAAGCTTCAAAAGCAGCCTAAAATTAATAAGGCAATCCAGACTCAAACCGAACATATCGTTACGTAAATGTGAAACAGAAATGTATATAGGGATAGAATAAACATATCGGACACAATCATTAAGAGCAACATTAAGTTTACTTCTAGAAATACTATCCAGTGAAGGATAAACAGACAGGTTATACAAAAAGTAAAGCAGAATAAGTACTTTAACAAGTTGTTTCTTAATATTTGGTGACAGAAGATCAGAGGAAGATCACAAGCAATGTAACCCAGAATAAATTTTCCTAGTGGTGTCAGATATTGCCGTACAACAGCTTAAATGACAGTTTATCTTAAAACCCAAGTAATTAACATCTTTAACATAGCCAATAACAACACTGTTTAACATAACCAACCGAAGACAGAATTTAAGTCATCATTTAATCTGGCTATACAGTCTTCCATCAAGCTAATTGGACGAAATATATAAAGGGCAACATCATCAGCGTATAAATGAATTCCATGAAAATTAATTTCTGATTTTTGCCAAGAGGCAGATGATAGAAGAAAAAGCTAGCTCCAAAATTTATCAAACAGGTTTTTAAAGAAAACAAGATTACAATCCATACTACAAAAAAACGTAAAGTTCAAAAGCAAAAAGTAAAGAAAAAGCGTATACAATTAAAGAATCTATAAAAAACACGTATACGCCCCAGTGTACATTTTATTGCATCTGAAATAAAATATTGAAAATTTAACATAAAAGCAATATTTTCAAAAATAAGTTACGTTCATATTTAAACTTAGCAACATAATTCATAATATACTTTTGCAAGACTACTGGAATTCTTTCTTGCTTGTAAACCTAAATAGACGATTTCTGTGTTTTTAAAAATAAATTATAAAGGCCTTGATATGTTACTGTCAAAGGGTATCAACAGAGTTGCCGAATAAGTTGCTGGAGAACATGTGTTCATAAAACATATAATAAGAAGTCACCAACATAAGCTATGTGGATCTTAACTCATCATACATTATTTCGTTTGTGTAGTTATTCGCGCACTAACTTTGACTGCTGGCAAGTTTAGATTTGCAACAGATTAGCGCTGGCAAGTTCACACCATTAGTTTACAAACATTGAGATAAACAATCTATCAAAATTTCACGCCGGGACGCGATGTGACATACTTTCCACGAATTTCACCAAACAAGGGTTGGCAAGTCCATGTTTTTGGAAAAGCTTTCCAAAACTGTAAATTTTATTCCGGGACGATATGCAACATATTTTTGTCGATTTGTGCATTTTCATTAGTCAAATTCTATGTTATCGCACCACTTTACATAAATCAGGCAATTCAGTGGTTTGTAGTAACCCCAGACATCAACAAATAGTTTTTCAAAATTTCGTTTCGGGACGACATGTAGAGTGGGATCGAGCAGCCGTCTCTTGAACTATAAGGTTTTTCCAATTTTTTTTTGTTTTTTGTTTTTTGTTCAAACATATATGTACATTGTACATGTACAAGGACATCAATTAAATCTTGCTCTCGACGCTTTGAGTCAGATGAGATTATTTTTTTTTCTTATATTGCTTCCTGGTAACTAGAAATATATATAAAACGCACTTAATATGCTCACTAGATGGACTGATCACTGCGGACTTTGTATTAATCCTCAAAAAACAGACCTCGTCCTTTTTACATGGAAATACAAGATCCCAGTAATTGCGCCCCTTCAATAAAAGGTGTACCACTAATTTTTACCAATGAAGCCAAATATCTTGGTCTGATATTAGACAAAAAATTAAGTTGGAAACTTGATATTCAGGAAAGAGTTAAGAAAGCTACAGTAGCTCTTTTCTCTTGCAAGAAAGCCATAGGTAGCAAATGGGGTTTTCAACCTCGCATAACCTATTAGCTATACACATCGGTCATCCGACCAATTCTCATGTACGGGGTTGCAGTATGGTGGACTGGACTGGAGAAAGTCACCTACTGCGACAAACTGAGCAGAGTCCAACGCACTACATGTCTCTGCATAAGCGGAGCATTGAGAACCACACCATCAGCAGCGTTAGACACTCTCCTCCATCTGACACCCCTCGACATTTTTAGCAAACAAGTGGCAGCGAGTACAGCTATAAGACTCAACGCCTCATCTCAATGGACCAACAATAATGTGGGACACTCCATCATTCTGAACTCCTTCGGTTCTATACCAAAGTACATAGACTACACCATTCCAAAACCCCAATTTGGTAAAAACTTCCAGATGGATATCTCCAGAGATGAATGGGAAGACAAAAAACTTCTGGATGACAAAAGCATTCATTTTTATACAGATGGATCCAAGACAAGTGATGGAGTTGGTAGTGGTGTGTATTCAGAAAAGCTTTATCTATAGCACTCATTCCGCCTCCCTAATCATTGTAGCGTCTTTCGGAAATTTTAGCGATCAAAGAGGTTCTCTCCTGGCTAAGAGAAAACGTGATATCAACTTCTGATATCCGCATCTTCTCTGACAGTCAGGCTGCTATTAAATCTCTCGACGGTGTCTCAACCAAATCTCAAACGGCCCTCGATTGTCGATCGTCTCTTATGGAGATGGCGCAGCAATTTAACATTCACCTCTGTTGGGGTGCCGGGTCACAGAGACATCAAAGGAAATTGTAGAGCCGATGAGCTCGCTAAAAATGGAACCGTCATGCCTGTTTCACCTGAAAGGGAGAAGATAGGTATACCGATAGCTACATGTAAACTTTTGCTAAAAGAAACAGCTTTAACGATAACAAACTCTAGGTGGAACAATTTACCAACGTGCGCAGCTATAAAACTCATATGGCCCTCACTGGACCTAAAGCGCTCTAAAGACTTGTTATCTCAAAGCAGACTTCATATTAGTTCCTTAGTAGGTGTCCTTACGGGACACTGTCTTACAGGCAGACACGCAATACGACTTGGTGTAGCCTCAAATGACTTCTGAAGGAGCTGTATGGACGAGGAGGAACTTCACCTGGGAGAGTACTTTTATGATAATCCCAGTAAACTAGCTTATAAGGATATCAAATATCTTCTTCGCTTTATAAAAAGCTCGAAATGGTAATTCTCTAGATTCATGTGGTATCACAATGGGCCTTTTCTTTTGGCCTAAGTGTGTGGATTCCGTATCCGCAGCCACTGTAATCTAATCTAACTAGAAATATAATAAAAATGAATAGATGTTCGTTAGTCTCGCTTATACTCGGCAACGGCTCAACTTATTTGGCTAATTGTGGTCTTGAAATAATGGTGGAAGTTCAGGTAAGGTGTAAACGGCTAGAAATTTTCAAAAAATGCACAAACACACACGTTATAAGCAAAATTCCTTTTCCCATACTTTGCAAAGAAAAAATAATTTTCCCATATACTTTGTATAAATAATCTTCAAATTGAAGAAATTGAAAATCGACACTTTATTAAGCCAGCTTAACCGTCTCCAAAATACGTCAAATAAAGCATATGCAGGTTCATATTTCTTAACTTCGGTTAACTTCCTTTGTTATTTTTGTTGTTATTCTTCTGTGAAAGTGATAGTGCTAAGTGTGTGAGAGCTTTTCTTACTTCTTCCAATTAACGATGACGAGGAGAAGAAGATCTGATGTAGGCCGTCACAATCAGTCAAATGTGCGATGAAAACCGCACTAATGACCAAAGAGAGACTAACCAACAAAACAGTCGTATTGCTATGTCACAGTTGCGTTCTGTAGTAAGAAGCAATGCAGTAGATAGGCATAGAATGCAACGAGTTCATGCACGTCAATCTCAACAACAGCGGGCACGACATAATGTTATTGAGCGATTCCGCAGACGCAGTGCTACTGTGATTCTGGAACGAGTTGCATTCCACTATGATCCAGCATTAGATTACTGTGCCGATTAATCGGTAAATATTGGAGAAATGACAGTAATTTGTTCATATTGCAAGGCATTGAAATACTGTGGTGAATCTACTGGATTATGTTGTGCTGGAGCCAAAGTAAAATTGCCACAGTTGGTCCCACCGCCAGATCCCCTAACTTCATTCGTAGCGAGCATTTTTTTTATTATTTACGGATAACTTTTGTTTGTTTTAAATTTATTTTATACAAAAGGTTAGGTCTTTCATTAATCCATTGAGGTCAGTACGAAGGGTCAGCTAGTTCGAAATAAAAAACAATGTTACTGAAAAAAGGTTTTATTCATTAAAGATAAAGCTTAAACTTGAAAAAAATAGATATTGTTGTTAAATAAATACGGTTTTAATGTATTTTTTGTCTTCATCAGTAGTTTTAAACAAGAAACTATAGGCGTGTTTTTTTGGCATAGCTATCCGTATCTGCAGTGGGAGCTTCCATGTATTACAAATACAACACGCAGCTGCGGATAAAACTTAAACTTAAATCTGGTTGCGGATAAAAAATTGACATTTTTTCGAGTATCAATACCCGATCGGAGAAAAATTGAATTTCTTAGGTTGGTAACTCGGATAATCGGATAACTCAAAGAGTCTCGAAGGCTGTGTTCGCAGAGTGCAACGCACTTTAAGTGCGTTCTTTTATTTAAGTTTATTTTGAATTAAAATTGGAACGCACAAATCAAGGAACGAGTCACACATAGTTGCTCTATGGTGTTTAATATTTTTCTTCTGTAATGTCATTTTCTGTTTGCGAGATTTAAGGTATAACTACAACGGCCACTTTTTGCAAAAAGTGGGAAATTTACAAAAGTAAAATTTTTGTTTCTTTGTAGCACCATTTATAAACTGTCACAAAATGAGTTTGAAAATTTTCACTTTTTGATTTTTTGCAAAAAGTGCTCCTTGTAGTCATACCTTTAGAGTAAGTCAAATTTGTGAATCTGACAGCTAAAAGAGTTGGTGAAGTGAGGAAAAAGTGGAAAAATCTCAGATTTCCTGATCTATTTGAGACTTGAGATTCAAAAAAATGGATTCGAGAATCAAAAATCTGAATCTTGATTTTTATCAAAATTCACACATAGGTACAAGCACGCACTTTCAAACACACTTCTCTGTTTGACATTTGTCTGAACATTTATTATTGTTTTATTTATTTGTTTATTGAACGACGACGGAGCCAATCTACGAACATACCCCCAAAATGTCAAAAACTTATCCGAAAGCAAAACCAAATACCAACTTAAAAATAAAATAAAACAGCTGCGGATGGGCAACTGCGGATACGTTTTTTTGGGAAATCGAATTTGGCTGCAGATAGCGATCCCAACACGCTTTATATCGGTTTTTCTTTCAATACAATAAAATAAATCAGTTGGAAGAAGGAAAAAAAATCTGGATTTGTTCCCTTCTTCCAACTTATGCTTTCAAAATCACCTTTTTTACGGCGATCGAAATGATTTTCGTTTCCTTCTTTTACCTAAAAGAAACGTCTACGTATAGAGATGACAATTTCATTTAAATGTCAATTTTGAAAACTTTGTGTTTTATTGCCTTCTTCTAACTGGTATGGTGATTCAATTTTCGTTAGTATAAGGATTCCTGTAATTCGTCTGCCATACTTTGGGACGTGATTCCTGGTCATATTCTAAGAAAAAAAAATTGTTCTATAGTAAGATTTTGAACTTTGACTTCACTTTTGTCGATTCATAAAAAATGTCTAACTTTGGTGAACCCTGAGTCCCTGACCCATGTTTAGATCGTTTTTTCTGTCAGTTAGTTAGGGAGAAGAAAAATAGAACACCATTTAAAATTGTACATACAAATAAGTACATACTGACAGAGAAATTGATATTAACATGGGTCAGGGAACACCGAAGATAGCCTTTTTTTAAATTGTCGAAAATAGGTATCTAAGTTCAAAATCAGACTTTACTGTAAAACAATTAAAATATATGTATAGCCAAGAATCAAACACCAAAGTATGGCAGACGAAATACCGGACACCTTGTTAAAAGCAATTACCAAACATAATGTATTTGATATGTTAGAACAAGAAGTCAAAAGATATTGTAGCTATCTTGCCAAATACATGAGTGTGAACGTTTCTGGTATATGGACTGCTCAAAAAACTCTTCAGTTCATAGTAAAGTGGGACTCTAGCAAATTTTTAGCTAGTACATCTTTAATACTACAATATTTCTTAACTTTTTGTTTCTCAGTTGCATCTTTCGACCGGAGTTTCTCCAAACGTGGCGTTGCTACTAATCCAACTAAAAATAATTGCAAGAAGATCGACACAAATATTATGGCAAACAGCTTTTGCTAGGTCAGCTAGTACATGTATGTATTTGGTTTTTTCCAGGTTGAAACGAAGTTTAACTTTTAACACAATTTAAAAACTATCATAGGGAAATGGGGTTTCCACACTTTTGGCCATATCTTTTGAACGGCTTAGCCGATTTTGTTCAAAGATGGCTTTAAGATGCTTTGTATTCTACGAGCATACCCGACTAACGTTGTTTTGCTATACACGTATTATCTAAGAACGGCTCAACCGATTTGCCTCAAATTGACATGGAGATTGTTTTGTACCAGGAGATGGCTATAATACTTTTATCCTACTAGCTGACGCTTTATTTACTGCTGATAGATTTTGATTGTCTTATTTTTGATGAAAATAAATTGTAATTTATTCTTATAAATTTGTTAGTTTTAAATTTTTAAAACTAGATTTTGAGGTTTCTGAACTTATTCTGAAAGCCTTGCGATACTGGTGTGGTAAGAGAAGTGTCGTTTGTAAATAAATTCAGTCTCGTTTGAAATTTCACGAGCCATTTTTCATTCAAAGGAAAGCGTTTATAAAGGGCCATAACATAGAAGTTGAGGACAACTCATACAAAAGTGAGTTTGTGATATGAAATTGAAAACCATTGAATAAATTAAACACTTATAATAGAACATGAAATTTAAAAACTCACTAATCCATTGATAAACAAACAAAATTGTCAACAAGGTTTTTTCAAACTATATATTAAAAGGAAAGTATTCATACGCCACATAGTGCGTCATCATCGTCTTAATCATTAATTGGATTGAAATAAATCACATCGTATTTTAACAAATTCTGTGTTACATTATTATTCTGGAATTGATCTGAAGGGAGGCGAGATGAGGTTCGCGGGGTCAGCTAGTACTGAATTAAGGAAAACCTTAAAAAACAAATTCGATTACTAAAACTGACGGTTTTTAATTTTCTCAAAAAAAAAAAAACTCCGACGCACACACCGCTTTCATACTATTTTCTCCAAATATTTGTTTTTGAAAATGGTTGTTTCCAATTACAGCACCTCAAAAAAGCGGCAAAGTTTAATGAGGTTATCAAAAATATAACATTCCTATTTATAAGTTCTAAATAATTATTGCTTTTGAGTATAAATATCATACAATTTTTTGAAAAATTGAACATTCAAATTTTTTCGGGCAAATGTGTTTCTAAGACAGATGATTCTACTTTAAAAGTTTTAAGTCAATTCAGCAAATTCATGCAACCTAGTCGTGTGTAATTTGGTTAACCCATATATTTCATTAATACAAACATTTTGTCATTCTTTTGCAGGCTTGTCTAAACTTTACATACTCACCTCTAGTTTTCACAAAGCGACCACATACTCTCGATGGAAAAGTTATATTTGGCAAATCGTCTGGAGAACAATCATGTCCAAACGATACGTCAACTGTCATTATGATTGCAACTGCAGGAGTAAGTTTACTTTGCATTTCCATACCCAGATACATAATATGCACATGTGTACGTATAAAAAATATTAATAAATAACTTTCATTTAATTGCAAAGCCTTCGGAACATGCTCATCAATACTTTTTGAATGATACCGAACTCATCGATACAAATTCCTGCCCAAAGGAAGTTCTCAAATTCAGTCCGATTCCGACATCAAAACACTGCAAACGCATTAATTTTGAAAATTTCACGTCTATTACTCGATATGGTATCGATTTGAAATTTTTAGAGGTAACCTTAATGAATCTTAACAAAAAAATTGCAAACCAAATAAACATTTCTTCTATTTTCTTATTTTAGATGCCAGAATGGTTTGCACTTTGGTCAAATCGCCTAGACCATCTTGTGTCTGCATTTTCTAGCAAAAAAGTTGAACGCCTCAACCTCGATAAGGAACTTGACCTGTCAATCAAAACTCCCAATGACAATTTTCAGTTGATAATTGGAATAAACAACGTTACCTGGAGTACCTATGATATTCCACTGCTTCAAAAACTAGACTCAAAATATGATATTTCCGAAGAACTTTTTTACGACACTGGACTAAAAAGTAAACATTTCAAATCTTTTCTAAAGCGATTTTAAACTTTCATTTGCCAAACGTATAGGATCCTGTTCTATCATAAATGGAATGGTGAACACTTTTGATGATTATGCTCTTAACATAAGTGAATATCTCCAACAAAACGCGTCTTGTTTGACACTCCTCGCCGCAGATTGTTCTGTTCAACCAAAAACAGCAATTTTCCTCATTCCACCTGCAACCGGGGCCCAAACAAATTATGGGTTGAAAATTCATTTCGGTGAAACCTTTTTAACATTCAATCCTCAGACGAATGTGTCCAGTCAAGGTCCTGTTTACATTGGAGTCAACAATACTTATAAAGTGGATGTTCGAACAAGTCCATTCCACTTTCCAGACAAAAAATACTTTGAGTTTCGGTAAATATTTATCCTCTTTTCTGTTGTCAGAATTTGTTACGTAAATTTTTTGCTTTTTCAGAGTCGGTGTGAACGAACAAAATATTATGAATATTGAACACAACCCCATGAAGTCAATATTACAATTTGACATGAATAACCTCTTGAATTTGGAGATATTCGGAGTTTTTAAGAGAAAAATATGTGGTTTATGTAGCAAGCCCTTAAATAGTTTGTCAAGCTATGCAATTTGTGGTTAGAATTTCATTTTGCTTGGAGTTTAATTCCTAATAAAATAAATACATGTTTATTTTATTTTAACAATAAATTTAAAAATAACTATAACAAGATAATGTTGTAAAAAAATAGATATATTTTCCTAAAGTTTTGTACATGTACATAAATTAAATGTAAAGCAAAAAATGCTAGAAATCTTGTTCAATAAATATTAATGAGAATCAAATAAAATTCACATGACTTAACTTTTATTTTCCACTAAGACAATCTTCTATATATATAAAAGAAAGTCGTGTTTGTTACAACACTTATAACTCGAGATCTGCTGGACCAATTTTCATGGTTATTGATTCGTTGGATTTGTCTCCGCCCCGAATAGCAGAATACATCCTTTTTAAATCACAAATGGTGCCAATGTTAAAAAATAATACTTTTCTCACTGCACCAAAAAATAAGCTAAACTGATCAATATTCAAGTACTCAATTTTTCTCGAAAATAACGTCAAAACGAAAATAATTTTAGATGAAAATGTATTATTTTCTATACAAGAAAGAAGGCATCACAGAAGAGGGTGAAGAAGGCAAGAAATCATCATGATTTCGTATTGAGCTGTTCAACGTCACTTTTTGTTCGCCCCGGCGCATTATCACGGTGTCCCATGTGTATTGAGTGCTTGCACCGGGAGTGCCCTGAGCTGACTGCCGAAGTGCCGACCCAATTTTTTGTTCGGGGCTAGAATTTCGGTTCTGTTCGAATCAGCTGATTCTATACAACGAAGAGAAAAGAAAAGAAAGCATTACTAATGCGTTAAATTAGGTTTGTTCGATATGCGCTCTGGGTCGCTCTGTGGCGCTCTATTCGGTGTCGCTCTTTTTTCGCCCCGTTGTATTTTCAGCGTGTTCGATGTGAATTTAGTGCTCGCACCCGCAACGGCCTGAACTACCCCAATTTTTTTTCGGGCGATAATTTCGGAGCTATGCGAATCAGCTGTTGCTATATAACAAAGAGAAGAAAAAAACAGAGCACTACTAATGCGTTCGATGTGAAACCAAATTTTTTTCAGTATTTTGACAGCTCCGTTCAGGGCAGTGACAAACACCGGAGTGCCCCAGGGCTGGTTACTTCGAACGAACCTATTGTGTAACAAAACCCAGGTCAGCGACAAGTAGCGGAGCGCGCCGGGCCTGGAAACATAGAGTAAACCTATCGCTTTTAAATAAAATTGGATTTACCTAACTGGATTTTATTTACATAACCTTTAATAATACAGAAGAAAAAATTCTTTATCTCTACCGCGAGAATGGGTTTAAAGTTTTTTTTTTATTCCAAAATCATTATTTTGTCCCTTATAGGATCGTAAACTATGCATTCGTTTATTTGTTTATGTTTAGCAAAGTCATTTCATATGAGCCCACGATAGTTTTTAAAAAGCGGGCAACAATAAGAAACCAAACAAAAATAATTGAAGGTCAGAGCAGAAATATATATTTGTGTACATTGTACTTAATGCTACTACATATTCCATATTATCATTTCTAAGTCCTGCGAACAAACAAAAATGAAATGCGGGTACAACGTCCTGCGGGTCAGCTAGTTAAATATATTTTCGTCTCATACATATATGTAAATCAAATTAGAATCATCCACTTCGCTAGTTCAACTTAAAACTGTGTGTAAAGCAGTGCTTAGTCAAATTTTAAGGCATTTTATTTAGCTTGATGTGTTTATTTTATTGTTTGGCTCAAATCTATTAATTGAAATTCTTCCTTCATGCTGACGTATTGATCTGAAATTTGGTACACACCTTTAATTATGATTATCATCCTTATTTTCAAAATTCTTTTATTTTTTCAATTTACATATTAATTCTTACTAGTTTAGACTGAAATAATTCAAAACTAGCCTATGAACTAGATTTATATTAAAATTATTAATTTGTATGGGACCTTATGCAGCAACGACATCTTGTTTCAAGAGTCTTTTTAGAGAGGAAAATGCCATTGGAAGACGATTCTTCTGCCAGAAGAAGAGAGGCTTTAGAGATGCAATCCCATGCTTAGAATCGTTTGGATACAACACTGTTATATGCCCAAATCTATTTTGCAACGTAATTTTCAACTAACAACAGGAAAAAAGTCAAGATGTTTAACAATGGCGAGATGTGTCGTTAAAGTTGAAAACGGCCGATTCAAAAGAGATTTTAAGTTATTTCGACAGCACTTCAATAGTTAAGCAGCTAGCAATTTAAAAGATGATTTCAAAATTGCAGCTGAACTGTACTTCTTAATATTTTTCATTAACTCATAGACCACAATGCTGAAGCATTCTCGCAACAATGGGCAAATTCCAGATCTTGAAAACTTCCTTCAACCCAATTTATATGTTGAAATTTACTTGTTATAAATTACTTTGTTAAAATTAATATAGCTTTCATTTCGATTTGAGTTTTTAGATTTTATAAAAATAAATGTTCATTCCTAATTCTGATTTCAAATGAAATACTGGCGCAAAATTATAGTCCGCTAATGAACAAGTTTAGTGTGAAACTAGCTTAAAATTACGTTTCAGACATGACTCAAACGTCATTTTAAGCTAGTATCACACTAAATTCCTTTAAAGTTGTTCATTAGCGGACTATAATATTGCGCCACTGTTTTTATTAATCCTCCGAATATCTAAAATAACTTTCATATTTCAATAGGTTATGGGCCCAGGCCACCTAATTGAATTTTAGATAAGAATTAATTGTTTTATTTGAAAATTCATTTTTCAACGGTTATTAAGAAATGGCCGCCGCAGTACCGATTCCAATGGAAGAAGAGGATTACGATAACTGGAGCTTTGCAGTGAAAACTTATCTAGAGCATGAAGAGCTTTGGGATTGCGTTCTTGGTACTGAAACTGACGCCAAGAAACTTAACAAAGCGAAATCAAAAATTATTTTATTGGTGGATCCAATAAATTATGTTCACATCAGGAGTTCAAAAAATGCAAGAGAAGTCTGGGATGCTTTGGAAAAAGCATTTATGGACTCTGGAAAGGTTGGATTGTTACGAACGTTTATTACCACAACGTTAGAGAAATCTGCATCTGTGGAGGAGTATGTCGACAAAATAGTCTCTACAGCTCACAAACTTCGGGAGATTGGAATGGATATTTCCGAACTTTGGGTTGGAACTCTTTTACTGGCAGGCTTACCAGAAAAGTTTACTCCAATGATAATGGGACTAGAAAGTTCTGGTTCGGAAATAACTGGAGATTCTGTCAAGACGAAATGACTTCAAGACGTTGAATATGAAAAAATTTCGTATGCCCCCAATTCAGCTTTCTTTGGTGTGACGAAAAACAAGAATTCAAAATTAAAGCGCAGTACCAAATCCGTTCGTTGTTTTTCTTGCAACAAATTTGGTCACTACTCAAGAGATTGTCCCAAAGGAAAATGTCATTCAAATTCGGTTTTGTGTACTTCATTTGCTGCTAAGAGTTTTAATCGAAATGAGTGGTACATCGACTCTGGTGCGTCGTCACATATGACATCAAATGATGAAGATCTTGAAAATGTTAGGCCGCCGCCGTCAAGAAATCAAGTTATAATTGCCAATAACCCTCATCTTGAAGTGAAAGCAATGGGCGATTTATCAATGAACCTAGTCGTTGGAAAGGAAATTCGAACAGTTGTTGTCAAAGACGTGTTGTTTCTTCCAAAACTTTGTACTAACTTGTTGTCTGTAAGTCAGATGATATCAAACGGCAACACAGTAAAGTTTAGTTCCGATGGTTGTGATATCTTTAACAACAGAGGTGATGTCATAGGAAGAGCAAACCGAGAAGGTAATATGTACCGACTTAACCTTCAACCTGAAGAAGCTTTATATCATCATCCGAAAATAGTTTTGACTTTTGGCATCGTCGTATGGGACACATAAACGAAGACAGTCTGAAAAGATTACGAGACCTGGCGAGCGGAATAGAGTTTTCTGATAAGGTGGAACAAAAATGCATTGTGTGTATCAAGGGCAAGCAATCAAGACTTCCATTTAAAACCTCTACAAACCGTTCAACAACTGTCCTGAATATCATCCATTCAGATTTATGTGGGCCTATGTCAACAAACTCTCTCGGAGGTGCAAGATATTTCCTCGCGTTTGTAGATGACCTGTCCAAGTATGTCTTTGTTTATTTCCTCAAGTCAAAGGACGGAAGTTTTAACAACAGAAGAAGGTAATGAATCAGAAAACAATGAAGAGTTATCTTCAGGGAGTGAAATGTTTTTTGGTTTTTCCGAAGAAGATCAAGATATGAACTTAATAGCTCCGATTCTTTAGAAGATTGCTCCGATTCTTTTGAAGATCCGTCAGTTGAAGTTCGACGATCTACACGTGCTAGAAAAGAAACTGTTTTTTATCCGAACCCCGTTACCTACCTGTCAGCAGATACGCAGTCTTTCGATAATCCGAATAGTGTTCGTGAACTTGAAGAAAGATCTGATGCTGAGGTTTGGAAACAAGCAATGAAAGAAGAGTATGAAGCTCTAATCAACAACAAAACTTGGATCTTATGTGATCTCGCAGATAATAAAAAAGCATTGAATTGCAAGTGTTTAAGTCGAAGAGAAATGTCAACGGTGATATTGAACGTTACAAGGCTCGGCTTGTCATAAAAGGCTGTTCTCAGAAACTGGGAATAGATTATGAAGAAACTTGTGCGTTATGGCACGATACGGTATCTTCTCAGTTTGGTAGCAAAATATGACCTGGAAATAACACAGATGGATGCAGTAACAGCTTTTTTGCAAGGCGATTTAAAAGATGAAATTTACATGTTCCAACCGGAAGGTTTTGCAAAAGGAAATAAAGTTTGTAAATTGAAAAAATCTTTATACGGACTAAAACAAGCTAGCCGTATATGGAATCAAAAGATGGAATCAAGGGACTTAAAGAAATTGGACTAAAGAGATCTGAAGTGGATCAATGTGCATATTTCAAGATTGATGAATCAAGAAGAATATACGTTGCAATCTATGTGGATGACTTGATCATTTTTAGTAATGATAAGAAATTGGAAACTGCTTTAAGAACAGCTCTTTTAGAAAGATTTCTCATGAAAGATATTGGTTAGGCAAAGTTTGTCTTAGGTATGCGTATTTCACAAAAAAAGGCAAAGCCACACTTAACCAAGAACAGCACATCCATGACATGCTTACAAAATTCAACATGTTGGATTGCAATGCCGTTTCTACTCCTGTGGATCCTGGTCAGTTGACAAACGTTCCTTATCGAGAAGCCGTAGGCAGTTTGTTGTATATATCACAAGTCTTTCAGACCCGATATATCCTTTGCAATCAACAATGTTAGTCGATTTTGCAATAACCCGAAGAAATCACATTGGGAAGCAGTCAAACGGATATTTCGATATCTGAAAGGCACAATAGATTTCAAACTGATTTACAAGCAAGATTTAAAATCAACTATTCAAGGGTTTTGCGATGCAGATTGAGCTTCAGATGTGAATGACAGACGTTCGGTTAGTGGAAATCTGTTTTTAGACCAAAGTGGTGCCACAGGAAGACAACCTACCGTCGCTCTTTCTACGACCGAAGCCGAATATATGTCGCTTAGTAATGGAACTCAAGAAGCACTGTGGTTCAAGCAACTGAAGGAGGAACTTGACGAAAAAGTGCTATCCCCTATAATTTTATATTGCGATAGCAAAAGTGCTCTCAGTCTAGCATCTGCAAACACTTTTCATGCTAGAACCAAGCACATAGATGTTCGACATCATTTCATTCGTCAACATATTGAAGACCGATCAATTATATTACTTCATGTTTCATCACAAGATATGAAAGCTGATGCTCTCACAAAAGCCGTCACTAAACAAATTTTATAAACAAATTTTTAAAAGCTGTAGGTCTTGGCAAACATTAATTTTAGTGGGAGTGTTGAAATTTACTTGTTATAAATTACTTTGTTAAAATTAATATAGCTTTCATTTCGATTTGAGTTTTTATATTTTATAAAAATAAATGTTCATTCCTAATTCTGATTTCAAATGAAATACTGTTTTTATTAATTCTCCGAATATCTAAAATAACTTCCATATTTCAATATTATAAGAACTTCGAAAATATCTATAGGGACTCAGACTCATATTATGTAGATAATGAAATGAGAAACTAAACGAAATATGTGTAGTACCTCTGTATATAGGGGGTGCCTTGTTGAGTGCGTGGCTTCGGTGTTGGAAGCCCACTTCAAAGCTAAACTTGGACCATGGTCTGATCTGAATGCCTTGTTTAAACCGTGGCAAACCAATCGGCAACTTCACTACAGTGAAAAAAGTGAACAGTACCTACCTACATTTGTTCGCAAAGAGTTTCATAACTTTGTTATTTTTTTTTATCATAGCGGTCAGTTACAGGGAATTGATTTTCTTCCACAGATAAACCCACTTCGTACTCTGTACTCTCTAGTTCAGGAAACTATGTTACATTCTTTAAAAATTGCGAATGAATGTAAGCAAGAAAAGATACTTGTGAGCTATGTTTTGGCTATTGATAAAATGACAATGCAAATTCAGATATCGAAGAGCCCCAAATTTGATAATTTTTTAATAAATCTTGGTTTTTTATTTAGACATGGCTTTTTTCAATTCTCTCGGAAAGTATATTGATTCCTCAGGCGTTGTCGATACCTATTCTCAAAAATCAGAAGTCATAGCCGAAGGATCTATCAATGGTTTAGTTGCTGGTTTTTATTTTAATCGATGTAAGAGAATTCATCCCTTGCTGTCGGCTGCACTTCAATCCCTCTTCAATCCGCTCATGTTTAATTGACGAATTAAACATTGTGCAAAAGTCACCGACGACCGACGACGGAAGGTAAATTATCAAACCACCTACTACAGTTTAGATCTTACAATTACAGAGTACAATCGATATTCAGAATACTGGGAAAACTGCACAGTATTACATGCGATATATTTATTTTATGAACAACTTATATTTCACTATTAGTGCAGTCATTGAAGCGAAAAATACGGCCTGACCTCCGAATTTTTTTACTGTGAACCGATTTACATGAAATTTTGGAATTAGGCTCATCTTACCCTTAACTTCAAAAGTGAAAATGATTTGAACTCCGCCACCACCCTGGGGTTGGTTGCCACCCCTTCTCGGGGGTGAATTTTTTTTTTTTTCAAAATAACCTCGGATATCGATAGAAGGCCTAATTTTAAGCAAAAACTTATCCATAAAGTTTTTCAAGAAATCCAATACTTTTCAAGTTATTGGGAATTGAAAATTCGCAATATTCACACTCCGCAATTTTCAGTTACTAAGTAGAAAAAATATATGATACATTTTTGGACCATAACTCCTTCAATTTTCATGCTATCACAATTTATAAAAAACCATTGTAAGGGTAATTAAGAGAGCTACAACATCCTTCATTGCAATATATAGTAAAAAAAACTTTTTTTCAAAACGGTGAAGGGTTAAAGGGCTTAAGAGAGGCTGTAATTGTGCTGCCACGCGCTGTTTAAACAATCATATCATATCATATCAAACCAAATTGTTTGTCAGAAAAATACCTAAATTTTTAATCCTGACACTTTTATACGTATCTGTCGTCATTTTTGAGATATTATGAAAAGTGTTTTTTTTTTATTTGAAATTTTGCTTTTTTTTAATCGTGAGTTTTTTAAAAAATATGTGTCCTGAAGCAGCCAAACTGATACTATCTATCAAACTCTTCATAATAAAGTTAATTCTAGGCGGAATACAATTAACTTTAATTTTGGTGGAAATGGCACTTAAGAAACCCATTGATTTAAAAGAAAAAAAAACATTAGATGATCCCCTTAGTTGCAATACAGCTCACTTATCTTGCTCATCTTAAAGCTTATTTCAAGCACTATAAAACCCTTTTGTATTAGAATGCATAAAATGCATCTGCTCGCCGCTAGATGGCATTGACCACATAGATTAAATTTCGGACAAAGTAAAAAACGGCTTTGATCTTTAATATCTAGCTTAATATTGCACTTAGAATACTTTATAAAAAACCAAATTGTTCATTGTTTTACCTGCTACAATTTTGTTCTTAATAAAGTTTTCGATAAAACGTATATTTTTGGAGATATTTGCAAAAAACCGATGAAAAACGTGAACAAATTTCGAATTTTCAATTGCCAATAACTTGAAAAGTATTGGATTTTTTGAAAAACTTTATGGATAAGTTTTTGCTTAAAATTAGGCCTTCTATCGATATCCGAGGTTATTTAAAAAAAAAAAAATCACCCCCGAGAAGGGTTTAAGACGAGCCTAATTCCAAAATTTCATGCAAATCGGTTCACAGTAAAAAAAAAATCGGACCTAAAATGCTTCAATAGGTGTGTTTTCGTGACAACCAAGTAAAGTAAAATAAAATTTAAACACAGAAAAGAACAATAAAAATTGACTGCTTTTACTGTAGCTTTTCATCGGGAGTAAAACACTTGGAAAGTAAATACCTCTTTTTCAAACTCAGAGGGAGCTGTAGTAAATTTTTTGAATAATTAAATATGGCAAATGTCTAAATTTGTCAGTTTGTTTTATGAAAACATTTGAATTAAAATCAAAATTGACAGTAAAACCGAGTTTCAATCTGTGCCCCGGTTCTGTATCTCAGTCGTTAATTTAGCGAATCGTTAAAAAATGGAACAGATTGTTCCCTCGTTAACGATCCTGGAAAAGTTTGTGTTCTGTAACTACAATCGTTAACTCAAATTTGCTTCGTTAATTGATCTGGAATTTCCAGTGGAAATCGTTAACTTTGACATTTCTTTCAATGACATTTAAATTGAAATGACATATGTATATTTTTAATAAATATTTTCTTTCATTTTCATTTTTGAATTGAAAATTCGCGTTTGCAGTATGTATAAAAATAATAACTTATAAAATGTATCAACACAAGGACGAACACGTCCCACTACTACTCATCTAGCTCCACCTCCTAATCTGAAGACGAATACGAGACAGGCGACATCGTTTCGGGTAAGTTTTGCCTCGCATGCAAAACAATCCCATAACTCGATTTATATTGTTTCAGGAGTTCTAACAAGATGCAATCAGGGATTCTATGCTCAAGCAAATACACAAAGCAATGGAAAAAAATGCCCAAAGATCCTCATCACTCGCTTCCACAAAATAAGCAGCCAACCAAAGCCAGGAAGCTGTTACTGATCTAAATTCAAAGATTCCTGAAATCGAATCTTCAATGTTCATTCTCGCATTGGAAATGGGACATTCAGTACAGTGCTTCAGGGCGACACTGAAAAAAGACCAACATCTCCAGCAGAAGCATCGCCAAAAATACGCCATCAAACATCATGTTCCGACAAGCCATCCCGATAAAATTATTAAAGAACTGAAGTGTATGACTGAAAATGGCGGAACAGACAACGTCGTAGGAATCTGTGGCTATTGTGAGACTGCTGTGTATAACCTCACAGTCTGAGAGGTTCAACGCAATTGCAATGGACTGGAATTATTTTGTTTTTGTATTTTGAGAAAGCAAGCAAAAGAAAGACGGTTCGTAGATATTTGTAAACTTTTGTTGATTTTCTGAACATAATCAGATCATTTGCCATACTTACTTACTTTAGGTGGCTCTATAGTCTAAAATGATGTCGACAAGACCAGAACATTCAGCACCTCCAGCTCCAGTGATTTATTACAATGAAGATGAAGCGAAAAAATATTTAAGCAATTCTCGTATTATAGAGATTGAAGTTGAAATGGCAGAACGCGCTGTTGAATTGTTAATGCTGCCCGAAGATGAACACTGTCTGGTCCTGGACTGGACATTGGTTGCAGTTCGGGGTTATCCGGAAATGTCCTCGAAGATAAACATGATCGTTATCTTGGCATGGATATATCAGAAGCGATGTTAAAAATAGCTGTTGAACGTGAAGACGAAGGTGATTTGATACACATAGACATGGGCCAAGGTGTCCCCTTTAAGCCGGGCACATTTGATGGAGCGATATCGATATCTTTATTCTTTCGGACGATGTCGTCTGTTTAATAGAACAATAACATACAGAAAGTTTAATTGACGATACCGAGCAGTGTTGCCGAATCTCATGATTTATCATGATTCTCATGATTTTTCACCCCCATCTCATGATCTCATGAATTTATTGAAAATCTCATGATGTTTAAAATCTTCCTTCAAAAAGAATAAGAAAACCAACAATTTTTTGAAAACTTAATTTAAAAAAAAAAAAACATGTCCAAATTTTCATCCAAACTATTTTCTATTTTCTTTTAATATTGTTTTATTATCTTCTATGATTTAAAATATTCAATACAACACTTCTACATGTAAGATCTTGGCGTTCTTTTAGATCTTATTACTTTTGGTGGCTGACTTTTTACACAGTGTTGTTCGCACATAACAGAACTTGGCTCTTTTTTAGATTTTATGTTTTTGTTCTGATTTCACATCTTTTTGTAAAGTTTTTTTTTTATTTTATGAAGGCTTGAACGTCGAAATACACTTTATATACTAGCAATTAGCAAACTTTAACAATATAATTGCTCTGCCAATTTATAAATAAATAATAGGTAGGTTAGGTAAGACCGGCTGTCTTAATGTTGTTTACTCATTTAGACCGCAAGGTTCTATTGTGAAGCCACTAAAGAAAGTTACTCATGGGAGCTTTATGAACTTAAACAAACCAGAATTCTAAATTTCAACGTCTTATGAACCTTTAATGAAACTACAATTTTATACTTATTTTTTCTCGAAATTAAACGTTTTCGACCATTTTGATAAAGTGGGCAGGTACCACTCCCCTAAATGGAAATAGATTTTTTCTCATTTTTTTCATGTCATTCAACCAAAACCTTACATGAATTCCGAATTTCAACATCCTACGACCGTTTTAAGATAGTGGGCGAAAACCACGCCCCTAAATGAAACTAAAATAAGTTATTTATATTTTTCCTTATCTTCAACCAAAACTTTATTAGAATTCCGAATTTCAACATCCCCCCGAACGAGCTAAATGAGATTTTGGATTTTTTCCTTTATATTCCCCCGAAAACCTACACTGGGTACCAAATTTTAAGATTCTACTATTGTTATTAGAAGTGCTTCATAATTTTGAAGATCAGTCAGTGAGTGAGTCAATTACCGTTTTTGAAATTTGTACTGTTCAATATCTCACTACTTTAGTGGTTCTAAAAAATTATGATTTTCACAGGGCCTTCGTGCCCATGAAGTTAATACCTAATTCAAATTTAAAGCTTTTAACTCTATGGGTTCAAAAGTTATGGAGAGTTAAAAATATGCTTGAGTTCGATCCTGTAAAAAGGGAGTAGTGTTAGAACTTGGCTGGGCACTACCGTGCCCTATGATGTAATTTATTTTTTTTTTTTTGGTGAACTATAAGCTAATATTGATTATTAAGGACCCTATGAAGAGTAAGCAATCTCATGATTTTTTTGACGATCTCATGATAAAAAATCATGATAAATTTTTTTTTTGAATCGGCAACACTGATACCGAGTTTTTAGAATGCAAGTCTGATGTAAGTGTGCTCTATCATTTATCCCATCCTTACTTATTATTCTTTTATTTTTAGTCGTTCGTCTGGGCAATGTAAAAAATAAATGCATTCGATGCTGCCATTCTTCGTACTCATCACAAGTTGTGTGCAACGCCTGTGTCGAGGCATATTCTCCAAAAGCTAGTGCTACTGCCACCAAAGTACCGAGCCCGTTTCTGATGTTCATGCAGTTTATGCAATTTTGTCACATTTACGAAGTGACAGTTACACTGCTGAGGATGTTATTGAAATGTCTCAATAACAAAGTCCACAACGTGTGGGCAGTTGTTTTGAGGAGCTAGCCGAAGCCGAGGAATTCGATGTGTATACAAAGAATGCACAAGAAGTTACTCTTTAAAGCAGATGTAAGGGAGTTTTATTTTTCTATTTTCAAATCTTAAACTCAAAACTATTCCAGGCAATATCACTTATGCCCGCTGGTCATGGATTTCGAGAAGCCATTAAGTATTATTTGCCAAAATTGCTATCAGTGCCGATTTGGCATGCTTTCTTGTACATGGATTACATTTAATCCCTGATGCAGCTGAGTCCTCCAAAAGAGGACAGGGAAAGATTTGAACAAGTTCAAGGATTAATCGGGCCATTGCGTTGTGATCTTGAAAATATTGTTGCTAATTTACCGAAGTATGCCAATTTTATATTTTTCGAAGTTAAGCATTTCATTTATCTTATGACTTCTAGGGAATCAGTGGTTCCAATGCACAATCGAGCACGACGACTTTTAGCAATAGAAAAGACTAGAGACTTTCAAAATTCTGTAAAGCATTAGGAAAAGGACGTTGGTCAATGTTGCAATGACAAATGGCACTCGATGGTTTGAGAAATCAATAATTATGGCCGAAAACTATGAGGAACGAGCAGCAATGGTAGCCCGGGCGGTCGAAGTTTTGATGGTCATGTTGGAATTGAATGATTTCAATAGAATTTTATCGATTATCGCAGCAATGGGTAGAGCATCTGTGAACCGACTTAAGCAAGATTATGAGAAATTTCCTGAAGAAATATCAAGAAAAATAAACCCTCTATGTGTGCCGTATTGTTTGATGGTTGATCCTAAAATCAGGGTAAGTCGATTTGCTTTGGGAAGGATTTTTTTGACAAATTGTGTTTTGTTTGTTTTCAGCATTTTCTAGAGAATTTAAACTCTTTTAAAGGAATGCCAAGCGTTGATATATCAAACTACTTATACCACGAAAGCTTGCGGATCAAACCCGGGGGTTGCAAACAGCCTCCCAAGTTTGTAAGTTACTTTTGACATCACATTCTGTCCATTGTTAAATAATGATTTCTTTTGTTAAATGCACAGGCATGAAAGTGGGCGTCAATTACACTAAAACCGCATGGCATCAAACTAAAACGACAAACAACCAGCAACAGCAATATTAATAATAATAATTTTAGTAATAGCAATAATAGTCTACCAATTTTATCAAATTTAACCTTCGTATCATTTTCTGTTTTCGCCAATGTTAATATACCTGATTATATCATATATTATTGTTGTGTATTGGAAATATTATAATACAGTCAAGTTAAATATGTATGTAAGTACCTACTTATGTATTTTTAAGTCTTGTGCACTAAATGTAATTGGGGTATAACTTTAATTTAGTAAGTAATTAGAAAATAAAAGTGAGTTGCTTCTTCAGAGTTTTCATCAAGGCTTTTTTATTTTTGAAAACGTGTGCACCTACCATTCCATGTGTGTTTTGCACCAAAAACTTGTATTTTTCCATTTGTAAGCCATTCTGGAACAAGAAATTCAAGAATACAGGGAAAAACAAACATCTGTTGGGCCGTTTAGGAGTCCATACCGGACATGCAAACAATCATCCACCCATTTTTGCATGTGAATAGAGAGATTGAAGACGTTAGATGAAAATCCTCAGAAGGAATGAGATTCCATTTCACTCCATCAAATATAGCAAAGCAAAGTAAATTACACTTGTTTTCTTTCTGAATGTGGAAATCGCTAATTTTTGACATTTGTAACAAAACGTTTGTGCAAATAAATAGATTTGAATTTTAAAGAATTTTCTTAAAAGCTAAATCAATAAACAAAAAAAAACATGTTTTCTTTCGCTATGCTCTATGCTGAAGCCCGTGAGAGAAGAAACCGGATGCGAGTAGAGAGACGAAATCTCAGGGATAGTACGAATCCTTTCGAGATGCCGGAGGACCGTTTTAGGGAGGTATATCGCCTGAGCCGTGAAGCGGCATATATTCTGTTGGAAGAAGTTCGTCCTCACCTCAAACAAGGTCAGAGGAAAACTTTTATCCCAATTCCAATTCGTCTGTGTGCTGCGTTACATTTTTACGGCTCAGGCTCATACCAAAGAGATATTGGGCAAGATTTTTGCGCTGCGATGAGCAGAACAATGGTGTCCAGGTGCGTTGCGGACATCAGTGCAGTTTTGCAAAACAAACTTGGGAATAAATATATAAAATATCCCCGCGAAGAGGAATACGGTCCTATAAAAGAAAGGTAATACAAATTGAATAAATTGAAATATCATTTATATTTATATCATTCATAAGATTTTTCGAAGCAACGGGTTTTTATGGAGTGATTGGAGCGATTGATTGCACGCATGTTAAAATTCAAAAGCCCAACAATGCAATTGAAGCTTGCTACTTAAACCGCAAGGGATACCACTCAAAGAATGTTCAACTGGTTTTATATAAAGTTCTTAAAATGAGAAAGTATGTATATAGTTCAACCTTGGCTTTAGATTTGTGATTCTGATCTGCAGATACTAGCAGTACTGGCACGCTTTGCAGGTGCATCGCACGATAGTTTTATTTGGGAGAATTCTTCAGTTAAAGCTATGATGGAACAGCGGTTCGAGCGGAATGGAAGGATGGAACAATGTTCTTGGCTCCTCGGTATGATTTCTATATTAACCTATGACATTCTTAATATCTTAATCGAAAAAATCGTTAATTCTAGGAGACTCTGGCTATCCCTTGCGCCCATGGTTGATAACGATATATCGCGCTTCGCAAGACGCCAGGGAAAAAGCATTCAACACTGTCTATGCTCGGACCAGAAATTGTGTTGAGCGTCACAATGGTGTGTTGAAGTCCGTTTTTCCGTGCCTTAAAATATGGCTTCATTATTCTCCGGAAGCTGCAGGGAGAATAATTAATGCCTGCTGTGTTCTCCACAATTTCAGATTGAGCCATGGTTTGAGGGATGACATCCCTATTGTCGAGGAGTTCTTGGATGAAGAGGTGTTTTCTCCACCTGAAAATAGTTCGGCCTATCATCGGGAAGCAATTATGCTTCGAAATAGAATTAAGGACAATATAATAAGATAGTTAAGTTTAATATGTAAGTTTGTATGTATGTTTTATTAGTTTTTTTTTGACAAAATTTAATATCGTATAAGTTAGTTAAATAGGTTAGTAAGAAATATTAGAAAATAAAAAAAAAATTCAAGTTTTTCTCAATAATTTTTCATGTTTCATTTTGTTTCTTCAACAGAGCAATTATTTGTTCATTCTGGAACGTAAGTGTGGCGATTTGTGCTTTTATTTCTTCCAATGTATTTTTAAGACTGTCATGCAATCCTTTTGCTTCTTCAAATGCACTTTTCACATAGTCCGGTGCTTTCTTGGGAGTCGCGAGTGAAAATATTTCTTCCTATATGGATATAGATATGGATCTTGAGGCAGTTCAACTTCATCAGACTGGCAATTGATAAACAGTATTAGTTATTTCTTAAGAAATATATAAATGTAAACTCACCATGTTTTGGGTTTCTCCTGTGATTTCAGGAGTAGAACTATCTCCGTCTACAGCGGATATGGTTATAATCTCCATAACCTTTTCATCCATCTCGGTGAAATCCGGGGGTCCATCGGATGAACTGCCTCCACCAGTCCCATATAAAAAAAATTTTTTTGAAGTCCATTTGGTCTTTGTTGTCGATTTTATGTCCGTCCAACACTAAAAAGACATTTTTAAGACATTTTTCTTTAAAACTATTAACTTTTACCTTCTTCCATTGGTCTATCGTTTTGATGTTGGGCCCAAGAGACTTAATCCGGTTGCTCAAAATCGCCCATAAGTCTTGGGTGCACCGACTCCCCTCGGCAGTCGAAATTTGACTCCTCGCGAAGTCCTTATTTTCAAGCATAAACATTATCATGCTTTCCTTTTGAGTCTTGCTTACTCGAGTTCCCCTCTGTTTATAAATAAAATGAAAAACATTACTTCCATACATACATATAAATATAAAACTTAATTTGTTACCTTCTTTAATTGCTCCATTTTTTTTAAAATTTGTGTTGTCTGCCAATGACATTCGAACTTGTAATGAAATATAAGCTTTTACAAATGTGATCGAAAAAGAAACTGCTGCTTTGTTGAAACCTTTACATCCTGTTACAGTAAAAAAAGATGGCGACTTTACTGGAAATACAAAGAAACGTCGTACTCCCTCGTCCATGCGCTCTAATTCGTTTCGGTAGTGCCAGGCAGTGGCTTGTAGTCACCAAGGTCTCGAACCTGCATAAAGACTTTTAAAGTTCGCAAAAAGAATGTTTGTGATGACGATTTGGTCAACAATGGACTCATGCTGGGCAATCGGAGTTCACAAGTTGACTTCGACTTCGATGGAGCAGAAATTGCAACCTGAGTCGAGGTAAAGCGATCGTTTATGATGCCACCACGACCCATTTTCGGTTGATTTTTGTTTGCAGACGTAGAAGCGTTGGTTTCTTTGGTTGTCTTTTGATTATTCTCCTTGACTTCCTTCATGAAATGGACGATCTGTATGCGTACCAGCTCGGCCAAACCCATGACTCCTTGAATCAGCAATTGAATGACAATGTCATTTGCCTTGGCCGAACACTGACTTAAGTGAACAATCAACTCGGTGACAACTTCGAGGCCTTCTTCGGAGCAACTCTTTGTGGTAAGAACTTCAATTGCAATTTTGAGTTGTTGAATTTTGCTTGGATACAATAGAACCGGGCGACGCTTTTTGGCGTGCGATTTTTTGGACACTGTCGACGACCTCTTAAAGCTATCAACGTCATCGCTTTGAGAATGGTCTTCAACCTTATCTTCGCTGGCCGGCATAGCTTCCGGTTCACTACCACTATCATGCACATCAATAACTTGTTGATTGCTTTTGAAGCTGTGTTAGTTGTTGTTGTTTCGGTTGCTGTTGTAACAGCAGTATTAGATGTGGTCTTGGGAGCAGGTTCGGTAGCATCAAACACCAAGTCATCATCGTCCACTACAATTGGCCCAATTTTATCTTCCGTAGGCAGTTCGACTCCCAACGACGCGAGCAACCGTACAAGCTTATCGGTTAGCAGCTGAGATCTTTTGACCACACACGTTGGCAGAAGTGACATCAATTGGGCAATTGGCGAATCTTTGTACGATAGAGAATGAACCAAACTTCTATGGGGCTGTGAATTAAATAAAAATGTTGTCTTGTCGTCTTCGCGCGAATTTTTTTATTTTCACACCCCAAATTGATTCTCTTTTGGGCAAAAAATTTTCCGCTCGCTTCGCTCGCTGGCGATTATTGTACCTGCTTCATTTTTTGGTTCAAGCTCCAAATCCCTTAAGAGTTAAGGTTTAGTATTGTAAAAATAGTACTTACGTCTGCATCCACATGATGCAAGAAAACTGAACATACCTTCAATACAAACATGTCTTTCTGATGGAGCTGTTAATGTAATTGAAACAGCTCAGTTATTTTAGGTGACAAAAAGATGAAATAAGATGAAACTGGGTTCAAGTACCTACAGTGTGCTTGTAGAATGCCCTACTCTTACCGAACACCAAAGTTCAGAAGAACGCTTTCATTGGGAAGAGTTTCCTTGACGAAAACTGATAATGTTTTAACAAATCTCAACAAACAACAATTTTAACTTGATAACTTTGCATATGTTTTCAAAATTATAAACATCATCAATGATTCTTATTTAAAATTTCTCAATCAAAATTGGAACAAAATGTAAATTAATATATCTTTACTAACGTGGTTATCATGAGCGAAGTGCGCAATTCACAATTGTCTGTAGCCGCAAGCTGTTACAACACTAAAAGTACCATCTAAAAGATAGTTCCTGCTCCAACCATTTTGCAAATTTTGTGTCAAATGACGCTTTGAAAATCTGTCAAATGACCATATTAGCGGCCATTTGCCGCTTTTAGAAAGCGTCATTTGACCATATGGCTGAATGACACAAGAAAATATGGTCAAATGACACATTACCAAAGCGACAAATAGCCACATGGCCATATCACACAATTCAAAAGTGTCATATGGCCATATTTTGAAATATGGCATATGGCCAAATGTCATGGCACCAACTGGATCGTTTGGATTAGCCGATTGTGCTGCTTGGCGCTGTTGTTCAATGCGTTGTTGCGATGGTCCTTTAGCTTGAATGCTTGACGGTAGAGAACGGAGCTTTCGTCGTCGTTTGGCCATTTTCTGAAAATGAAATGTTTGTAAAAAAGTTTGAAATTTGACAAATAAATTGCTTTCGTTACAAAATTTAAAAAAAAAATAATTAAATCTGATAAAAATATCATTTGCGACTTACTTTTATCTTCAAACAAACTTATCTCGCCCCCTAAAGGCCAGTGAGACAAATTGACAGCTAAAAGCAGTCAAATTAACGATTTGAACAGTTACAGAACGCAATTTAACGAAATCCTTCCAGTTAAAATTAACGATTGTCAAAGTTACAGAAACAGAACACATCGTTAATTTTCAATTCGCAGCGTTTAACGACTGATTTTAACGATTCGTAAGTTACAGAACCGGGGCACTGGATCGTTTTCTTGATATTTTGTTTTCCTTACTTTACTTGATAGTCACAAAAACACACCTAATGACTCCCCTATATCTCGCAGTATCAGAATAAATGACTTTGAATTATTTATTTTTAATCCCTAATTCGCTTTCTTCTTATCAACAAAACTATGCCAGATGGATTTTGTAACTTGATGTTATTTTAAAAAAAACTTTTTAGAGGAATTTAGAAATGGAGAATTTGGAGTTAAAAGAAAAAAGTCTTATTTTTCCAGGGCACCGGATGATTTTACTGTTGAGCAGACCATAAACGCAAATGCTACATGCTCGTTGACTGGTATTAATCACTTTACAAACTCGATTTATGCGCGCCAATTTTGGGTGTTGCGAACAAAAACCATAATCAACAAAGCTTTGCAAAATGAATAGGTACATAAAACGAAAATAGTGCATGAATGTGAAACTTTTAGAATAACAAAAGATAGAAAAACATTAGATCAAATGATTTCAACCTTTAAAATTAATATCAATTCTTTCGATCTTTCCAAAAATAAAAAAAAAATTTGATGTGGTTACAGGTAGGGCTGTTTCAGGAGAGACAATGAATTTCCTTTTAAATTTGAACGAAATTCGTAAAAGCGGTTTGCAATGCCAATCAAAAGAGTAAATTTAAAAACGTTTGCTTCTGAGTGCTTGAAAATAACATTAGGCCAGTTCCACCCAACAACATCTCACTGAGATCTCAATGTCACTTTGACTGAGGGAAAATCATTTGGTGGAACATAATTCTTAGTTCTCATTGAGATAAAATGGTCACCTTACAAATTGTTGTTGTACATATGTCAGTCACGTCAAAATAGCTGAGTGAGACATCGAATCCAAAATATCTTCATCTCAGAGATCTCAGAAAAAAATCTCAATTCTCGGCTGAGATTTTTTGTTCCACTTGAAAAATCTCTAACATCTCTGAGATCTCAGTGAGATGTTGTTAGGCGTCAGTTATAGCTATCAGTAAAATCCATCAGTAAAAATTGAAACATCTGGAATCTGAAATTTTTTACTGATGAGCGTTTATAACTATCAATAAATTTACACCTTCGCGCCGCAAACAAAATCGTTTTTACTGTTCATCTCATCAGTAATTTTTTTAATGATGGCACCGGAACAGTAAAAAAATTAAACGCCATCAGTAAAACGAAATGGAATTTTGTTTGACATTTGGCAGTCAGTTGTTCAGTAAAATGAAATTTCATCAGTAAAATTTATAAAATGGATTTTTTAATAATATTTAACACTAAATGCATTCTTTTTTTAGAAAAAAATAGTCGAAATGTATTTTCAACTTATTTCATCAAAATTTTCCTCAAAATATGAAATTAAAGTTTTCAAAATAGCAAAACAAAATTTTTACTGATGGATTTTACTGATAGCTATAACTGAGCCCTTAGGTGGAACTGACCTATTTAAGGGCAAAGATGGCACTAAGGCCTCAGTTATAGCTATCAGTAAAATCCATCAGTAAAAATTGAAATATCTGGAATCTGAAATTTTTTACTGATGAGCGTTTATAACTATCAGTAAATTTACACCTTCGCGCTGCAAAACAATTTCGTTTTTACTGTTCATCTCATCAGTAATTTTTTTAATGATGGCACCGGAACAGTAAAAAAATGAAACGCCATCAGTAAAACGAAATGGAATTTTTTTTTTGACATTTGGCAGTCAGTTGTTCAGTAAAATGAAATTTCATCAGTAAAATTTATAAAAAAAAAAAAAATTTAATACCACGCCTCTTCCCCCCCCCCCAGATACCGCACGCGCTGGTGTCCATTTTCACCGAGTGCGATTACAATTACGGTTGCTTGTCGTATCGGCACTTTATTTGAAATTATTTGAAATAAATAAAATAATAAAAAAAAAAGTGATGGTGACACGAATAGGTACCAGGAAGACAAGAGTTTGGGACTGCTTAATACAAGCAGGTACAACAGCAAAAACAAAATTAATTAAATTTTTATATTCAAATATTACAAAAAGTAAAAAAAAGAAAAACTGCAAAATTTTAAAATCAAAAAATTAAAAAATTTTAAGTCAAAAAATTTTAAAAATATAAAAAAACAAAGAAAAAAGTAAATACGCGTTTAGAAAACACTTGTCAAGTTCGTAAAAAATACAAGAAAAAAAATAAAAAAAGTCAGTTTCTTATTTTTGTTTTTTTTACAAATAATAAAAAAATAAAAAAAAATACACTAATAGACAACAAAAAACATTTAAGAGCGTGCCACACTGGTTTTAAGCATAATCTTTAATTTATTCTTATTAATGTGAAAGTCAATAAGATCCGTATTATAATTCAAAAGCCTACTCATCCTTGTCAAGGGCTCATCATTCCGTAATTGGTCCTATGTCTTGGGACTTTAATTAGATCGGTGCTACGAAGGTGATAACCTCCTCCCCGATAGTGAAAAAGTATAGCACTAAGAAGGTCTGGTGCATCTGTGCTGTGACGCCTGTAATAATTTTATGAAGGAAAACTATATCATTGTTGGTCCTTCTTTGAGAAAGCGTTTGCATTTGAAGAAGTGATACTCGATCCTCATAAGATGGAATATTTCGAGGATCATTCCATTGAATACCTTTTAATGCGAAACGAGTAAAATTACGTTGCACCGATTCTAACCTGTCAATATGAACGTCATAATAAGGACTCTAAATCTGTGAAGCATATTCAAGGTGGGGACGAACAAGGCAATTATAAAGAGAAAGAGTGACATTAGGATCAAGAAATTCTTTTGACCAACGTTTAAAGAACCCTAGCATAGAATTAGCTTTATTAACAATGTTGTTAATGTGCTCAGTAAAATCTAAATTCGGTGTAAAAAGAACCCCTAAGTCCCTTACTTTAAAAACACGAGAAAGATTTTGCTGAGATATATAATACTTACTCGTAAGTCGAAGTTGCTCGTTTCTTTGAGAATGTCATTGTCTGACATTTCGACGGATTAAGATTTAAACTATTCTTATTACACCATATAGAAAACCTATTAATATCATTTTGCAGAAGAATGCGATCATTGTTAGATGTAATTTTCTTATTGATCTTCATATCATCTGCAAAAATAAGAATTTCACTGTTTAGAACACATAACGGTGCATCATTTATTGATAAAATAAATAGAAAAGGTCCTAAAGTCTTCGAAAACATATCTCTGAATTTAACTTGATAAGTTCTATCCTCAAGGTAAGAAGAAATCCATGAAACAAGCCCAGGGGGAAAACCTAATAACTGTAATTTCAACTTGATAACTGAGTGAGACAGTTGATCAAAAGCTTTTGAAAAGTCAGTGTATACACAATCAGTTTCCAGTCTATGTTCTAAACTGTTAAGACAATTATGCGTAAAGGCAAGAAGGTTTGTGACAGTTGATCTCCTTTGCATAAAGCCATGTTGCTCACTGCATTATGATGGTTTTACAGTAAAAGGATAAACTATATCACATACTATTTGTTCAAACAGTTTAGGAATACAAGAAAGTTTAGAAATAGGCCTATAATTAACAATATCTATCATCTATCTCTATCTCTATAATTAACAATATGCGACTTATCTCCCTTTTTAAAAACAGGCGTGATGTAAGCAATCTTCCAGGCGCAAGGAAATTTTCCAAGTCGCAAGGATAGTTGGAATATTTTACTAAGAGGTTAGCTAAAACTGAATAGCATTTTTTCAATAATATGAGAGGAATACCGTCAGGACCAGAAGAATAGTCTTCTTTCAGAAGGGACAAAAATCTTAGGACTTGATCAATCTCGATCGGGACATTATTAAACGTGACTTGTTTACTATTTTTCAAGTAATTGAAAAAATCAACGTCTACATCAACGGGAGTATCTATGAAAGATTGACGGAAATTATTGGCAAATACATCGCAGATCTCAGAAGTAGAACTCAAAATTACATTGTTGTAGGTGAGCTTAACTGGGTAAACATCACATTTTCTCTTTGAGTTTACGAAATTCCAAAAAAGTTTAGGGTCTTGCTTCAAGGAATCACTCATAGTAGCAATATAATCATTGTAAAGATCATATGACAATCTTTTAAATTCTTCGAAAAGAGATATATAAACCACTTGGTTCTCTAAAGACATAGATCTTATATAATTTTTCCATGCCCTATTTCTCTTATTACGGAGGCTTTTTAACTCTTTTGTGTACCAAGGATGACAAGAGGTGTTTAGTCCAGGCAAATTAACTCATTTACAAAGATAACAAAGAAAAATGTTATCCAGAATTTTACGTTTTCAAATGGTTAAAAGGGTTAAAGTCAACATAAGGAAAATGAGTTTTACACCCAAGAAGGTAAGGGGATGATTTTAGGGGTAAAAAAGGGGGGAAATCGATTTATCTCGTGTTTTTTGCAATTTCACGCGAAATTTGTTGTCCTACTGAAAATAGGACATAATAAATGTATAATACATATTTGTGTATATAAAGTGTAAATGCTTGATATTTATTAGTACAATTAAAAAATCAACTTGATTAAAATTGAGTTTTTCATTATTGTCATTTACCTCCATTATTTTTTATTATTATTATTAGTAGTAGTGGTATTGTTAACAATCTATTTTGTTGATATAAATTTCAATTATAAATTCGGTGCAAGTTAAACTAGATTCAGAATTCATTTTTTAAAAAATCATTCAATTATTTAAAAGCAATTTTAATTAATTGTATACAAAAGTTAATTATAAGAAGATTTATTTATCAAAATATGTAGATAATAATTGAATTGATTAATTAAATGGCGAGAAATGAGGAACTTTTCTTATTAAAGTAAAAGTCAATGGCATTGTATGTACTTACCTGACATCTTTCAACTACACGGAATATGCTATTACGATGTTTATAGCAGTATTGTACAAAAATAAAAATTGTATTTAAATAGGAAAACATATGTTTCTTCGTGTTTTTTCCCGTACAATTCAATGGTCTAATTAGATTTAAAAAAAAAAAATATTTACAGCAAATTATTAACAATAACCAAAAAATTTGTTTTTGCAAAATTAACTTTTTTATATTTTTCAATTTTTAGACATGTTTTTAAATGGAAGCTGTATTGTTTTATTATTTCATTGAAAAGTAGACATCAAAACAAAAAAAATGAGTCCTATATGACCTCTCTACGATAATTGTCTGTAGTAAAATGTAACTTTGAAAACAACGTGTTTCGGACCGAAAAAAATGAATATTTCAAACAGTTTTTAATACTTCAATCTAAAACTTTTTTCTGTTGTTTGGAACACAAAAAAGAGTGCTTTCAGCAAGTTTGGTTAAAAAAATATTTATTTTTGAGAAATTGACAAGTAAAAAACAAACAAATTTTTTTTTTGATTTTTTGCATTTTTTTCTAAAATTTTGAGGTTATATTAAAAAAATGACCCATACAAAAGCTGTAGATTTTTCCAAGATCTACAACTTTTGTATATAACATTTTTCAGTAGGACAACAAATTTCGCGTGAAATTGCAAAAAACACGAGATAAATCGATTTCCCCCCTTTTTTACCCCTAAAATCATCCCCTTACCTTCTTGGGTGTAAAACTCATTTTCCTTATGTTGACTTTAACCCTTTTAACCATTTGAAAACGTAAAATTCTGGATAACATTTTTTTGTTCTCCATATTCAACGTGCCTGGACTAGTTAGTTTGACTGATTTTTTTCTTAGGTCCAGTTTCGTTTATACATCTCATGAGTTGAGTACAGCATAGAAACTCGAGACAGTTTCGTCAATGTTATTGGAAAATGGTAAGTTTTCAATACCACAATTTAATAAACTATCTGAAAGCTGTTGAAAATTGGCTCTGCGAAAGTCGTATTTGTACGAGCAGTCATGAGAATTACTATTTTCTAGTAAATGACCACTCAAGTCAAGAATAATATCTAAAGGAGGGTGATAATTATCAATATTAGTTATTGAAGAAGCGGATTCAACCACCACTGTACAGGCCGCATTAGATGAGAAAACCAAGTCAAGTGACCTATTCAATGAATTTAGAACAGAGTTTACTTGTTGTAAATCCGCTAAGATTATATTATCTAACATTTGGGGCTCCATTTGAGAAGAATTTGGGGAAGCTTCTAAATGAGAATAATCCTCAGATGGAACTCAGTTAATGTTAGGAAGATTAAAATCACCCAACAAGATTATCTCACTTTCAATGCCTGAGCAGCTAATGATATAGTCAAGAACTGAAGATAGTTCAATAAAGACAGAATTAGGACTTTTAGGTGGAATATAAACGTTAATAATAAAAACTTCCTTTGTTTGTAAATTTAATTTAATGCATATAAGTTCTAAGTTTAGAACGAAAGGAATAATAACTAGGGACGAGTACAAGCTATTACGAACAGCAATAAGGACTCCACCACCAACTGAATTCAACTCATTTTCATGACGATCTTTTCGATATCTAAACTATGAAATCTTTGTCAAAAAGTTCAGCGTCTAATATTGAGGCGTTAAGCCACATTTGATTTGTTAATAATATTTAACACTAAATGCATTCCTATTTTTTGAAAAAAATAGACGAAATGTATTTTCAACTTATTTCATCAAAATTTTCCTCAAAATATAAGATTAAAGTTTTCAAAATAGCATGTTTTGCTTTTTAACTGATAGCTATAACTGAGCCCTAAGAAAGTGCATTTGAAAATAGAGCGTGATATTTTTGAAAGACTGCTAGCTATTGCTTTAGACAAAAAAAAAATTTCGTTATCACCAGCACTACAGGCGAAATGTACAAGACAGATAATACTGTTTTTGCCAAAAGAAATACGGTTCCATGTATCTGCTCCTTCTTCGTGCGTTGATGTCGATTATACAGGGTGATTCACGAGCGTTGTGCCAAAAAGCTAGAGCGTGTAGGTTGAGTTGAGACAAGAAAAAAATCGTACGGGAGGGGGGTCTATTCCCCCCCCCGTTTAGGCGGGAGGGGAAATTTTCTGAAAAAATGACTTATTTTGTAATAAAAAATATTAAAAATCAACGGATTCGTTTAAAACACCGTGCTATACCTTTCTGGAAAGCCATAAACTTCTTCTTTCATTGTTTCATCGAATAGTTTAAAAATATAAATTTTCAAACTCAAAATTTTCAAAAAAAAAATATTTTTGAACTAATTTTTTTCAAAATTTTATGTACTGAAGCACTAGCTTTCTTGTAAAAATTCAATGCCGTTGTTAATTTTTAGTCGAAAACAGAAAACCGGATTCAAAAATGTCTTTTTGTTTTTGAGAAATTAAAAAAAGACCAAAACCACTTTTTTCTTACGTAAGTAGCATAAAACAAATTAGAAAAGGGGGGGGGGAACCATAAAAATGAAAGGATACATAAATTACGGGCGATCCGAGTTCGGAAAGTGGTTGGGGTGGGGTTTTATGTGGAAAAATGGTATATCTCGATTTCCGGCAAAACTACAAGTCCTATGGAAAAATGTTAAAGGACAAAGCTGTAGGTAAAAAAAAAGATCTGCAACTTTTGTTCTAGCAATTTTTTCAAATAACCTCAAAATATTTATGTGAAAAATTCAAAAAAAAAAACAAGTTTTTGGTTTTTAATTTTTATCTTTTTCAAAAGAAAATGTTTGCCTACGCAATTTGGTGAAAACTTCTCTTATTATATCCCAGATATACTGTAAATTATTTGATTTAAAAAATATTTATTTTTTTACCTTATTTTGACATAAAATCAAAAAAGCATCCTAATTTTCAATCGAAAATTCACGTGTCAAAATATCGGCTTTTTCAAAGATTTGGTCGGCTTTTTATTCAATTCGTTCAAATCTCTACTTTCTGATGGTGTCAAAAAAATATACATTTCCATGGTAAATCGTAAATGTTCCTAGAAAATGCAAAAAAATAAAAAAAAACTCAAATTCCAATTTTTTTTATCACATTTTTTGTTTGTTTTGTTTTAAGCCTAGTATACAGTTCCTCAAGAAAAAAAAACAAATGTATTTCTTATAGGAGAGATTTTTGCTGAAAAAAAATATTTTTTCATTTCACCACTGTAATCCGAGCTGTAAACCAAAATCGAAAAAAAATGTATGCTCACCTCGATTTTTTTTTCACACGAAACAATGTGAATCTCATTGTTTTGGCAGAAAAAAATTAAAATATTCGACATTTGTTTCACAGTGACAGCTAATTTATTTCTCAGAAATTTTTTCATGAAAAGAAATTTTTGTTTCACCTCTTATTTTTTTTTCTTCACAAAGAACTGTATACTAGGCTTTACATAAAAAATATAAGTAGTGGAGTCAATGAAGCCCAAAAAAAGGCGTTTTCAGAAAGTCCTCAGAAACAGCTCGGATTTGGAAAATTTTTGTTTTAATTTTTTTGTTTTTTATATTGTTTAAAATCAGGAACATTTCATTTGGGGGAAATAATTGCTTATATTGTTTACTTACTTACTTATCCGGCTCACAATCCATGAAGGGTCTCAGCCTGAGATACTGCAGTCTTCCATCGTGAACGATCCCTCGCATGCATTCTTCAGTCACCGAGACCAAGCGCTCTGGCATCCGCAGTCACTTGGTCCTTGTACCGTAGGTTCGGTCTTCCTTGTCGTCTTGAACCTGGGGGCTGGGATGAGAAGACTTTCTTGGCTGGAGCATTGTCGTCCATTCGCTCGATGTGGCCGAGCCAATGTAGTCGTCTTTTCTTGGCCTTCTGGACTACATCCACATCTTGGTACAGCTCATACAGTTCTCGGTTGTATCTTCTTCTCCATTCGCCATCGTCGCATACGGGACCAAAAATCCGTCGAAGAATTTTTCTTTCGGAAGTGCGCAGTATCAATTCCCCTTTTTTACTTATCGTCCAGCACTCGGCGCCGTAGAGTAGGACTGGTAAAATCAAAGTTTTGTATAGCAGACCCTTTTTTTCGAGTGAGGAGCTTTGAACCCAGTTGTTTGGCCAAACCGAAGCAGCAGCGGTTCGCTAGGGTAATTCTTCTTCGGCAGCTCTCTTGGATCGACCGATGATGTCTATCTCGTCCGCATAGCCTAGGAGCTGGGTGGATTTGTTGAAGATAGTGCCCTCCGTGCTCACACCTGCCTTGCGCACAATCTGCTCCAGGACTATGTTGAAGAAGTCACATGACAACGCATCTCCTTGTCTAAACCCTGCGCAAGTTTGGAATAACTCGGATGAGCTGTTACCCATTTGCACACTGCACTGCGTATTGTTTAGCGTCATGCGGCACAGCTGGATCAGTTTGTTCGGGATCCTGAATTCAGACATCGCCATCATAAGCTCTTGGCGGTGGATGCTATCATAAGCAGCTTTAAAGTCGGTGAAAAGATGGTGGGTTTCGACTTGAAATTCGTTGGTCTTTTCCAGGATCTGCGCCTCAGTGTGAATATTTGGTCTATCGTTGTGCTACCTGGCCTAAAGCCACACTGGTACGTGCCGATTATTGTGTTGCAGAAAGGTTTAAGACGCTCACACAGTACGTTGGATAGGATTTTGTATGCAACATTAAGCAGGGATATGCCACGGTAGTTTTTGCATGACATAGGATCGCCTTTTTTGTAGATGGGGCATATGGAGCTTATCGACCAGTCAGTTGGCATGCATTCTTCCTCCCACACTTTGGTGATGACCTGGTGCATGCGGTTCATCAAAACACCTCCTCCATATTTAAAGAGTTCCGCAGGTATGCCATTCGACCCGGCGGACTTGCTATTTTTTAGCTTTTGGATGGCTCTTTCTACCTCTTCTGTGCTGGGGGCTGGGACTAGGTCTTCATTGACTGGTCTTGCTTCTCTTACGTCATTAGCTCGCTCGACGTTTTGCGCATTCAGCAGCTGTTGGAAGTGCTGCTTGAAAACATCTACAATTCCCTGTGCTTCGGTGACTAGGTTTCCTTCACTGTTTCGAAGAGCTTGTGTCCCGGTTCTGAAACCAGAAGCTAATTAATTGCTTCGACCTTTTAAAGAAACGTCGGGTGTTGTTCTTGGCCCGAGACTCTTCTAGATCTTTGAGCTGAGAAACTGCGGATGCTCTTTTCTTCCTTCGCAGGGTCTTTTTCTCATTTCTCCTTTTCGTGCGGTACTCTTCCCTTGCTGCTCTTGTTTTCCGTTGCAACATCTCCACTGCACACGTGCATTTTCCGTCTCTCTTTTCAATATCACGCACTCATCATCATACCACGGGTTCTTTTTCGGGGTGGCTGGTAACCTATGGTGGTCTCGGCTACATTTTTTATTATTTCGCGATATTGGTTCCACAATGTGTTGACGTCTGTAGTATTTGGGAGGACGGTGGCAGAGAGTCGCTCGCTCAGGCGCTCACTGTAGTCTCTGGCATTCTATAATGTGCTAAGGCAACCGATGTTGAACTTCTTTCTTTGAGCCGCACGTGTTTTTTGTCGTTTGATATTCGAGCTCTAAACTTAGCCACTACCTGTTTAAACAATTTTTATATTGTTTATAAAGGGTGATCCACGAGCGATGTTTTTGGTAATTGGAGTGTTTAGGTTGCATCAACACAAGAAAAAAATCATATGGAAGGGGGAGTCTATTGCCCCTCGTTTAGCCGGGAGGGGCGAATTTAAAACAAAAAAAGCCTACTTAAAAAAATATATTAAAAATTAACGGGTTTGCCCACAATGCCATGTTATACCTTCTTGCTAAGAAAAAAATTACTTCTTTCATTTTGCATTCAAATAAAACTATTTTCAGGGATAGTTTTCGAAAAATTCATCTTTAAAGTCAAAATATCGAAATTTTAAACTTTTTTCTTAACTACGAACTAATTTTTTTCGATATTTTAGTAGACAATCTACCTATGAGTCAGTGTCCTGTTATGACTCCAATATTGAAGAGCTTATATTTTGTCTGCTCCAGGGAAATCAAGCCTTTTGACCGTTTCAGGTCTATGCTTGGCCATATTTGTTTGGTGGTACCCTGTGACCATCTAGCATTTGTTGATTCTAGACTAGAGCATATTGTTTAAGAAGATATTTGAATATAGCAAGTGGTGTTCCTATGTTATGTCTTTGTCTAACAGTAGGCAGAAGCGTTCCGTTTTTGGCGAGCTCATCGGCTTCGAAATTACCGGGGATGTCTCTGTGGCCCGGCACCCAAATGAGGGGAATGTTAAAGTGTTCCGTCATCTCATTCAGAGATGATCGACAGTCGTGGACTATTTGAGAGTTTGTGGAGACAGACGTGAGAGATTTGAGAGCTGCTTGGCTGTCCGAGAAAATACGTATATCCTTGCAAGTTATAACGTTTTCTTTGAGCCAGGATAGTGCCTCTTTAATCGCCATTACTTCTGCCTGGAACACACTACACTGATTGGGAAGTTTATATGATAGACTGAGATTCAGTTGTTTCGAATGGAAACCACTTCCACCGCCCCGCCGTAATCGGTCTTTGAACCGTCCGTCCGTCGGTATAGAAGTGTATAGTGTTGTCTTCCAGGGGTCTTTGTTCTTCCCAAGAAGATCTTGAAGGGATTGAAACTTGGAAGCTATTCGGCCTTATCGAGGTAACCGACGCACGGAGCGGAATATTCGAAGTTAAGAATTCTCCGATCGGAGGAAATGTCAGATCGGAAGTTTTATTTCCTTCACCGTACCCGATTCGTACATAAATTAGTGTTGCGTACCGACGCACTTCTTTGCTGTTTTGTGAGTTAATAAAAAATATTTTTAGTTCCGACACTTTTTTTTCGGAGACAATCGGACGAAAACAGTAGGACTGTTTAATGAAGAAAAACCAGATCAGAACAGCACAGATCAGCACAAGTAAATGAAAACTGTCAGAACAAGTAAGAACAGAAAACATCAGCTCCTTCCTCCTTGCTTAATCTTTTTGACAGAATAAAATCAGCTGTTAAATAAATATTCCAAGTCAAATCAAATTGAATAACATTTTCATTTGTTGGAAACAAGATACTGAATATCTTATTAGATTTTTACGAAATTTTTTTACTTGGGAGTGTAGTAGTAATATTAGGTCCGTTCCACACCCAGTTTGAAACTGCCGAATTTAGTAATATTTGGTTATTTTTGGTCAGAGTCTGTTCCCAACTTCAAAAATTGTGTAGAAGAGAGCGCTCTCGTGAGCACGGTTGCCAGTTTGGTCATTTATGACCAAATCTGGTCTTTTTTTTTCCTCTTGGTCCTGTGGTCATTTTTGTTTCCATTTGGTCATTTTTTTCTAGAAGAAAAGACCATTGAATTTTGTATGTTCTAAGAAAAATTGAATTAAAAAAATATTTCGCGTAATGTGAACAGATCATTAGTGTCAGCATAAAATGTGTGATTGTAACAAATAAAGTTTATGAACGACATTGTTAAAACGAGAAAAAAATATTCCATCTAACCTTGGAACTGTTAAAAGACCATAAGCATAATGCGTTGTTGGTTTACACCGCATTACCAGCAGACTACCACCTGATAGTAGATGTTTTAGCTTAGTT